>JARHVA010005164.1:1240000-1250000 GCA_037957365.1 Torreya grandis
TCCTCTCCTTTGACCAAAATATTGGGATCCACCTTTCTCTCTCTTAAGAGTAATATCCAAAAATTAGTTTGCCTTTTAGGGATGCCAAGGAGCTTGATGGAGAAAAAAAGTAGTTTTCATCCTTGTTTGACATTGTATCTCCAATATTTACATGTATTTAGGTATATGAATACTATAGGGATCCTTGTATGATTGTGTACATTTATTATCAATGGAAACCTTCTATAAGGTACCTCTAAAAGCTTGTTTTCTTCAAGAATCTACCTATTCTACGCTTTGAAACATTTGAAGATGCTAAACTAAGTGACTATTTAGCTTGACCTGACTTGTAAGGAGGTGTATTAGTGTGTCAAATTTTTTCCCACGCCTCTTTTCCTATAACCTCATTTTTTTGTTATAAAATGATGAATGAGTAGTTACCAAGAGGTCCCAACATTAAAAATTAGTTATTTAAGAAATTTGGAGGATATGTATAGACAAGTACAACATGATTTCATTAAAAATGTTATATGAATTAATAATACCCCTATCACATGATAAAACTTTCACATTTACACTATTCTATAAATTATCATTTCAACATTGAAATATAAAATAAGACTAGAGTAAATGAAGTACCTTAATCTTTTCAAGACAACCTTAAACTCTCCAAATTACTTGAAATACAATGTGATCAACTTACTAGTTTTCCTTCTTGGATAATTTAGTTATCTTTAGATCATGGTTATTCTTGTAAGGGTCACCACCTTGCTTCCTTGAGCATGATTCCTCATTGTCTTGAATTTACATTTAACCTTAGATTTGTTAAATTTACCTTAAATAATGCTAAACACATGAAGGGACTATAAATAAATACCAATTGATGACAAGAAAAATATATTTAAACCTAATACTCATTAGACCATCTTAGAAGACTTTGTAAGATTCTAAGGAAGATGCACTACCTATCATCTTAAATCATTAATGACCAATACAAGACCTTCATAATGGCTATCAACAAAATTAATATCAAGTTTATCAAAGTTTTGAATGACACCCATTCATGGTGGCAAAATTTTAGCTAACATATTTAGCAACCTCTTGGGATTTCATGCTTGACATGCATCTAGATTAGTTGATTTATATGTCCATTGGGCTATGGAGTCACCTCTCACTCAATGTCAGACCTAATTTTAACTTGAACCTAATTTCAAATACCTTAAAACAAGTATAGATAACTGACATACTGCCAAAAAACATAACAAAATAAGAAAAACATACTAAAGCAAGATAAAACATTGTTCTACAAAGCACTTAGAGTAAATACAAGATAATAAGCAACTAATCTACCCTATAATTACCTAATTTAGTCAACCTGAGACATCCCTAAACAAACCCATTAACTAGTAGAGTAAAGTAGCTACATTTATTAACCAAACTCATGTGACTATCAAGCTTGATAGCATCCATGAGAGACTGGAATAGAGGTAACTATATTCTTGTCTTGATAGCCTTCCCCCCTTCAAAATCAACCTTATACACCTCCTCCACCTTGATTGAAGTATGAGTAATCAAGGATGTATGCATGGACTGATATTAAACATGTTATAAATGTTAGGTTGTGGAGCTAAAAGCTTCACTGATGTAAACAGGGAAAGAGGTTGTTGAAGTTGTGGAGGTTGCTGAGTTGCAAAACAAGTTGCAGGGCAACCGACGTTGGTCATATTACAGTGCAGAAGCAACTAACATCGGTTATGAGTCAGCCGACATCGGTTAGGAAGGAGCCGATGTCGGCAACCTGTGTGTGCATGCAGTTTGCATGCGGGCTCCGGACTCGTCTATTTTTGGATAGGCAATTTGCATGTAAAGACTATTTTTGGTCTTGAGTTGCGAGTCTAATTATTGTAATTAAGAAAGTCTAATTATTGTATGCATGAGATCTATATAATAGAATCATGTGCTGTATTGTAAAAGTGTGCTAGAAAGCCATTGAGCTTGAAGAGAGAGCTAGAGTAGCTCCTCCTAGTTCCAAAGGGGTGCTGAGTGTGTATGATCAGGGAGAGTTGTAGGTTGTGCAAGTTCTACTAGGAGATCCACCGGGGTACTGGTTAAAGAATCATGAGGACTTGGTGAGGCAAGGACAAGGGTTCTTCAGGGTGTAGAGACATCTACATGGTAAGTAAGGTCTATTGATTTGCAAGTGGCAGCAAGGAAAGGGAGATCTACTTGGAGTACGGTTGTGTACATGGTGTACTGGCAGCATTGTTACTGACTGGTGGAGGTGAACAACAAATCTGTATTGGAGTTGATTGTTGTGACCGTGATTGAGAGAGTGAATTGTTGGAAGAGAATTATTGGTGAACCCTAGAAGTGTGGGAGCTCTAGGTGTGTGAGAAGAATTGTGGTGACTTCTTTATTGTATTTCCTTCTATATAAGTATTAATACAATTGGGTATTGTCTCTCATATCTTGTGTTATTTCATATTTCCAGTTACTTAATCAATATGGTTAAATTCCGTGTTTAGTTGCTAATACAAAGGTAATCATATATACTCTTATTGGGGAGAGTAGGATCTTGACAATAAAATGAACATGATAAGCAATGGTTCCAAATTATTGGTTTCCATATGAGATAAGTAGTTTATAGGACATGCTCTTGTAGTGGTATAAACCTTCAAAAAGTCACATTTTCCTCTTCAAGATCTAGTGGATCAAAATAAATATATTATCATGTTTCTTGCCACATGCTTATAGAATTGGCTTAAAGAAGTTAAGATTCTTATTATTTGAGAGGTTTAGGCCAATATAAGTTTTTATTTTTTTCCAATAAACAACAAGTGATTCCAAATGGGCCAAGTAGTTGATAGACTTCCTTCAAAACACCAAAAAAATCAAATTCAAATGAGGTAGCTTCTTAGAATGATAATCTTGTGGAGTTGCCTTATTCTTTCTTGTTGGTTTTCTTGATAAAACTACCTTATTCAATCTAGATCAGACCATAACCTTCCTCTGAAATAGTGTATCATGTTCTTTAGATTTTAAACAAGTCCTCCAACTAATATTCACTTGATTCCCTCTCATTTAGACCTTCTTCTAGCTTGATAGGAGTTGATGTAAAGGTAATCACAACAAGATTTGAGAAATAATTAAATTATGTACCTCTTTTATCATGTTTTTGGGTCTCAAAACAAATTTTAACCACTTCTAATGAAAATTAAAGAGATACTTCTTATGCTACAACAACTTAATTAGAACCTTATTCACATTCGGAAAGGCCATCTCTCTCTTCATCTTCAAAGAATGATTTTCTTCTCTCTTCACCAAGAAGTGTTTTAATGATGACCTCTTCATCATATATACTTTAATTATCCTCCTCATATCCTTATTGTGGCTCATTTATAGGTATGACATGACCTTATTAATTTTCCTTCCATGGAACATGTACTTATTCAATGACGAGATAATCAAACTCATAAAGAAGCTTTAAACTTTTGAGGTCCATGGCCTTATAATTCTTTTCCTTCCATTCACAATTAATTCCCTCAAACATTCATATGATTTAGTCTTCAACCTTATCTACAAGATTTCCTTATTCATTTTAATGATCTCTTAAATTGGCCTGGGTGATGGGAAAGTTCTAGGTTCTTGAGGAGGGATGGATGGGGCTTGAATAGGTAAATGTTCCTCTTTTGCATTAATTTCTCAATGTAATATTTTTCCATTTTTTTTTATCACATGAATTCACTACTTGATTCCAAATTGGAATATTAAAGGACCTTTTTGGGGGATATTGAGGAAGGGAAAGATATTTTTGTGCCAAGATAGCCTGATTTATTTCCCTCCAAGTAGTAATCAAACACTTTAATTATGATTTATCTTAGTCTTTAAAACTATTCATAAAAACTTATTTCCTCTTTTAGTTTCTTTCTTGAATTTACCTCCATGAATAGATGGCTTGAAGAATGTGTGAAATATTTTGGAGGATTTTAAACTCACTTGATTTAGACTTTTAAGGCAAAATGGGTGGAGCAAAAGAGATTTGATGTGGAGTAGGAGAAAACACGTGAGGCTAATGGTACTAGACTTGCTACTTCTCATGAAAGATTAAGTTTTCCTATATTCATTATGCCACCTATGTCCAAAATACCATTGGTTAGTCTTTGTTCATTTTATCTCTAAATAGGTGCCCACTTACTCTTAACTAGTTGTGATTAGTCTCACATATTTTGAATGAAATGACTAGTGACACTTAGACCATATTATTTGTTTCTATCAAGCTCTATCATATGCCTTTCATATCCTAAAAGATTTTTCTTGAAGTTTTAGATAGACCGAGTAAAAATGTAATTATGTTGACTAAAGGAAGCATGGTTATGATAAGGCTGATTATAAGAATGAATAGGTTGTTAAGGAGGTTGAATTGGGGTGGGATGTGGCATATAAGACTAATGGCAAGATTGATAAGGATATTGAGGAAAAGATGAAGGATAATAGTCTTGATATCAAGGTCGGTATGCCTCGACATGGGATTGATATGACTCATTATGTTGTTGATAAGGCTCAATATGTTACTAGTAAGGATCAATAGAGGGTTGATATGGCTCACCAACTTGAGTAAAACATAAATTCCACTCCAAATTTAGCCATAGAACCTCATGAGAAAGGAAATATAGAAAGAGTACCTACTTTAAATAATATTTGGACTGATATAACTTGATTAATGACCTCAGAGATACCATTGGTTTTTGTGTTCATGCCTCCAAAGGATGGCCTATTGAAGAGTGTCACCAATCACTCTTCAATTGATGAAAACTCTTGAACCATTAGGCATTCCATAACTATTATCATAAAAATTTGCACCCTTGAAGAGGTTTTTCAATCCTCTTCACTTAAGTTATAGCATGGGAATAATCCTAGGTTATGGGTGACCTAAAGGGTGGATTGAACCTCTAGATTAGGGTTAGATCCCTTGATGCATCACTTAAAAACTATAAACTAAGAATATTTATTGAATGGGAAATGGGATAGAGAGAATTAAAATTAAACTAAACTAATGAGGTAATGCACCAAGTTTTTGACCACTACCACACATCTACAAATGCACTTTGAACATATAAATGATCAATTTATACACTACTCCTAATATGGTCCTCTTACATCATAATTTAAAAATGAAGGTGTGAGATGATTATTAGGCAAGGAGGGATGGTTTTCAAGAGGTCTAAAAGACACTAATGGAATATTGCATCATTTAACCTTCACAAGACTACTTAAAAAGTTCACATGACTTGAAAGAGTGATTTCAAACTGTATATAGGTGAGATAATGAGATAACATGTTAAGGAGAACTAAATAAACACTAGACAAGATCAATCATTCATGTTTAAACATTATAATAAAAATATAACAGAATTTAAAACTAGTTTTTCTATTGATTAAATGGCTTAAAAAAGGAGTAGGTATTTTCCATGATCATGTGGAGGATGTATTACAATGTTAAATTCAGGCATATATATAAGATTGTGATAAGGATAAAGAGGAGAGGCATAAGAGACATATATCACAAGTGTCATCTCATGAAGAAACAAGTTAGAATCAAGGAAGTCTACAAGGAGGTATTTATGAAGTCTCTTATCAACATATGTGTACTTTATATAATCCTTTTCTTCATCAAGGGTGGTGCATAGTGACTCATGACCTTCTTTGATCACTCATCAACCTCATTCATGAAACTACCCACTCTTGGTTTAGAAGGAGTTACAATCTTATGTCTTGGCATGTGGAATTATTGATCATTAGTCTTGGGGTCTTCCCATTCCATATTAGGCCACTTAAATGTCTATCTCTTATTTTTGAGGATAAGGATCAAGACTCAATCTTATTCAACCTAATAGGAACCTACATTTCATTGAAAAGCTTCATTGATTCAAGTGAAGGCCACAATGATAACTCTATCTTTCCATACTAGGCTTAGTCCTTTATTTGAGGAATAATATAAAATATTTAATACATGTTAAAAACACTATAGGAGATAATTATAATACTTATTCAATCTTAAAACCATATCCAAAACTGATACATAGTTCATTAGGTTTGTTAGGAGCTCTTGATGGTAAACTTGCCTACCACTATGTGTCTTGAAACCATTTAATGGTGTTGTATTCATTTTAAAACTTTTTTTGGTATATATAATCATCTTAACCTATCTTCTCTAGGTCATAATTTATTTCAAGGTACTCCATTATGTCTCACTCAGTCAAATTTCTTGAAAGTCCACCAAAACTTGCTTTTTTAGGCCTACAACAACATTTTTAGGCCAATTTTTGTACCATCTTATCCCACACGTGCAAAAAAATCACCTATTCAAGTTCCCATGAGACTAATAGAGGTCACCCTAGTAATTTTGGAATCAAAAAATATATTTGAAGTCAATTATAAGGCAAATAAGTCCTTATGTCACTGAGAGGGTTTTAGGTGTGTAACATTCTTAATGTTAATTCATAAAGATCGGGACCCTAATCTCTTGAATAATAACACAAATTTGTATTTAGTAACATACATAAAAACTTATTAACATGATATTTTCCCATGCATCTCCTCATGTGAGTTATCATGTGCCAAAATTGACCTCTCAGGTAGGATAGGTCTTTTTTGAGAGCTCAAAAAGGGCGATTTAGCATAATATGACATGAAATTGCTTGGTTTTGGCCTAGGAAACCTATTTTAGGTTTTTTAAACATTATTTTAGGTATTAAATTTATATTTTAAACTATTCCATTTCTCAAACTCACTACAACTTATGTTATCCCATGATCAAGGTTTGAGAGCAAATTGCTAATCTAACCCTACCAGTCTTGTTTTGGTTTTATCTTCCTCTTAAAACGACTTAATTCTCATTTTAATATTATAAAATTACCATAAAAAACTATATTGACCATGAAAAACCCAATCTCAATATAAAATTTTTAGTTTATCTTCATAATTTGAGCATAGGCCTACTACCTTACTAGGCTTTGAGAATATCTATCTTAGATACTTTATATTAAATACAAGGGATAAAAACATTTTCACCATTATATCTCATTAATATCACAAATCAATATATCCATTTATCTCATATTCAAAACATGGAGTGCATCTTCATATAAGAAGCCTTGTATGTATGTGTTTAGGATGCATCACTATAATTATAAAGGTTATCTTCTTCTTTTGGCCTTTTGGACCTTTGGTGATTATAAAAAATACCATATGGATAATTCATAATCCTCATGACCTCTATATATACATCATAACCTCATTCCACATCAACATATGAAAATTTTAATCCTTTGTTTACAAATAGCCTATAAGGGCTTAATAGGTCTTCTTGATTGCTAGTTCACCAAACTAATTTTTTTGAAATAATTTAGCCTTATTTATGTTATTGTTCATTTTTAAAATTTTAATAATTTTTTTTTTTATCAATATTTCTTCTTAGTTCCTTAAAACATTCATCACCAACATGCTTTATTACTGCTGCCTACTACAGGCTTATAGGTGATTATTACACCTAAAACCTTCCTTTTTTCTTATTTTATCCTCGTGATCCCATTTGACCAATTATGTAACTATTAGATAAATAATATTATATTTTAAAATATTTTTCATCACTCCATTTCATCCAAATCACTGTTGATATCCACTTGAAACCCTCACAATCCTCCTTTTAGGCTCATATAGTCCATCTTAGCTCAAACAGTAACTTTGAATGCAAGATGAGTTAAGGTTTGAGCCTTCATATATGTTTTATATTGTTATATAACTATTATATATCATTTATATAGTGATTTTTAGGTCTAAAAAAGTGCAATACATGTTGATTTCTTGTATAAGCATGGTTGTGCTTGCTTGCATTTTTGTGAGTGCACCTAAATGTCCTTCTCTTTAGACTTGGCTTAAATAGTTTAGTTTCAAATATTTTATATATTTAAAATAAAAAATACACTATATTATTCATTCAATATGTCATATACACTTTCCACTAAAACCATTTGATGTAAATGTTGACCTATAGGTCTGTAGACCTATAGGTTTGTAATCTTCTCCTTGCTCTAGGCTTGAAGGAAGAAATTAGAATCTTGACTCTAATATATTACCACATGAAACATAATTTGTAATTATATTAAAATATTATATAAATATTTTTCATTCCTTCAATTATATTTATAATGAAAACATATCCACATTTGACAAGGTTTTTCTCAACCATGCCTGCTCGTTCAAATAGTTCAATTGTGCATGGTTATCTATTCTCCTTGAAGTCCATTATTTTAATGATGTATAAAGAGTTAAAATGGGTATTTATAAATTTTAATATAATTATAAACACCTCATTTTATTTATCATATGTAACAAGACACCCCATAGCTCTTGAAAGCATGACTATTTTCATCAAACTAGCAAATTAAGGCTTATTTGACACTATTCCAAGCATGCAAATGAGGAAATTTGAGATAAAATGATATTTAAATGGTAAATAATTCTCAATAGACCTTTCATAATAATCATTATGCATTAATTAATCTTTTAAACTTTGCATTTGGAGAAAATCAACCCTGGTGGGGTTTTAAGTCCTTTTCTACACCCTTAAATTATCAAAGATTGTTTATAAAGTTAAGAAGAATAACCAAAAAATAGGTTCCAAGAAGTGGAAAGTAATTATGGTACCTTCATTTTACCAATATCTTCGGCTCCATATTTCTCTCTCCTCATAGTATTATCCATAAACTAGTTGGTCTTTTGCGGCTGCCAAGGAAATTGATGGAGAAAAGAAGTAGTTTTTGCCTTGTTTAACTTTGTATCTCCACTTTTTGAATGTATTTGGGTTTGATAATACTGTGGGTATCCTTTGATGATTTTTTAATTTTCTCATCAATAGAAACCTTCTACAAGATACTTCTAAAAGCTTAATTTCTCCAAGAATCTACCTGTTCTTCCTTTTGGAACTATTGGAGATGGTAAAACAAGTGACTGTTCTACTTCCCTTAACCATTATAGAGGTGGATGAGTGTGTAAAAATGTTTCGCACCTCTCTTTTCCTGTAACTCTTTCAATAAATCCTCATTTGGCCATTAGAAAATGATGAATGAGTGGTTATCAAGAGGTCCCAATGTTGAAAAGTAGTTATTTAAGACATTTGGAAGATATGTACTAATAATTACAACATGATTACATTAAAAATGTGTTATATTAGATAATAATACCCCTATTACATGATAAAACTTTCTCATTTTCTCTTTTCTAGAAAGTATCAATTTTAACATTGGAATATACAATAAGACTAAAGTAAATGAAATACCTTAATCTTATCAAAACTATCTTAAAATATCTAAATTACTTGAAATTCAATGTGATCAACTTACTATTTTTGCTTCTTATAAAATTTGGTCAACTTTATATCATGGTTGGTCTTGGAAGGGTCACCACCTTACTTCCTTGAGCATGATTCCTCACTAACTTGACTTTACATTTGACCATAACTTTGTCAAATTTATCTTAAAAAAATCTAAAAACATGAAGGGACAACAAATAAAGACCATTTGATCATAATTAAAAGTGATTTAACCCTACTACTCACTATACCATTTTAGAGGACCTTGTAATCTTCCAAGGAAGATACATTACCTATCATCTTAGATCATTAATGACCAATACAAGACCTTCATAATGGCTATCCACAAAGTTAAGATCAAATAAATCAATGTTTTGAATGAAACCCATTCATGGTGGCCAATTTTTTTCTAACAATGACCTCATGAGATCTCCTCACATTATGAAACTCTCATACATTCATACAATCTATGATTCCTCTCACGTCCATACAACCTATATTGTAGGAAAGTTATTTTGGCTATAAGACTTCTCGCAAGTGATTTTTGAGGCATCGAAATGTGGAAATACATTTTTCCATAAAAAATTATGGTAATAAAATCAAATGAAATTTCATATTTAGTGGATATTCATACAATATATTTAACATATG
>JARHVA010005164.1:1255000-1290000 GCA_037957365.1 Torreya grandis
ATAAATCGATACACATAGTGCTGGGTAGGGGCCCAATGTCCATTACTATTCCTAGTCATAGTTACCCACCCTAGTTCCATACTTATGGCATAAGGAGTGAAAGAGGAGATGGAGGTAGTGGTGCTCCCATGGGAACAACACTTATAAATGCATTGATAATTAGATCCACATGTAATGCAAATTTTTTATTTGATTGACATAGTATTTGGTTGATAATGATATTTGTTTTGTATTTTATGTCTTGTGTGTAGGTGATCAGGCATGGACTACCATGGTGAGCCATGATTTGTAATCTCTCACTCATAATGTACACATAAATATAGTCGATGATGGATTGATTGAGATATTTTTTAATTTATTGGGTTTCCATATACCCTTATTTGATCTAGTGGTGGGGATAGTGGTTTTATATCATATAATAATGACTGAGTAGGAGGAATCACATGTTGAGATAATTATAAAAGACATCACTTAGCATAATATTATGGAGATCATGTAGGTCTTGGTTGAATGATATGACACTCTATGGAATGAACATGAGGAGATAGTGTGATAACTAGGCATATATGAGGAGAGATTATGCAAGTTGTCTTGAGCACATGGGCCACCCTATACCCAAGTGCTTAAATATCGAGGGGCATGAGGGTGGTTGATATAAATAGTGATGATGAGTATATGCCTGGGCATATGCCCCCAATATATGATTGATATTTTTATTTTTATTAACTTTGTACCATTTTGATATGTATATGATGTTATGCAAATGGTTTATTTTAC
Source organism: Torreya grandis (assembly GCA_037957365.1). Classification (NCBI taxonomy): domain Eukaryota; kingdom Viridiplantae; phylum Streptophyta; class Pinopsida; order Cupressales; family Taxaceae; genus Torreya; species Torreya grandis. The sequence goes on from JARHVA010005164.1 coordinate 1,255,778, forward strand.
TTCAAATGGATGTGTAATTATTAATTATTTATTTTTTGTATGGTTTTAATTAGATTTATTTTTATAATATATTTTTGGATATGATAAATTGTATAAAATATATTAACATTTTAATGAAATTATTTTATTATAGTGGCAATAAATAAATCATCATATGTAATGAAATCTAGATGAAAATAAAAAAAGCTTGACTATAATGATCATGTGGTAATGGAACTAAGGTATATGTAGATATATCTTTTGAATCTATATGTATCTATTTAGGTACCTATATCTATTGTGTAGGCTCACCTTTTCCACGTGTATCTTTTTGAGGGACCTAGTCAACCCATGTATCCTTGGTAGGATCAATGTGTGAGAGATCAATCCTATGAGATGGTTACCTAGGATAAGGAATTCTACTAGTGGTTATATTATGTGAAGATTTATGGACCATGTGTTCCTAAAAGGTATAATCTTGGGATATCTCAACCCTCTTATAATATCCTCTATAATAAGTATGTGAAATAGGTATAGATGTGTCTTTTTGAAATGTAATAATTTCCCAATTGACTAACTATGTAAGTTTTTGTTCAAGAGCAAAACAATCATTATTTTGGTGCCTGTTTATACCATGGTGAGTGCAAAAGTGTTGTCCTTTCACATTTTTAAATATATTTGATGGGTAATGAGAATTAGGAATAAGATTTATCATTTTTTACAATAATGTTCATAATATATCATGTGGTCTGTTTTGGTACTAATAGGATTGAAGTGGTTGTCTTTTTGTAAAGGCTTATGGTTTAATGGTATGAGGTATTTTTTATGTATGGCCTTTTACTTTATTTAGCAATTTTATTATTTATTTTTATTATTCAGTGATGGTTTGGAAGTGGGTTTTTTAAATGTTTTTTACCCTTCTTAGTTTACTTGTTTGCTTTGAAAACACTATGTGTACCATGTTTGTCTTTAGATGATGAAATAGGTAATTTTCTTTTTGTATTTGTTAAGGCACATGCATATTTATGTAGTCCCAATATAAATTATTAAATGAATCGAAATATTTATGTAACTCTCTTTATCTGAGAGGAGATATAATACCCCTAGTAAATATATGTCCTTAATTTTGATAACATAGTTTGGAATGGACTCATTCTCATTTTGTGTTGATACTTGTAAGTATTCCAATGGTAAATTTGGTAAGGTATATTCATTTAAATTAGATAAGAACACATCTTTACTTTTTTTAATGTTGATAAGGAACCATTTAGGAGGCTATAAAACCAATATAGGTCCTCCTGAGCTAAGATTTAATTGAAGGCCTTCAATAATAAGCATCCATATTTAACCCAATAATCAAAAGAATGTTTATATTGTTATAAGTGAATATCAAGATACATATTACCATTGAATTATGATAACTTAGGCATGATAAAGTTTTAAGGGTAAGGAGACTTAAACACATCTCAAGTAAGAGGTTGTTCCTTTAACATGTTTTCCTCAAGGGTAGCTTCATGAGATGAAACATGCAACTTAAGGGTATTAACTTATTATTGTAGATATCCTATGGTAGTTGTGATGGATACCATATCACAATAGAGAGTGGTGAAGATATTGAACATTTTATTATAGGTTTTAAACTACCATTCATATGAAACATAGGAATGATATATTCTTGAGCACCTTCTAAAATAGGGTGAACACATGGTTATGTAAGATGTGGTAAAGAAGTATCCATGGCTAAAGATATAATTTTATCATTTTTTATGGTATGAAGGTTGATATTTGCATCATTTTAAGGTGATATGTTATTTGAATTTATTTGACATATAATAGGATTGGGGGACAGGGGGGGTGGGGGGGTGGGGGAGCATTCACTAGTAAACACAATATCTTTTTTAGTAAAAAAGGCAAAGTAGGAAAAAGGAACATTTTATACATCATTTTCAACACTGGGAGAGGGAATAATGTAAGTTTCAATTTTAGTTATATCAAATGTACTTGTAAAATTAATTGTATATTCACACAATGTTTCTATTATAGAAAATTTTTTATGATCTTCACAAGCATTTTCATTTTTCCATTAAAGCAAGGGATGAGAGGAAGTATTACATGATTTTTTATAAAGAGAAATACATTCTCTATTTTCATTTGAGTGAGTATAAAGAGTGATGATATTTTCAAGATTAACATCACTTTGACAAGAAGGCACACACTCAAGATCTTCAACACTTTGATTATTAGAAATAGGAGAAGAAATTGAATTTTTTTCATATTTTTCATCATTGGAAATAAAATATGAACCTTCAATTTTTTATGCATCTAAATGATGTACAACAATTTGAATTTCTATATTATAAATTTTAGCATTTCTATGGTATCATTTGGTTACAAGGCACTAAAAAAATTTATTGTGCTTGATTTTTTAGACCCAAGATGAATATCATTATACTCATAACCATATGAAATCATATTAGGATCATTACAATTTTCATTTATATTTTTATTTTCATCATTAGTTATTTCATTATCATATTTATAAGTAAAATAAGAGGTGTTATCTTGTTTTTTACTTGCCATAAGATATTCATATGCAATACATTGATCATCAAAAACATTAAAGAAATAATCTAAAGGGTGGGTATTTATGGGACCTTGTGTAATATATTCCATGACAACTTTAGCTTTGCACCCAATCACAAAAATTTTAATAAAAATTCCTAGAGAAAAGATTTGAATAAGAATTACTTAAGTGGTGCCTAGGCATGAAATAAATTTTTAAAAATAAATATAGAAACCTAAAATAAAATTTGGAAGGAGAAAAAATCCTACATGTAAAGTAGGGTTTGGTTCAATAAATAGAGGTCAGGTTCACCAAAAAAAACTATGTTATTTGGGGTTTTACAAAAACACACTTAATCAAACAAAACTATTTGAATGGAGTAAGACTATATTCAAATTCACATTAAATTATAGTCAATACTATAAAAATTTACCTAATTTAGAGTGTATAATAAATACAATTAAATACAGTGCAACTAAGGGATAGAGATATCAAATCTTATTTAAAGTTTGGATTTGGGTTATGATAGTGATCCAGAATCATCTTAGGGTATTAACTAGGTTTTAGAATTTTCACACTATGTTTTTTGGATAGTTTCACCTACACGACATGTGCATCAACCATACATAATTATATTGATGTAGATGTCTAACTTCAACATAGGTTTCTAGCCCAAAATATGTCTAGGGGGTGATTAAAACTTATATCAAAACTATAGTATCTCCTATATGCTTTTTTTGGTGCCTTAGAATATGTATATCTATGCATGATATCCATCCAATAAGCAAAACCCTAATATTCTTTCCTTTGACCTCTAGTAAGCTAGTAAAAAAGGGTTAACACATGAGTCAAGTTGATCTTACCAACCTAAATTGTTACTAAGTGATACCTACATATCCAATATTCCAAAGATGGCCTCAAACTCACATGTAGTTATCCCTCTTAGGCATGTGTGTGGAATTGTAATTGTATAATTATATTATCTTTCTTTTATAATAACCATTGGTATAAATAATGCAAGATTTTAATGACATTTTGAGTGTTTCAAACTTTTTATATAGTATTTTAGTGTAATTTGATAGATTAGAATGTAAACTATTTGCTAATTAGAAACTTACTTGATCAAAATTATAGGTCTTATAATTAGAACATAACCCTTATATATATAGGGATGTCTTGATTTTGAATTAGGACCTAGTGGTGTGCAAAAATACTATAATAGGATGAACAAAGGGAAAAAATAAATGGTCACCAAGTGAAACATACATAAAATAATAAAATGATATTTTTGGACACTTGCATCATAGTTGGACACTTACATCGATGCAATTATCCAATATAGATGCAGGTGTCAAGAAGATAAAAAAATAGTGATAATGGAAAACCCAAGTGGTGATCTATAGGATACACTAGATTAAAAAACAATTTACAACATATAGTCCCTCATGGAATAAAAATCAAGTGAAATAAGATGGGACCGAAGAGGTCCACATGAGACTATGCCACTAGATATCTAATTATTAGTCAAAATATGTATATATGCAAAATGTTATGAAAACATGATATCAAACTATGTTTGTACCAAATATGGGTATCTACATTAATAAAAATACTAATATTTTTACAACTAAGGGGTGTCTCTTAAAAATATGTATGCCCCATTAAAATAATTAACACAGTAGAAAATTATCATAAACACTCAATTGAATCAAATGACCCAAAAAAAACCCTTGATCTAAAGGGGAATAGAATATGATATGGAGCATACAACTATGATGTCATCTAAACGTCTCTACCACACCCTATAAATTAGCACATTTTACATCATGTTATTTATCAACTGATGTTGAATCACATGAAATCTATCCATAACGTGATTTGTGACATGAATGATGAACATGCTACTGTAATTCTTGTTCCCTATAATAATTATGTACCCATACTATAGTATAAACATAATCATGGTTTACTCAACTACATCGATCCACACAAGCCTTCACACATAAACTGATCTATTGACTATATAGTGTTTTGTATGTCACATCTATCTTGATTGTCAATGACATCAACCTCTATTTAAGTCAAATCATACAATCATTGAAAACTAATCAAAAACTAATATAATTCATTCCCCCTATCAGCTGAGAGGTAAGAATTAATTTTAATGAAAAAACAAATCCATACAACCTAATTACTCAGCTTTCTCAGCTTCAAAAAGAATCTAAAGACCTCTAAACACCTACATTATTATCGTATAGGCCAATAAGAAGGAGAATTGTATAATTTTACGAGGCTAAACATTAATCATTCATCAACCCATAGAGAGCAATTCTCCCCATTACTATTATCTTTGAACTTATGGATAACTAATACTAGAAGTAGGCTCATTTATTCAAATTTTTGTTAACAAAATATTATTTTGTGAAAAGATGTGAATGACTAACACTCAATGGATAGCTTATATAAAATACAATGTATAAATTTTAAAATTTCATAAAATTAAATCTTAAACTTATTTAAAATCCATTTTTTTAAATTATTGTTAAAAAATCACATTTTCTAACCATATTTTGAAAAAAATGAACTCTTGGAAATAGAATTAAGGGTACTCTACAAAACAATAACAATGTTTCATGATTCTAAATTTTCATTGCATTTATAAGGTTTAGATTAAAATTATAAAGTTTCTATATCAATAAAAAATTGAATGTGTATTATACATATAATATAAAATATTTGAATTTTAGATGACTCAAAGTGCCATTTAGCACTAGTTCATTATAATCTCGATAATCTCAAACAATTAATAATTTCAACAGATTCAAAAAATGATTATAATTCTTTATTATTATATAAATAAATATGTAATAATATTTAAATAAATCACAACTCAAAAATATAATTTAACACCTAAAAATTGTTTGAAATAGATGTTAACCAACCAAATCTAGTTATGGTGGTGGCATGGATATTGTTCTTAAGATTTTTATTTTTTAAATAGCTCAATCATTTTCTTTGATAAAAAATCATGGGTCTCACATCAAGTATACACTATAATTGATGAAAATTTAATCTAACAAATTATTTTTAAGGTTGAAACATTAATTTTATAAAATCTAAATTATTAAAAATTTGATATGTATTATCTACAAAATGTAAAATAATTACAACATATAAAATATATTACAATACTTAAATTTAATTGTGAATAATCTAGATTACTAAAATAAAAACTTATACTCATAATAATTGACAACTTAAAATTAAATTAATTAGAAATAATATATTTTGTTTGAAATTTTGAAATTATGTTTTGAATAATCTATATAGTCAACTCAAACAAAATTTTATTAATGTAAAAAATAGTAAGAAATGTTTTTGGTAATCAAATCTCTTTATAGATAATGAATATAAAGAAATGTGATTTTTGGATAAGTCTATATAGGTTAAATAGTTAAAAAATCTATAATAATGCTTGTTCCTAACACTATACAATTTATATATTTTTTAAAAATTGTGGATGATAGTTTCCATCCAAAAATAATAAATAAATAAATAGATTGTATAAATCATATTACATATTAATACTCTAATATTTATTATGTAAAATTTACATTAGCCTAATAATTATTATAGATAATGTACACTATCAAGAAAATGTTGAAGGAGCCCACAATAAATTTAATTTTGAATTTTTTTTATAAAAAAAATCTCAATCTTGAAAAATTAAATGTGAAAATTTATAGTTACTTAAATAAATTCTTGATTATACAAATAATCTAAGTATAAATTTAAGACTAAAATTTTAAATATATAAATTTAAATATATATATAAGAAAATTATTTTGAAAAAATAAATTATTTGATAACGATAAATAAGAGGGGTTTGACATGGTCCCTCAACCTAAAATGACATACAAACAAACACCTAACATATTTATAATGATCTAAAACACCAAAATAATAATAGAAACAACAAGGCCTCAACCATTAAATAAAATAAAAATAGTTACTAGTATCCAAAAACTAACAATAATTAATAAACTAACCAATCTTCTACTAGCGAACACATAGAGGACTGGAAAATAAATCATCACAGAGAAGGATCTATAATGAGTTTCATCACAACACCACTAAATCCAAATGTGTCAAGGTAAAAACAACCAAATAAAGAGATAATATGTTGAGGATTAATAACTGGTCGAGATTCTTCTTTCCCAATAAGAGAGAATACCTTCCATTATCCATTGACAGACATCCTTTACAAATTCCACTACATCTAATCTAATTCTTTCAACCTCCATTCTTCTACCTTTCTTCTTCTCTATTGATTCCATCATAGATTTGAACTTTGCAATCAAATAAAAGGTGGGATTATATTTAGATTCTTATTTTATTAAAAATAGATAGAGATAAATTCCACATTTTATATTTTTGAACATTTAACATATCAAACATCTACAATATTTATTAATTGTTTTAAATTTATATACTATATATATTTTATTTTATTATATTAATATTTATACTCTTTGATGTTAGTGATTTTAATTAGTACTCGAATCAACTTCTTGATAGGTCTGGAAATGAATCCTTTCATTTTGTCCACTATAGGAATGAAAATAAAATGACTTAGAGTAAAAATTTAATAATTATTTCAATTCTATGTTTATAATTCTTAAATTCTTAAATTTTATTTAATTTTTCTATTATTTCTACATGATTTAATAGAAAATATTTAAAACTACATAATTATGAAATAGTACTCTACCTCTATTTTGATCTTAGGATTTACAATATATTTCATTACAACATATTAGTTATAAAGGAAGATACTTACAAGAATAGGTTTTCTTATTCCCAAAAAATTGTTGGACTTCTTCTAGGTGTGACATGTATATTTCCAGGTGCACGGTATACTAACATATTATCCAACATGATGGATGATATTTTAACATGGTCCAAGATTGAAATGTGTCACCTAGTGTGGCCTAATATTTCAAAAAATTTCCATGTTACTATTAGATAATGTATAAATAATTTTAGATCTGTGATATGCATCTTGATGTGTTTCAGAAGTGTGTAAATATCTTGCAAACACTACACAAGTGACGTACATGACCTTAGTGGTGCACATGTGATTCAAGAATCTAAGATCATGTGTTGTATACTTCTTAGTGATGTGGAAGAGTGCATGGCTGTAGTGTCTCTATTTTTTAAATAAAAATATTAAGGTTATACAAGATGCACATGCATGTGACACATTGTATATTGCATAAAATATTTACCTTGTAATTTTCACCAATGTGAAGTAATCCAGTCAATCCAACTAATGCATAAGGATATGTCACCAACATTATAATTATGGTACATAGGTTGATATGGGGTTCAACCTATGAATAATAACTTAGTGTCTTAGGGTACATCAAATTATCTAAAATGAGTGAAGAAATGAATGAGAAATAATTTTTATAATGCTACCAACTTGGTTTAAGCCAATTTATATAATATGAGATAAATTTTATGTGTGTTCCATAATTATGGACTATAAACATATTTTTATAAATATTGATTCACAGTCTATAAGTTACAATATCGAAATGATGTGGGAAGGCTTTCTTGACTTCAAAAAGACTCTGAAAACCTTTAGAAACCTACATTATTATTATATATACTGAGAAGAAGGATAATTGTGCAACTTTACAAGGCTAAGCATCAATCAATCATCAACCCATAGAGAGAAATTCTCCCCATTACTATTATATTTAAGCTTATGGATAATCAATACTAGATGTAGGCTCATTTATTCAAAATTTTATTAAAAAAATATTATTATTATTCAAAAATGTGAATGATTAACATTAAATGGATAGCTTCTATAAAATAAAATGTATAAACTCCTCAATTTCATAAAATTAAATATTAAACTTATTGAAAATCCATTTTCTTAAAATTTTACTATGAAAAATTAACATTTTCTGACCATATTTTGGAAAAACAAGAAAAAATAAATTTGAAATAGAATTAAAGTTACTCTAAAAAACACTAAAAATGTTTGATGATTCAGAATTTCTTGTCATTTTTGAGGTTCAAATTAAATTTGTAATATTTTAACATCATGAAAAGTTTGATCGTATATTATCACATAATATAAAATATATACATTTTGGATGATTTAGAGTGCCACTTAACACTAATTCATTATAATCCCAAATAAATCTTGAACAAATTAATAATAATTTAAAATAAACATCATAATTCCTTTTATTATCTAAATCATCTTCAATTAAAAAAGTATTAAAATAAGGTACATAAAATTAACTAAATTTACGTTTTTAATAGATGTTAAAACTAAAATTAGTCTACTAACTATCTACTATTTATTAAATGTATAAATAATTATCTAAGTTGATTTTAAACTCCATTACATGCTAAAATACAATAATAGTAAATTTAAAAATTACAAAATTATTGAATATTAAATTAAAATGAAATTTTTGGGCCATAGATGGTAGCTTTTACCATATGTATTACTATAACATGTTAGTTATAAAGGAAGATACTTATAAGCAAAGTTTTTCTTCTTCCCAAAAAATTACTACACTTCTTCCACATGTGACATGTATATTTCCAAGTGCATGGTATGTTGACACATTATCTAATATGATGGCTGATGTTTTAACATGGTCCATGCTTGAAATGTGTCACCTAGTGTGTCCTAATGTTGCACAAAGTGTCCAAGTTACTATTAGATATTGTACAAAGAATATTTTATTTGTGATATGCATCTTGATGTTTTTCAAAATTATGTAAGTGTGTTGTTGAGCTACACAAGTGATGTCCATGTCCTTAGTGGTGAACATGTTGTTCAAGAATGTAAGAACATGTGTTGTATACTTCTTATTGATGTGGAAGAGTACATGGGTATAGAGTCTCTATTTTTTAAAAATAGGTGTTTAGGTTATATGGGATGCACAAGCATGGGTCACATTTTGTATTGCTTAAAATATTTACCTTGTAATTTATACGAATTTAAAGTGATCCAGTCAACCTAACTAATGTATAAGCATATGGAACCAACATTAGAATATTGGTGCATAGGCTGATATGGGGTTCAAATAATGAATAATAAATTGGTGTCATAGGGTACATCAAAATGTCTCAAATGAGTGAAGCATTAAATGAGAAATAATTCTTCTAATGTCACCAACTTGGTTTAAGCCAATTTATATAATATGAGATACATTTATTGGGTGTTTCCTAATTATGGAATATAAATATATTTTTAGAAATATTGAGGATGTTGTGAAATCATCCTCACTTAAATGATAAAATGAGAACAATCCTAAGTTATGGGTGACATAAAGAATGGATTAAACCACTAGATTATGGCTATCTCTCGTGATGTATCACTTAAGGACTAAACACTAAGCCTATTTTTTGTAAGTGAAAAGGGATAGAGAGAACATAAATCAAACTAAATTATGGAGGTGCTGAAACAAATTATTAACCATTACCACACATCTACAAATTCACAATGAACATATAACTAATCCATTCATACACTACTCCTAATATGCTCCTCTTAGATTAGTATTTATGTATGAAGGTGGTACATGTCTGATTAGGCAAGGAGGGATGATTTTTATGAGGTTTAAAGGACATTAATGTAATATTACCTCAATTAACTTTCACAAGACAAATTAAACACCTAAAACGACCTACAAGAGTGATTTCAAACTATATATAGGTGAGAGAATGAGACAAAATGTCAAAGAGAACTAAATCAACACTAGAAAATATAAATAACTCACGTTTAAACACTATAATACAATTACAAGAGAAGGTAAAACTAGTTTTTATATTACTTGAATGAATTAAAAAAGGAGTATGTCTTTTCTATACTCAAGTGGAGGATGTATTACAATGTTAAAGTTAGGCATATATATATATATATATATATATATATATATATATATATATATATATATATATATATATATATATATATATATATATGAAGTCTCTTATCAACATGGGTGTACTTCATCTTTTCATCTTATTAATCAAGGGTGGCATATAGTGACCGTTGACCTTCTTTGAATATATATATATATATATGAAGTCTCTTATCAACATGGGTGTACTTCATATTTTCATCTTATTAATCAAGGGTGGCATATAGTGACCGTTGACCTTCTTTGATTACTTTTCAACCTCATTCATGAAACTTTTCATTTTTGGTTTAGGAGTTACAAGCCTATGTCCTGACATGTGGCATTATTGATCATATTTCATGGGGTCTTAACACACCCTCCTATGACACTATAATTTCTCTATCATCTTCATGAGGTTGAGGATCAAGACTCAAGCTTCTTCAACCTGATAAGAATTTGCATCTCATTGAAAAGCTTACTTGATTCAAGTGAAGGCCACAATGGTGAGTCTATATTTCCATCCTTGGCCTAGTCCATTTCTTGAGGACTCTTATATTATCTTGAATACCTATTAAACACAATTTAGGAGATTATTCCACCTGTTATTCAATCTCAAAACCATCTCCAACACTAATACATAGTGCAATAAGTCTGTTAGGAGCTCTTGATGGCAGACTTGTCCACCACTAAGTTCATTGAAACCAAATAATGGTGTTAAAGTCATTATAAAACTTATTATGGTTATTTATAATCATATTACCCTATATTATCTACATAATATGTGATATAAATGTACTCCATTAGGTCTCACTCAGTCAATTTTCTTGAAACACCACCAAAACTTATATTTTAGGCCTGCAACAATTATTTCTAGGCCAATTTCTATACCCTCTCAACCCACACATGCCAAATAATTACATATTAAGGTTCCCAAGAGACCAATATTTGTCACCCTAATCATTTCAACACCAAAAAAATTCATTTTAAGTTAATTGAGATACATACATAGTCATCAGGTCATTAAGAGTGTTTTAGGTGTATAACCTTCTTAAGGTTGATTCATAAAGATAATGACCCTAATATATTTAATAATACAAAATTTTTGGATTTAATATGTTCCATAAACACTTCCTAACACCATTGGATCCCATGCATCTTCATATAGGCAAGCCTATAAGTTTTTGATTAGGCTTCACGAGAACAATTCTAAAGGTTATCATCTTCTTTTAGAATTTTGTCACTTTGGTTATTCTACCCAATATAATAAGGATTATTGATAGTCCTCATTACCTATATAAAAACCTCTTAACCTCATTCCAAATTACCATATGGCATATTTTATCCTCTATCTACAAACAACCTATAGGTGCTTATTAGGTCTTCTTGACTGTTGGTTCACTAAACTAAGTATTTTGAACTAATTTAGCCTTATTGAAGTTATTTATGTTTTATAAAATTTTAATAACATTTTTTTTCACCCCCATTGCTTCTTATTTCCATAAAACACTCATCACCAACATACATGTTTGCATTTACTGCCTACTATAGGCATGTAGGTGATCCCTAGGCCTAAAACCTTCCTTATTTCTTGTTTTTTCCTCCTGGTCCCAATTGACCAATGAGGAAAATATTAAATTAAGAATCTTATGTTTTTAAATCTTATTTATCACTCTATTTTATCCAAACCACCTTGGATATCCACTTTAAACCCTCATAGTCCTCCTTTTAAACTCATACAATCCATCGTAGCTCACATAGTCCCTTTGAATACAAAATGAGTTAAGGTCTAAGCTATCATAGATGTTTTGGATGATTTTATAAATATTTTATATCCTTTATATAGTTATTTTTAGGTCCATAAAAGTGCAATTCATGTTGATTTCTTGTAGAAGCATGGCTTTGCTTACTTGCATTGCCTTTAGTGCACTTGAACTTCCTACTATTTAGACTTGGATTGAGAAGTTTGGTTTCAAATATTTTAGAGATTTGTAAAAGGAGATAATAAAATATATTATGCTTTCAATAGGTCATAATCACTTTCAAATCAAACCATATTATGCTAATGTTGACTGAAAAGTCTGCAAATCTATAGGTTCATAATATTCTCTTTTCTCTAGGATTGAAGGAAGACACTAAAATATTAAATCCAATTTATTTCCACTTGAAAAATCCTTGATAATTATCTTCAATTATTATTTGAATATGTTTCTTTCCTTTAATGATATGTACAATGAAAACATATCCACATTTGACAAGGTTTCTCTCAGTCATGCCTACTAGGTTAAATAGTTCAATTGTGCATGGTTATATGTTCTCATTGAATTTAATTTATTAAATGATGTCTAAAAAAGAATAAGAGGCATTAATAAATTTTAATCCACTGATAAACACCTCATTTCATTCATCGTATTAAATAAAACACCTCACATCTCTTGTAATCATGACTGTCTTGTTAAAACTAGTAAATCAAGGCATATTTGACACTACTCCAAGCATGAAAATTAGGAGAATTGAGAGAAAATTAAAATAAATATACCTTACATAATCATCCTCAAGCTTTCATTAGGCTTCAAAACATTGCATTTGGGAAAAACTAACCTTGGTGGAGATTTGAGTCCTCTTTTGCACCCTTAAATTATTAATTATTGTTCTTAAACTTAAGTAGTCTAACCATAAAAATAATTCCATAATGTGTAATAAAATTAGGGTCCTCTCCTTTGACCAACATCTTGGGTTCCATCTTTCTCTCTCTAAAGAGTACTATCTAGAAATTGGTTGGGCTTTTGGGGATACCAAGGAGCTTGATGGAGAAAAATATTAGTTTTCATCCTTGTTTGACTCTGTATCTCCACTTTTTACATGTATTTAGGTATAATAATACTAGAGGGAGCCTTGGAGGATTGTATACATTTCTCATCAATGGAAACCTTCTATAAGATACCTCCAAAAGCTTGTTTTCTTCAAGAATCTACCTATTCTACCCTTTCAAACTATTGAAGATAGTAAACCAAGGGACTATTCAACTTTCCATGACATGTAATAAGGTGTATTAGTGTGTAAAAATATTTCCCACATCTCTTTTCCTATAATTTTTTAAATAAATCCTCATTTTGTTGTTATACAATGATGAATGAGCAGTTACCAAGAGGTCCCAACCCTAAAAATTAGTTATTTAATAAATTTGGAGGACATGTATATAAAATTACAACATGATGTCATTAAAAAGGTTTTATATGAATTAATAATATCCCTATCCCATGATAAAACTTTCACATTTACACTATTATATAAATTATCAGTTCAACATTGGAATATACAATAAGACCGGAGTAAATGAAGTACCTTAATATTTTCAAGACAACCTTAAACTCTCTAAATTACTTGAAAAATAATGTGATCAACTTACTTATTTTGTTTCTTGGCTAATTTGGTTAGATTTATATCATGGTTGTTCTTGGAAGGGTTACCACCTTGCTTCCTTGAGCATGATTTCTCATTGACTTGACTTTACATTTAACCTTAAATTTTCTAAATTTACCTTAAAAAATTCTAAACACATTAAGGGACTATAAATAAATACTAAGTGATGATAAAATACATATATATAAACCAACTACTCATTATACCATCTTAGAGGACCTTGTAAGCTACCAAGGAAGATGCACTACCTATCATCTTAAATCATTAATCAATAATACAAGACCTTCATAATGGCTATCAAAAAAGTTAAGATCAAATACATCAAAGTTTTGAATGACACCCATTCATCATTGCCAAATTTTAACTAACATCTTTGCCAACCTCTTGGGATTTCATGTTTGCCATGCATCTAGATCAGTTGCCTTATACCTCCATTGGGCTATGGATTCTCCTCTCGCTCAACCTCAAACTTGATTGGACCTTCAACCTAGTTTTAAATACCTTGAAACAAGTATAGATAATTGACATACCTCCAAAACACATAACAAAACAAGAAAAACACACTAAAGTAAGACAAAACATTTTTCTACAAAGCACTTAGAGGAAATACAAGATAATAAGGAATTAATCTATCCTATAATTACCTAATCTAGTCAACCTAAGACATCCATAAATAAAGCCATTAACTAGCAGAGTAAAGTAGCTACATTTATTCACCAAAATCATATGACTAGCAAGATTGATGGCATCCATGAGAGAATGCAATAGAGGTAACTATATGCTGATCTTAATAGCTTTCCCACCTTCAAAATCAACTTTATACACCTCCTCTATCTCGATTGAAGCATGAGTAATTATGGATGTATGCATGGACTAATCTTGAACATGTTTATGCTAATCTTCATGTTCTAAAATGAACATGATAGTCAATAGTTCCAACTTATTGATTTCCAATTGAGATAAGTAATTGATACGACATGCTCTTGTAGTGGTATAAACCTAAAAAAACCTTCACCAAATGACAAACATTTTCCTCATCAATAGCTACTGGATCAAAATAAATAGATTGACATGTTTCTTGAAACATGCTTGTAGAATTCGCATAAAGAGGTTAAGCTTTTTATTCTTTGCGAGATTGAGGTTAATGTAAGTTTGTCTTGTATTATGATAAACAAAAATTGATTTTGAATGGGACAAGAAGTTTATAGACTTCCTTGAAAACACCACACAAATCAAATTCAAATGAGGTAGCTTCTCAGAATGATAATCTTGGAGAGTTGCCTTATTCTTGCTTGTTGGTTTTCTTTATAAAGCTACCTTATTCAATCTAGATCAGACAATAACCTTCTTCTAGAATTGTGTAACATGTTATTTGGATTTAAAATAAGTCTGCAGACTAAAATTCACCTGATACCATCTCATTTAGACCTTCTTCTAGCTTGATAAGAGTTGATGTAGAGATAGTCACAACAAGATTTGAGAAGGAATTAAATCTTGTACCTATTTGATAATTTTCTTGGGTATCAAAAAAAAAATTTAACCACTTTCAATGAATCTTTAGGAGATATTTCTTCTACTACAGAAACCTAATTAAAACATTATTCACATTCGGAAAGGCCATCCCTCTCTTCATCTTCAAAGAATGATTTGTTTCTCTCTTCACCAAGAGGTGTTTCAATGATTACCTCTTCATCATATACACTTGAAGTATCCTCCTCATATTCTTATTTTGGCTCATTTATGGCTACAACATGACCTTAATAATTATCCTCCCATAGAACATGTACTTATTCAAGGATTGGATACTCAAACTCATAAACAAGATTAAAACTTTTGAGGTCCATCGCCTTTTCATTTTTTCCTTCCATTCACCAATCAATCCCTCAAACCTTGATATGTTTGGTCTTCAACCTTATCTACAATATTTCCTTTTTCATTTTAATGATCTATTAAATTGGCCTCCATGATGGGAAATTCTTAGGTTCTTGAGGAGGGATGGGTGGAGCTTGAATAGGTAAAGGTTCAATTTTTGCCTTAATTTCTCAATCTAAGCTTTTTCCATTTTATTTATCACATGAATTCACTACTTGAATCCAACTTGGAATATTAAAGAACCTTTTGGAGGGATATTGAGGAAGGGGAATATATTTTGTTCCAATATAGCCTCATTCATTTCCCTCTAAGTAGTAATCAAACACTTCAATTATGATTTATCTTGGTCTTCAACTCTCTCCATAAAAAAATATTTCTTATCTTAGTTTCTTTCTTGGATTGACCTCCATGATGGCAAGTCTTGAGGAATGTTTGAAAGACTTGGGAGGATTTGAAACTCACTTGATTTAGTATTTTAAGGCAGAATGGGTGGACCAAAAGAGAGTTGTTGTGCAATAGGAGAAGGGACATGAGGTTCATGGTACTAGACTTGCTACCTCCCATGAACCATTAAGTTATCCTTTACACACTAAATTAGGCCACCTATGTCCAACATACCATTGGTTAGTCTTTTTTTATTCTATCTCTTAATAGGTTCCCACTTACTCTTAACCTGTTGTGATTAGTCTCACATATTCTGAATAAAATGACTAGTAAAAAGTAGACCATACTTTTTTTGTTTATCAAGCTATATCATATGACTTTCATATCCTAAAAGAGTTCTCTTGAATTTTGAGATAGATTGAGTAAAAATGTAACTATGTTGACTAAGGGAAGCATGGTTATGACAACATTGATTATAACAATGAATAGGTTGTTAAGGAGGTTGAATTGGGGTGGGATGTGGCATAAAAGACTTATGGTAGGCTTGATAAGGCTAATGAGGAAAGGCAGAAGGATAATAGTCTTGATATAAATGTTGGTATGCTTCAACATGGGTTTGATATGACTCATTTTGTTACTAATAAGGCTCAATATGTTGCTGGTAAGGATCAACAAAGGCTTGATATGGCTCACTAACTTGCGTAAAACATAAATTCCACTCCAAATTTAGCCATAGAACCTCATGAGAAAGGATAGATAGAAATAGTACCTTCTTGAAAGAACATCTAGGCTAATAAAACTAGATGAATAAACATAGAGTTACCATTCATGCTTGTGTTTATGCCTCTAAAGGCTGGCCTATTGAATAGCGTCACCAATCACTCTTCAATTGATGAAATATCTTAAACCATTAGGCATTCCAAAACTATTATCATCAAAATTTGTACCCTTGAGGAGGTTGTTCAATCCTCTTTACTCAAGTGATAGCATGGGAACAATCCTATGTTATGAGTGACCTTATGGGTGCATTAAACCTCTAGATTAGGGTTAGCTCCCTTGATGATTCACTTAAGAACTACAAACTAAGAATATTTCTTGAATAGGAAATGGGATATAGAGAACTGAAAGTAAACTAAACTAAGGAGGTAATGTACCAATTTTTTGACCACTACTACACATCTATAAATGTATAATGAACATATAAATGATTGATTCATACACTACTAATATACTCTGCTTACATCATTATTTCAATATGAAGGTGGTAAATGATTATTAGGCAAGGAGGGATGATTTTCAAGAGGTTTAAAAGACAATAATGGAAGATTACCTCATTTAACCTTCACATGACTTGTAAGAGTGAGTTAAAACTACATATAGGTGAGATAATGAGACAACATGTCAAGGAGAACTAAATCAACACTAAACAAGATCAACCATTCATGTTTAAAAACCATAATAAAATTGTAAGAGAAGGTAAAAATAGTTTTTCTATTCATTAAATGTCTTACGAAAGGAGTAGGTATTTTCCATACTCAAGTAGAGGATGAATTACAATGTTAAGGTCAGGCATATATATAATATTGTGATAAGGAGAGAGAGGAGAGGCATAAGAGAAATATATGACAAGTGTCATCTCATGAGGAAAGAAGTTAGAATGAGGGAAGTCTATAAGGAGGTATTTATGAAGTCTCTTATCAACATGTGTACTTTATATAATCCTATTCTTCATCAAGGGTGGTGCATAGTGACTCTTGACCTTCTTTGATGACTCATCTACCTCATTCATGAAATTGCCAAATCTTGGTTTAGAAGGAGTTACAATCCTATGTCTTGTCATAAGGAATTATTGATCATGATTCTTGGGGTCTTCCCATGCCATCTTAGGCCACTTCAATGTCTCTCTCATCCTTTTGAGGGTGTGGATCAAGACTCAAGCTTATTCAACCTAATAGCAACATGCATTTCATTGAAAAGCTTGATTGATTTGAGTGAAGGCCACAATGGTAAGTCTATCTTTCCATACTATGCCTAGTCCTTTGTTTGAGGACTATTACAAAAGCTTTAATACATGTTAAAAACCCTTTAGGAGATAATTCTAATGCTTATTCAATCTTAAAACCAAATTTAAACCAAGTTTAAACCAAATCTAAACCAAATTTTGATAAAAGAGGAGATTTTACTGAAACTAAAATAGAGAGTATTGTGTTAAGAAGGAGACCATAACATAAAATATTTTCACCAAACTAACCTGATACTCATAAATATAATTGCTATTTTAAATCGAAACTAATAGTGGCCCTTATACCAAAAATTAATATGTGATTAAAAATGAGATAGTCGATGGGTAAGGGAGTTGACCCCATGTGGGCTACAAACCAAAATGGGAAAAGTTTGTTCTTTCACGCATGTAAGAAAAAAAAATTAAAAACCAAAAGCGTTTAAAACATTCATATTATACATGAATGATTTTTCGGGAAATTGTATTAATTTTTTTATATATAAATTTTTCGTAATAAAAATGGATGAAGGAAGTTTACTGCTCATCAGGGACCCTCTCAAAAGATCTAACGCAGCCCATTATCCAGCAGAGAATTTCCTTTTATCAAAAGTCATTGCATAACTGTGTAAACAGATATGACGCACACTTAAAAAACCTCAAACTTGGATTTTATTGCGGTCTACATCGAATATTTAAACATGTGAGATTTTACAAAGTTTGATATATCTAAAACACTGAAATACTGCTTTCATATTAATTGGTTGGATTATAAAGTAATTGCAGCGTTTGTTAAATGAATGGAATAAAGCACGGCTTAATAATACACCTTAAGAGGTCTCCCACAAAATTAATAAATATATAAAAGATAAAGAATGTTAAAAGTGGTATATATATGAACATGAGCATTATTTCAGTTAGCATCTTATGTTTGCAAGACCAAGTTATACTTCCGCATTTACGAATATTTATATTTATGGAACGGGATTATTCTGAGAATTGTTAACTGCAGTCATCAATGCCTTAACTGCATTGAACGATAAATTATTGAATTAAATTATGTGGATGGGCATGGGATGCGTAAAATAAAATTCACCAAAATTAAATATGTGCAAATTTCTTGTTTACCCTTTCACAGAACAATCCCAAAAAGAAGGCAGTCAGAAATTATTATTTTTCGAAAAACATACTGTACAACTATAGGATTCCAAAACAAATTCGATGTTATTAAATATGCTGAGATGCTTTATTATATTATTAATGGTACCACAATTATTGCATGACACACAAAATCCCTATGAGGATCTACTAACACTTTAATCTTTTGCACTAATACTAATACGGAGTTTACAAATGCCTGAAACTAAACAACTTATTATATTATCTCGAGCTTTTTCCGGGTTTTTCAATTTCCAACACCAAGTTATCATCCTGCAGTAAATAAACAAACCCAATCAGCTAAGTGGTAGTTACACAACACATCCAAAGCTTGAAGATACAGGAACAAAAATAACTGTAGCAATTACATCTGATAGAACACCTACTATAATACACTAGTGAATAATAAGAGACCAAGTGCGTAGTGAATATGGTACCTTATTAGATGTTTTGCAGGGCATCTACCATGGAGGAGGGGGAGACTTGTAACAATAGTGATGCGTAGGTGGTTGGTACACAGGGGATGTGGGGAGGCGGATACACAGCAACAGGTTTGGGTGGAGGACGACTCACAATAGGAGGGTGAGGGTGAGAGGGATTCACTTCGACCTTTGGAGGAAGTGGCTTCTCATGGTGGGGTGGGCAGGAGATGTTTTTGGAGTGTAAACCGGTGGTGGAGGAGGAGACCGCCTTTTGGGTGGAGTGTAGACTGGTGGATGATGCGGAGGGGAGGTTGGAGTTGGTTTAGGAGGAGAAATCTTAGGAACAGGTGGAGGTGGGGATTTGTAAATGTATTGAGGAGTTTGTATGAAATGTTTTCAGGTAATCAAGTCTCTTTATAGATAATGAATATAAAGAAATGCAATTTTTTGAGAAGTCTATATATCTTAAATAATTAAAATATCTATAATAATGCTTGTTCATAACAGTATACAAATTATATGGACTTATTGAAGTTGGCCTTTCAAAGATAGAAATGGCGTGATGGATGAAGGTGAGTAGGAGGGCGCAATAGGGCAGGGTGCGACAACGCAGAAATAGGGCACAGCTACAGGGAAGCGCTTGGACTGTAGCAGGCATTCCAGAGAGCGCGTAGTAGTGGGAAGGCTCCACTTTTGCAAGGTTTAGGTTCTTTTGCTGCTCTTGAGCAACCAAGTATGCACATCCCCAAAGTCAATGACTATCTGGAAAGATGCAAGGAGAGGCCCAAGCTGGTTATACCAATGGAAATGATTGCTGAAGACATTGAATACTATTCCAATCACTCCTTGTAGTGCAAGTTTCTGGGGCTTAGGATGTCACTGTTATTCGTGGAAGCATGGGCTCAGAGGACGTGGGCACCAGAAGGAGAAATGGATATTACATTACTGGCCAACAGCTATTTCATGGTCACTTTTACCTGTATAACAGATTGTCAAAGAGTTTTTCTGGAGGTCCTTACTTCCATAATCAAGTGGGACTGTTTATCAAGCCCTGGCATGCCGATTTCATACCTTCAGAGGAACTACCAAACTGTGTCCCGGTGTGGGTGCATCTACCCTACTTTTCGGTGGAATTTTACTGAGAAGACACTCTCCAATTGCTTGCATCCTTGCTGGGAAGGCCAGTTGGTTCCTCAATGTCACTCCTAGGGAAAAAGGTAATGACTTATGCCCGCATCTGTGTTGAAATTGATCTCAATAAGCCATTACTAGATGCTGTTAAAATGAGTGCAGGCCCTTTTTCATGGGTATAACAATTGGATTATGAAACCATCCCTTTCCTCTGTCATCTATGTCATGCTTATGGGCATTTGCAGTGATGGTGTCCCACCTTGAAATCCACTACACCTCAGCCAGCTCAATCTACTTGCACTCCTTCTATTACTAACAAGGAAAGGGGTCCAATTCCAAGTGAGGTGCCTGAAATTGATGGTTTTATGCCAGTTAAAGGCTGATATAGAAATAGAGGCCAAAAATGGTCCTTGAAGGAAAGATAATTAGATGACTCACTCAATAGATTTGAAATATTGGATGACCTTAATCAGCAGGAGGTGAATCTCAGGTTGATGATTTTGGACCAGGGGATTAAGGGACCAATTCAGGAGACCAATGCTTCAAGGGCTTTAATTGAATCATAGGATGCTAGAGATTGTCATATGGATATGGAACAGTAGCTGATAATTTTGAAAGGAATGACTTCCTCAGTTTCTCCCCTTAAAGAAGACAAAAATATGCCCCTTACTGAGAAAATTGGTGACTCAGGGGCAACAAGAAGCAGTAAATCTTCTCTTCATCTTGAACTTCTGAAAAAATACCTTAAGAAAGGAGGGGGAGAGAAATCTGGCAAGCCTGGCAGAAAAAAGGACCTGGAAAAGATCGAGCTAATGGGAGAGAATTTGGTGGAGTCGGGGTCAGTAAAGACTCTAGATGCACACTTTTTGAACCCTCTAAAATGATTATAATATCTTAGAATGTAAGGGGTTTGAACAACAACCCCAGACAAAATGATGTTCACAACTTGATTAAAAGTCATAGGTCGGAAGTCCTTTTCTTATAGGAGACTAAGCTTTCAGTTGAAGACATGTCCAGACTAGCGCCCACGTTGTGGAGGCAAGGAGAATGCCAATGCATTGGCGCTACCGGATACTCAGGAGGACTAGCTTATCTGAGGAACCCACGAAAGATTGGCCTCATAGGCTGGATGAATTCTAAGTACTCCATGACTATGATTGCTTCTAGCTTTGAGATGGGGGGATTCAATCTCTTCTCCAATATCTATGCTCCTAATGATTGGTAGGGTAAAAACTCCTTATGGGGCCGCATAAGTTTTGTCCATAACTTGGCCCCCTTCGACACTTGGATTATGGCAGGTGATTTTAATGCTATTCTTGACTTGATTGAAAAGAGTGGTGGCACGTCAAGGCTGGACCCATCTGCTTTGCTAATGTGCAACTACATTGAAATTTTGAATTTAGTTGGCATCAGGCCCAATAATGGATAGTTTACCTGGAACAATTGCAGGAGTGGGAAACATTACATAGATGAGAGACTTGACCATTTTCTGGTCTCAGCTTTTTGGGTTGGAGGTATGTGGTCTATGAAGTCTGAAATTTTGGACTGGAGAGGATCAGACCATTGGCACATCAATCTTAATAGTGTCTCATAGTATCACCTGTGCTCTCCTTCCTTCAGATTTCACCTCATGTGGCTGTGGGATCAATCTCTACATGAGTGTGTTGCCAATTGATGGCGTTGGGGTAGGCTTGCCCATTGTACGGTGATGTACATTTTTGCCAAAATACTACAATATATGAAATACAAGCTCAAGCAGTGGAATCACCAATGTTTTGGGAACATTTTCCATGATAAGGCTACTACACAAACGAAAATTGATGGTATCATGAGAATAATAAGGGAAGAAGGACTTACTGCAAGAAGAAACACATTCTGTGAAAACCTGGAGGAATGTGAGCTACGAGAGGATGTTTTTTGGAAGCAAAAAGCTCGGGTCAAATGGATCTAGGAGGGGGATAGAAATACATCCTTTTTTTTCAATTCATCCAAAGCCAGGAGACATGGAAATTATATTTCGGCCCTGGTCAATGAAAGAGGTGAGCGGCTTAACTCCTTTATGGAAATTTTAGAGGAGGTAGTGCAGTACTTCTCTAATTTCTTTAGGGAAGATGCTAACGGGGAATCACTAGAAGAAGCTCAGGTTCTCTTATGCATTCCGTAATTGGTGACGCATGAAGTGAATGAAAATTTAATGAAACCAATCACACTTGGAGAGCTTGAGGAAACCATTATTCAGATGAAAAAAGGCAAAGCAGCTGGACCTGATGGCTTCCCTGCTGAATTCTACCAAGAATTATGGGATATCATCAAACTTGACCTTTTAGCTATTGTCCAAGAATCTAAGCGGAATAAGCAAATGCTTAAGGCTACAAATGCGACCTATCTTGCTCTCATACCCAAATGTGAAGGTGTTGATAGGCTAAGTCAATTCCACCCTATATCCCTTTGCAATGTTGTTTACAAAATTATATCTAAAATAATTACATATAGGTTAAAAAGAGGGATGAGTGTTGTGATCTCAGAAGAGTAGAGTGGTTTTGTGGAAGGCAGGCAAATCCTGGATGGTATTGTTATTGCTTTTGAGTCCATTCACTCCATGGCCAGCTCAAAAGATAAGGCGATGTTCATTAAATTGGACATGGCCAAAGCCTTTGATAGGGTTAGATGGTCATTCCTACAGAAGATTATTAGTGCTTTTGGCTTTGCAGATGAATGGACTCAATGGGTCATGAGCTGCATTTCCTCGACTTCCTTCTTAGTGCTTATCAATGGAGAACACCCGAAGCTTTTTGGTGCTACAAGAGGGGTGCAATAAGGTGATCCTCTGTCTCTATACCTTTTTGTTCTCCTTGCTAAAGGTTTGGGGAGGTTGATAAGTAGGAACAGAGAGGAATGACATATCTAAGGATGGTGATGGGGAGGGGAATTGCCGGCGCAATCACACCTACAATTTGTTGATGACATTGCCCTTATGGGCATGGCCACAATGACTGAAGCTGCTAATTTATGTAGGGTGTTATATGTTTATCTAATGGCCTTGAGACAAAAGGTCAATGAAGATAAGTTGTCCATATTCTTCTTCAACACTCTGGGCCCTATTCAACAGCGGATAGCGAGGACTCTACATTTTCAGATTGGAACTTCCCCCTTGATTTACTTGGGTATCCCTATCTCAGCTAGCCGTACATCCAAAGAATCTTGGCAGACTATTTTGGAGAAATTTTGGGTGAAAGTGAATCATTGGACACACAGGCGTTATCCTTTGCGGGCTGGGTTTAACTTATCCAATCTATGGTGCAGGATTTACCAATTTGTAGGTGTATGCTCTAGGTTTCCCTGATGGGAATCATTAAGGAGTTTGATTCGGTTACCAGAAAATTCTTATAGGCTGGTAGTCTGAACTCCACTAAATAGAGCCTTATTATATGGTAGATTGTCTGCAGCCCCAAAAACTATGGCGGGCTCAGTTTGAGGTAGATGGACTTAAATGGTATTGCTTTGGTGGCCAAACTTTATTGGCGATGGTGCACTGAATAAGACAAGGCTTGGGCCAGAATTCTCACATAAATACAACTCCAAAACCATTAAGAGGGACATTCCTCGCTATCCGCTTATTGGGAAAGGTTTGGAAATATAGGGTACTCTCAAAAAAGGGGCTACTCTCATCAAGGATGGCTTATTCTGGATTTGTAAACAGGGATCCAAGGCTCTCTTTTGGTCTGAATCTTGCGATGGTTATCCTCTCATCATTTCTTAGTTTCCAAATTTTTTGAACCTTTGTCAGAGATTCCTTGATGCTGGCTAGTCTCAGGTGAGTGACTTCAAAGTTTACATTACACAAGGATAGGTGGAGGTAGCTCACTAGAAAGCTCCCAAAACAT
Organism: Torreya grandis; assembly: GCA_037957365.1. NCBI lineage: Eukaryota > Viridiplantae > Streptophyta > Pinopsida > Cupressales > Taxaceae > Torreya > Torreya grandis. Next base: position 1,280,527 of record JARHVA010005164.1, read on the forward strand.
GGCCTGTTAATGGGACACAAGAAGAAAATGAGGACCTATTGAGCATCCTTTCTAGGAATCATTGTAGTCCTCTTCAGGAGGAGGATGAGCTAGCTTGGTCTCCCAATCCATAGGAGCTTACACAGTTTCATCTGCATATCAGGCTTTACTTCTTCAGAGATTGGGTAGGGGGAAGTGCATTGGTGGAGATAGGTCTGGAATAAATTCACATGGCCTAAATGCAACTATTTTTCTTGGATGCTAGCTTGGAACAGGTGTTTGACCTGGGACAATCTTCAGAAGAGAGGTTTCCAAGGCCCTTCAGTATGTGTTATGTGCGGAGCGGCTAAGGAGGATTCAACACACATTTTTTTGTGATGCTCCTTTGCCTTGCAAATATGGATTTATTGGTGGGATGTTTGGTAGCACCCATGTTTTCATGCTCAATCTATTGTCAATTTCTAAAATGGAATGGGAGAACCCCCCTAAAGGATGCCCTTCCTGTAGGACATATGGCTGGGTAGCCCCATTTTTCTATTTTGGCAGATCTAGCTTGACGGAAATAGGTAATTTTTTTGGGGATTGAGGGTCATGGTGCAACAAGTATGGCAGAAAGTAGTGGGGATGATCTAGGAAACTGTAAAATAAAAGAGCGTGATCTACCTTCCTGTGACCAAACAAGATGCTCAGGTGGTGGCATGACTCGGATTCCATCAATTAACTGGTAAGTCAGTGTGTGTTAAGAGGAGCAAGCAGGTCAAGGAGCAGATTCTCAAGAATGGTCAGTGGTAATGCCCCCTAGTGGGATTCTCAAGATCAATATGGATGGTTCCTCCAAAGGTAATCTGGGACCCACAGGTACTAGAGGGATAGGAAGGGATTCTAAAGGTACGGTGATTTTTCTTTTTGTAGTTCCTGAGGGGCTGTGAACCATTAACATGATGGAAGAGCAGGCCATTCTTTGTGCCCTTGAGAAGGCCCAAGCATTAGGTTAGCATAGGATTATCTGTGAATCAGACTCTCAAGTCTTGATTAACCTACTCATTAAGAGGAAAGTGGTGGACGTCAATTGGCAACTATCTCTGATTGTGCAACAGATTTTGCGGATTTGCTCGCTTATGGATAGCATTACTTTTGCTCAAATTCTATGTGAATGGAATAGGGCAACATATTTTTTGGCTAAATGGGTGTCAGACCATTTGGATGGTGGAAACATTTAGGATTGGGGGTCTCTCTCCCCGACGTTGCGTTTTGATTTGGAAAGAATTCTGGAGGCTGATAGGGAGGCTCATAATATTTTCTAGTTGGGCGTGTGCCTAGTTTTTTAGTTTGTGTTGCATTATTTTGGGGGTTTTTGCACCCCATTCTTCTTGTAATGCTTTTCTTTACTTATTAATATTACTTTTACCCCCTTTTAAAAAAAAATGCTATACAACTTATATTTTAAAAAAAAATATGAATGATAGTTTCCATCAAAAAATAATAAATAAATAGATTGTATAAATCATATTACACGTTAATACTCTAATATTTATTATGGAAAATTTATATTAGCATAAAAATTATTATAGATAACGTACACTATCAAGAAAATGTTGAAGGAGCCCACACTAACTTGACTTTTGAATATTGTTTTTATTAAAAAAACCTCAGTCAAATGTGAAAATTTATAGTTACTTAAATCAATTGTTGATTATACAAATAATCTAAGTAAAACTTTAGGATTAAAATTATAATTATAGATAATTTAAAATATATATATAATAAAATTATTTTGGAAAAATAAATTATTAAAAAAATATAGAATAATAAAATTTATTTGATAAGGATAAATAAGAGGGGTTTGACATGCTCCCTCAACCTAATAAGACATACAAACAAACACATTACATATTTATAATAATATAAAAAATAAAAATAATAATAGAAATAACAAGGCCTTGGCCATTAAATAGGACAAAAATAGTTACTAGTATCCAAAATCTATGAACAATTAATAAACTAACCAATCTTCTACTAGAGAACACATGGAGGACTGGAAAATAAATCATCGAAGAGAAGAATATATAATGAATTTCATCAAAACACCACTAAACCCAAATGTTTAAAGGTATAAACAACCAAATAAAGAGATAAGATGTTGAGGATTAATGAATGGTCGAGATTCATTTTCCCCATCATGAGAGAATACCTTCCATTATCCATTGAGAGACATCCTTTACTTGTTCCACTGCATCTAATCTAAGCCTTTCAACCTCCATTCTTCTACCTTTCTTCTTTGCTATTGAGTCCATCATAAATTTTAACGTTGGAATCAGATAAAAGGTGGGAGTATATTTGGATTCTTGTTTTAAAAAAATTAGATAGAGATAAATTCCACATTTTGTACTCTTGAATGTTTAACATATTAAAGATATAGAATATTTATTAATTTTTTTTAACTAATAACGAAACAATTCATCTCCAAATGTATAAAGATGTTGATTTGAGTACTAATTGAAATCAATGACATCAATGAGTATAGTGATTTATATATATATATATATATATATAAATCACTATACTCATTGATGTCATTGATTGCAATTAGTACTCAAATCAACATCTTTATACATCTGGAGATGAATTGTTTCGTTATGTCTACTATAGGGATGACAACAAAATGCCTGAGAGTAATAATTTAGTAATTATTTTTATTCTATTTTTATAATTCATAAATAATTACATTCTATTCAATTTGGATAGTATTTATACATGATTTAATAGAAAATAATAATAACTATATAATTATGAAATAGTCTGATGCCACTATTTTCATTTTGGGATTTACAATACATTTCACTACAACATATTAGTTATAAAGGAAGATATTTACAAGAATAGGTTTTCTTCTTCCCAAAATATTGTTGGACATCTTCTAGGTGTGACATGTATATTTATAGGTGCACGGTATACTAACAAATTAGCTAACATGATGGCTGATATTTTAACATGGTCCAAGCTTGAAATGTGTCACCTAGTGTAGCCTAATGTTTCACAAAGTGTCCAAGTTACAATTAGATCATGTATAAAGAATGTTTGATTTGTGATATGCATCTTGATGTGTTTTAAAAGTCTGTAATGATGTTACAAAGGCTACACAAGTGGCGTACATGACCTTAGTGGTCCACATGTTATTCTAGAATGTAAGAGCATTTGTTGTATACTTCTTAGTGACATGGAAGAGTGAGTGGGTGTAGATTCTATATTTTTTAAATAGAGATATTAAGGTTATACAAGATGCGCAAGCATGGGCCACATTGTATATTACATAAAATATTTACCTTGTAATTTTCACCAATGTAAATTAATCTAGTCAATCTAACTAATGAATAAGGATATGGTACCAACATTAGAATGATGGTACATAGGTTGATATGGGGTTCAACCTATGAATAATAAATTGGTGCCGTAGGGTACATAAAAGTGTTGCAAATGAGTGAAGAATTCAATGAGAAATAATTATTCTAATGCCACCAACCATGTTTAATCTAATTTATATAATATAAGATAAATTTTATGGGTGTTCCCTAATTGTGGACTATAAATATATTTTTATAAATATTGATTCACAGTATATAAGTTCACAATATCGAAATGTTGTGGCAAGGCTTTCTCAACTTCAAAAAGACTCTGAATACCTTTAGAAACCTACATTATTCTTGTATAGGCTGATAAGAAGGATAATTGTGCAACTTTACAAGGCTAAACATCAATCAATCATCAAACAATAGAGAGGGATGATCCCCATTACTATTATCTTTGACCTTAAGGATAATTAGTACTAGATGTAGGCTTATTTATTCAAACTTTTGTTAATTAAATATTATTTTTATGTAAAAATGTGAATGATTAACATTAAATGGATAGATTATATAAAATAAAATGTATAAACTCCATAATTTCATAAAATTAAATATTAAACTTATTGAAAATCCATTTTCTTAAAATTTTATTATGAAAAAATCACATTTTCTTACCATATTTTGGGAAAAAAAATAAACTTTTGGAAATAGAATTAAGGGTAATCTACAAAACACTAAAAATGTTTGATGATTCCAAATTGTCATGTCATTTATGAGGTTCAAATTAAATTTGTATAAAATTTACATCAAGAAAAATTTGATTGTATATTATCACATAATATAATATATATAAATTTTGGATGATTAAGTGTGCCACTTAACACAAATTAATTATAATCCCAAATAAATCTCAAAAAAGTGATAATTTCAAAAGATTAAAAAATAATTATAATTCCTCATTATTATCTAAATCAATATATAATAATCTCTTAATAAAATCATGTACAATTTAAAAAGTATTAAAAAAAGGTACATAAAATTAACTAAATTTATGTTTTTAATAGATGTTAAAACATAAATCTCTACTATCTACTATTTATTTAATGTATAAGTAATTACCTATGTTTATTTTAAACTAGATTACTTGCTAAAATATAATAATACTAAATTTAAAAATTACAAAAATATTGAATATTAAATTAAAATGAAATTTTTGTTCTATAGTTGGTAGCTTTTACCATATGTATTATTATAAAATGCTAGTTATAAGGGAAGAAGCTTATAATAAAAGTTTTTATTCTTCCCAAAAAATTACTAGACTTATTTCACATGTGACATGTATATTTCTAAGTGCATGGTATGCTGACACATTAGCTAACATGGTGGCTGATGTTTTAACATGGTCCAAGCTTGAAATGTGTAACCTAGTGTGTCCTAATGTTGCACAAAGTGTCCATGTTACTATTAGATATTGTATAAATAATGTTTTATTTGTGATGTGCATCTTGATGTGTTTCAAAATTATTTAAGGGTGTTTTAAAGGCTACACAAGTGATGTACATGACCTTAGTGGTGCACATGTTATTTGAGAATGTAAGAGCATGCACTATATATTTCTTATTGATGTAGAAGAGTATATGGGTATAGATTATCCATTTTTATAAAAGAGGTAGTGAAGTTATATGGGATGAATAAGCATGGGCCACATTGTGTATTGATTAAAATATTTACTTTGTAATTTGTACCAGTTTAAAGTGGTCCAGTAAAGCTAACTAAGGAAAAAGCATATGGCACAAACATTAGAATGACATTGCATAGACTGATATGGGGTTCATCTTATGAATAATAAATTGGTGTCATAGGCTACATCATAACATCTCAAATTACTGAAGCATTGAATGAGAAATAATTCTTCTAATGTCACCAACTTGGTTTAAGCCCATTTATATAATATGAGATACATTTTATGGGTGTTCCCTAGTTATGGAATATAAATATATTTTTAGAAATATTGACACATGGTCTATAAGTTCATAACATAAAAATGATGTGGTGAGGATTTATCTACTTCAAAAAGACTATGAACACCTCTATAAACCTATATTATTCTTGTATAGGCTAGTAAGAAGGAGAATTATGCAACCTTGCAAAGCTAAACATCAGTAAATCATCAACCCATAGAGAGCAGAGCTCCCAATTACTATTATCTTTTAACTTATCGACAATTAATACCAAAATTAGGCTAATTTATTCAAAAAAAATTAACAAAATATTACTTTTGTGTAAAAATGTGAATGAGTAACACTAAATGGATAACTTCTATAAAATACAATGTATGAATTCCACAATTTCATAAAATTAAATCATAAAATTATTGAAAATACATTTTTTAAAACTTTTACTATGACAAAATTACATATATAAGTTTCAAAATCATGGAAAGGTACATTGTATTATTCCCCATATTCCCAAAGATATTCCCTCATAATTACTATAGCATTTAGGAATGCAATAGGTTCTATTAATGCATAGGTGTATTTGGTTACAAATGACTTGAATGAGATAGTAACTAAACCTATTATTCAGATTGAGATTTATGAATCAAAATATTTTTTTATGCTAAATCCTATCAACTCACAAAAATTTTAGCATGGGAACCACTTTTTGGCATCTAATTCCCTTCGAGGTGTCATATAAATTCATGGGGAGGGGAGCCATTTGGGTGTAATAAAAAATTTGAATTCATTTTGTAGATAATTTTTTTACTTTTCTTGGTAAAGTCAATAAAAATGGTCATTTACTTTAAGGTAAGGCTAGAGGTGGGGGATTACACAATTTACATGGGCCTTGATAAGATGAAAATGAAGAGCTCATCAAATATGGAATCCCTGGGGATATTTAGTAAATTGGTTTTTTCTCCTATATATATGTTATTAATTTATTTCTACTTTTCCTTATGTAAACCATGTCTACATATATTAAATCATGGTAGAAATGTATTGTATTGGAATATGTTATTAAAACCATGTTTTATTGAAAACTATTATTATATCGACATTTCATTGGCATGGACTTAGTGGTACACATGTTATTCAAGAATGTAAGAACATGTGTTGTATACTTCTTATTGATATGGAAGACTACATGGGCATAGACTTTATATGTTTTAAATAGAGGTATGAAGGTTATATGGGATTTGAAAGAATGGGACACATTGTGTATTGCATAAAATATTTACTTTGTAAATTGTACCTACTTAGAGTGATCTAATCAAGCTAACTAATGCAGAAAGATATGTCACCAACATTAGAATGATGGTGCATAGGTTGATATGGGATTCAACTTGTTAAGAATAATTTGGTGTCATATGGTACATTGGGGTGTCTTAAATGAGTGAAGCATTAAACAAGAAATAATTCTTCTAATGCCACCAACTTCATTTAATCCAATTTTTATAATATGAGATAAATTTTATGGGTTTCCCCTAATTATGGATTATAAATATATTTTTATAAATATTGAATCATAGTATATAAGTTCACAACACCGAATTGATGTGGTGAGGCTTTATCGGCTTCAAAAAGACTCTAAACACCTCTATAAACCTACATTATTCTCGTATAGGCCAATAAGAAGTAGAATTATGCAGTTTTACAATGTTGAACATTAATCATTCATCAAACCATAGAGATAAATGCTCCCCATTACTATTATCTTTGAATTTATGGATAAATAATATTATAAGTAGGCTCATTTATTCAAATTTTTTTTAACAAAATATTTTTTTATACAAAAATTTGAATGACTAACACTAAATGGATAGATTCTTTAAAATACAATGTATAAATTTTATTGTTTTATAAAATTAAATCTTAAAATTATTGAAAATCCATTTTTTAAAAATTACTATGAAAAATTTGCATTTTCTCACCATATTTTAAAAAAAAAGAACTCTTATAAATAGAATTAAGGGTACTCTACAAAATAATAACTATGTTTCATGATTCTAAATTTCCATACCATTTCTAAGGTTTAGATTAAAATTATAACATTTTTATATCAATAATAATTTGAATGTGTATTATCCATATAATATAAAATATTTGCATTTTAGATGTTTGAGAGTGCCACTTAACACTAGTTCATTATAATCTCGATGAATCTCAAACAATTAATAATTTCAACAGATTCAAAAAAAAATTATAATTCCTTATTATTATCTAAATATATATATAATAATATTTAAATAAATCACAACTCAAAAAATTAATTTAACACCTAAAAATTGTTTGAAGTAGATGTTAACCAACTAAATCTAGTTATGGTGGTGGCATGGATCTTGTTCTTAAGATTTTTTATTTTTTAAATAGCTTAGTCATTTTATTTGATCAAAAATTATCGCTCTTGCATCAAATATAAACTATAATTAATGATGATTTTACTTTAACAAAATATTTTTAAGGTTGAAACATTAACTTTAAAAAGTAAAAATTATTAAAAAATTGATATGTATTATCTACAAAATGTAAAATATATACAACATATAAAATACATTACACTACTTTAATTTAGTTGTGAATAATCTACATTACTAAAATAAAAACTAATGTTGATAATAATTGACAAGATAAAACTAAATTAATAGAAAATAATATATTTTATTTGAAAATTTGAAATTATGTTTTGAATAATCTATATATTCAACTCAAACAAAATTTTATTAATTTAAAAAATTGTAAGAAATGTCTTCGGGTAATCAAGTGTCTTTATAGATAATGAATAAGATAAATGTGATTTTTGGATTAGTCTATATACCTTAAATAAATAAAATACCTATAATAATTATTGTTCCTAACACTATACAATTTATATATTTTTTTAAAAATGTGAATGATAGTTTCCATCCAAAAATAATAAATAAATAGATTGTGTAAATCATATTACTCATTAATAATCTAATATTTATTATGTAAAATTTACATTAGCCTAACAATTATTATAGATAATGTACACTATCAAGAAAATATTGAAGGAGCCCACACTAACTTGACTTTTAAATATTTTTTTTATAAAAAAAATCTCAATCTTGAAAAAATAAATGTGAAAATTTATAGTTACTTAAAATCAATTGTTGACTATATAAATAATCAAAATATAAATTTAAAATTATAATTATAATTATAAATAATTTAAAATATATATAAGAAAATTATTTTGAAAAAATAAATTATTAAAAAAATATACAATAAAAAATTTTATTTGATAAGGATAAATAAGAGGGGTTTGACATGCTACCTCAACATAATAAGACATACAAACAAACACCTAACATATTTATAATGATCTAAAACAACAAAATAATAATAGAAATAATAAGGCCTCAGCGATTAAAGAGGACAAAAATAGTTACTAGTATCCAAAAACTATCAATAATTAATAAACTAACCAATCTTCTACTAGAGAACACATATAGGAGTAGAAAATAAACAATCAAAAAGAAGGATCTATACTCAATTTCATCACAACACCACTAAATCCAAATGTTTCAAGGTATAAACAACCAAATAAAGAGATAACATGTGGAGGATTAATGAATGGTCGAGATTCTTTTTGCCCAACAGGTGAGAATATTTGCCATTATCCATTGAGAGACATCCTTTACCAGTTCCATTGCATCTAATCTAAGTCTTTCAACCTCCATTATTATACCTTTCTTTTTTGCTATTGAGTCCATCATATATTTTAACTTTGCAATCAGATAAAAGGTGGGAGTATATTTAGATTCTTGTTTTATAAAAATTAGATAGAGATAACTTCTACATTTTATATTTTTATACGTTTAATATATTAAAGATCTACAATATTTATTAAATTTTTTAAATTTATATACTATATATATATATATAATATTTTATTATATTAATCACTATACTCTTTGATGTCATTGATTGTAAATAGTACTCGAATCAACATCTTTATAGATCTGGAGATGAATAATTTCATTATGTCTACTATAGGAATGACAATAAAATTCCTGAGAGTAATAATTTAATAATTCTTTCAATTCTATTTTTATAATTCTTAAATTATTGCATTGTATTTAATTTTTCTAGTATTTCTACATGATTTAATAGAAAATTATTAAAATTAA
>JARHVA010005165.1:0-112500 GCA_037957365.1 Torreya grandis
CAAGGGATATTATCTCATTGGCACTAACATCACTAATTTTCAAATTGCTAACCATGATTGGCAAGGGCTTCAATAACTCCATTCCCCTTTTTATAAATGTGGGAAAAATCAACCATGGGGATACCCTGTATATGGGTTTGTATGTCATTGATGATGTCTTAAGATGTCACCTATACATAGAGACCTTGGTAGTGGCATCAATTATGAGTTTTGAATCTCTTTCTATGTGTAAATTCTGAATACCCAAGGTGATCACCAATTTAATATCCCATAAGAGAGTTGAGGCTTCAACAAAATTATTAATTTTTAAAACCTAATCCCCTTGCATAAATATCGATAATCTCTCATCTATAATTCCTAATAACCCCACCACCACTAGACTTACCATTGGATTTTGAAGCCCCATCAAAATTTAAGTTGAGCCAACCAGTCCTTAGGGGTGTCCACTTGGTATTAAATCTCTATAGTTGCTTTGAGTTATCAAAGGCATGGATTTGATTAAGAATCCCTCAATTAGTAGCTTTACATTTCCTCATGTTGAGTGAGAGGTTTGTCAAAAGTTCTTAACATTATAATTGATCACACTTTCAATAAGGATCTTAGAGAGAGAGAGAGAGAGAGAGAGAGAGAGAGAGAGAGAGAGAGAGAGAGAGAGAGAGAGAGAGAGAGAGAGAGAGAGAGAGATAGAGAGAGAGAGAGAGAGAGAGAGAGAGAGAGAGAGAGAGAGAGAGAGAGAGAGAGAGAGAGAGAGAGATTAATAGACCTAAAAATGATCTTTGGTAGTCTCCCTAAAAAAATTGTTGTTCCTTTCTTTCCATAGGATCCAACCAATAAAGGGAAGGGGTTGGTTCCAAAGTTCCACAAGCTAAGGTTGAGAGAAAGGAGGTAGCTATTTGGCAATCACTTCCCTAATATCCTTATTACAAACCCATTGTAACCCAAAATTCAAAAACACTCTACTCCAAATTTCATTGGCAAAGTCACAATGCAGAATCAAGTGAGGAGTATTTTCTTCTTCCTTGAGGCATATGGCACATTTATTAACCAAATTAAAACCCCTTCTTTGTAGATTATCTTGGGTTAAAATTTTATTATGGACCATTGCCCACTAGAAAAAATTGACTTTAGGGATAAGTTTATGGTTCTAGACAATCCTCTAAAGCTTGTCTTTGTGGTCTATGTTAATTAGTAGATGGTAAGAAAATTTGATTGAAAAGCATCCTCTCTTATTTTCAGCCCAAAGTAACTAATCAAGTCTAGGAAAAAGGGGAATCTATGTTCCCAAAATAAGCTATTGTATAGCATTCATTCTAAGAAGAAGATCAGGTTGGTTGTTTCAGTACTCAAGAAAATTCTTCTATTGTCTAATACCATGGTTTTGTTGAATATAGTGACAAAGTTTGGTACCAAAAAACTATTTAGTAATTCCCACAACAACATCATTTCCCTTTTGAGTGGAAAGATCTTTGTTAGCCAACCAAGGACCTTCCCAAAAGTTTATGAGACCTACCATCCCCAAGTTTCCACTTTAATCCCTTCTTAATTAAACTCCTAGATTTGATCATTTTATTTCAAATCACTAACCCTTGTGGGAGTCTCTCCTGATAAATAAAATTATAGTTGTCAGAACCTTGTAAGTATTTGGCTTTCATAATTTACCCCCAAATATTTATTATTGCTGATAAGATTCTAATTGATTTTTGATACAAGGGCTTTATATATATTTTAGATATTTCTAATATTCAGACCACCATGAGTTTTAAGGAGGTAAACATTCTCCCATTTGACAAGAGATATTTTCTTCTTTTCTTCCACTCTAGTCCACAAGAAAGTCCTTTGGATATATTCCAGTTTATCAAATAAATACTTGGGCATTTTAAAAAGAGAAAGAAAATAAGTGGGAATAACTTGAAGGGAGGCCCAAATAAGTTGCAACTTCCCAGTACTTCTCAAGATCTTTTCTATCCAAACCACCAATTTCTTTTAGGTTCTTTTCAATATGTTCTTCCAAAATCCCATAGTAACTTCATTAATAGTTAAGGGGAGACCAAGGTAGATTGAAGGTAAATCCACTATTGCATAACCAATGATTTTTATAATTTTCCTCTGTAGGTCCTCCTGAGTGTTAAGTAAAAGACATTACTCTTATGAAAGTTAATGTGCTGGGCAAAAGCCATGGCATAGTCATTAAGGATTTTTTTCTAGATGTAAGCTTCCAATACAGAGGAGATGCCAAAAAGGATGGTGTCATCAATGAATAATTGTATAGTCATAGGTGGGAGAGTAGAAGCTAGCTTTATCCTAACTATTTCCTTGGAATTAATCTTTGAATGAACAGACCTCCCAAGAGCTTCAACATGCATGATAAAGCGGTAGGGGGATAGAGGATACCCATATCTAATGCCTATAGTTGGGGGAAAAAACACCTTAGAGCCCCATTAATAATAACTGAGAACTTAGCAGTGGTAATAGCTTCTCAGATATGGAGGGACACTTTTAATTGAAACCAAACTTCTAAATGAATTTAAATAAGAAATGCCAAGATACTATATCATAAGCTTTTGATATATCAAGATTAAGAACCATACCTGGGATCTAGATTTTATCCATTCAGTGGATAGTTTTATGGGTGAAAATAACCGCATCCAATATCTATCATCCATGAACAAATCCTTTTTGAGAAGAGGAAATAATTTTATCCAGTAGATGTTGGAACCTATAAACAAGTAACTTGGTACATATCTTGTAGACAATGTTACACAGACTAATAGGTTTAAAATTAGTAAGCAAACCAAGGGTTGGTATTCTTAGGGACTAGCATAATAAAAGTTTTGTTGAACTATTTTAGAAGTGCCCCAGTCTTAAAAAAGTCTCTGACAGTCCCTATAACAATATATCCCACTATGTCCCAAAATTCTTGGAAAAATATAGGAGGGAAATCATCAGATCCTGAGGATTTGAAGGGGCCTATAGAGAAGACAAATCCCCTAACCTCTTCCTTAGAAATAAGTTTTAGAATGTCAGCATTATCTTACTTACAAATTAGAGATGGAATGTTATCAAGGAATTGATCCATTACCAACCTATTATTAGCATTGGCATCTTGTTTCAACAACAAGTTCTAAAAGAAACCAACCGCTTGATTACCAATCTCCTTATCATCACTGATTTCACTACCATCATCTAAACACAACTTGGATATAGTATTAGCCTTTCTATGTTTCATAGCTGAAAGGTAAAAAAAGTAGTAATATGATCTCCTTCCTTAAGCCACTAAACTTTAGACTTCTATTTCCAAAAGAGCTCATCTCTATTCATAAGATTCCTCCAATCTATGATTAATTTATTCTCTATTTGAGTAGAGTCCTTAGAAGAGTCCCCTTGAGCTATTCTAGTTTGAATATCAAACAATTCTATAGAAATGATCTTATTTTGGGCTAACACATTCCCAAAGCTATACTTAATCCATCCACAGACCTCTCTCTTAATGTGCATGAGATTCTAGGCCAACCTAATCATAGGGGTTCCCTGGACTGGAAACTACCACCATTTGGATAGGAGACTTCTAAAATCCTAGTGTTTAATACACATAGACTCAAATCTGAAATGAAAAGGTCCCCTTTTTCATTATTTAACCTAATTGAGAAATATAGGATTATGATTTCACATAGTCCTTGGGAGGGAAGAAAGCTTAAGAGTGAATGTTTTGTAACAATTATTGGAGATGAGGACCCTATCTAGCTTAACATGGATCCTTTGATATCCCCTTCTTCTATTGGTCTAAGTATAATATTGATTATGCAACTCTATATCCAAAAGCCCAAAATTATTGATGAATTCAACTAAGTCAACCATACTATTAGAGTAGTCAATAATACCCCTAGTCTTCTCAAAAGGATAAAGAGGGGTATTGAAATCTCCTACTAAAATCCAATGGGAATTAGGGGCAGAGGAGAGGTGAGAAAATAGGTCCATCCATAAAGTTTTCCTCAACACCTTAGACTTTAGGGCATATATATTGACTAAGGTCCAATTGAAAGTAGGCAGGGAAACATTAATAATAAGACAATGTTTATTAAGAAATTTTAGCATACCTCCAAACCTTGATACATTTGACATTGTAACAAGCTTCCCTGAGCTACCAACAATAGAGCCAACACAATAGGTGACATTTAGCCAAATCCTAACAACAATCATTTTGAAGGTCTCCTCTGACATTTTATCTTCTTGAAATAAAAGAATATCTATTTTGTGATCTAACATACATTTTTTAACCTCAAACTATTTAGAAGGGTTGTTAAGACCCCTCATATTCCATTAAAAAAATCCTCATTTGGATAATTTTTGGGAGTGAATCTCTAGTGTCTTTCATTTACCACTAGATATATCCCTAGCTACTTCCCCTGGCCTTGTCTCCCTTATTTATGGCCTTCTTTAGCGTATGACCCCTTTTCTTTGGAGTAGTCCACCCTTCTTGGTCACTATGTGTTTCACTAGGCCCTGCTCCAAAGGAGAGTGGAGTTGTGCCTAGTTTTTATCTCTGAGATTTCTTAGAGTTCATTCCATCTTTTAAAGAATCTTTATTTTGAGTACCTCCAAGGGAGAACTAAGCTGAACTCTATCTTTGAGAGAGTCTTCAATTTTTATCAAGAATAGACTCTCGATCTTTAAATATTTCCTGAGGGGGGAGACATTTGAATGTCCCCCAAGGTTTCCCTAATCTTGAATCTACTCTTTCAAGTGAGTCTCATCCTCTCTAGTGTGGATCTCTCCATCTTCTAAAGCTGGATGATGGCTATCTTTTGAAAACTATTCAATTATTTATTTCTCATCACCCTCCATCACTTGGAGTTCTAGATTATCTTCCAACTTCTCATCCATAGATTTCTCTGAGAGGCTATAATTATTTTTCTCTTTGTCTCGATTTATTTGTTCCTCAACTTTCTTGAACTTGTAGTGGGAAATCAAATGTCCCTTCCTTTTGTAGAGTTGACAAAAGGTAGTAGTATTTTCATAAATTACTGGCTACATCTTGACCCCATACTTAGAGTTTAAGTTGATGGATATGGGTATGGATTTGTGAACTTCCACATAAACATAAAATCTAGCTTAGACAAATTAATATTTGGCCTGAGTAGTATTTTCCAGGGTAAGAAACTATCCAAAAGAGTTAGCAATATATGCAAAAGCTACTTCATCCTAGTATTCTAAAAATAAACCTATAAATCTAACCCAAACTGATGTAGTTTGATTTGAGTCAGTATTGGGATCAAACCTTGGCTGCCAACTAGACAGTGAGAGAGTGTGTGTGCCATATAGCCATGGTCCCCTAGCTAAAATAGCTATCATGTTTTCTTTGATGGTAAAGTGGAATAATAAAAGACCTCTGACTATATCGCTAATAGTCACATTGCCCTTAATTTTCTAGTGATTCAAAACCCATTTCTAGACCATTTCAATATTGGGACATAGGGAAAAGAACTTACCCAAAAGCGTGAGATCCATCGAAGCAATTATTTTTTCCACCAAGTCATCTAGTACCACGAGGGTTGCCCATTTAGAAGTTTCTTTTTGCACTGGGACAATAGACTGACTATTAAAACAAAGGTCATCCTATCCCACCAAAATAATCTTCCAGGATTTGGGACTGTCAACACCCAACATGGGTAGGGGCATAGAGGTATTGCCTAAAAAAGTACCCTCCATCCACATTGAACATAGAGGTGATGAGTTAAATCAAAACCCTATCAGCACATCTATAGTATTTTTTTTAAAATTAATTGGATGGACTATTGGTAGCACCCCTCTCGAGACATACATTGTTATACATACCCACTGGAGGCATATTCTACATGACTACACCATCTAGTTTATGTCATTCCTACACCACATACTATGATTTATCATGTTGATGTATATTAATTTATAGCTTACATAGAATACTATATCGACATCTCACTAGTATCTAACACTTATGTATTTCTTAGCATATACCCAGTCTTGTACTACACTTGTTTTGCATACTATCACATTTTCTTTGATCATTAGATGTTCTTGTCTCTTTCTATCTATTACATAATTTCTCTACTTGCTTACCGTATCTTGTGTGATTTCATCTTTTAGTTCCTATTTGACTCCTAATTGTGCCTTAGTACATGTACCAATATCCTTTGATTCTTTTTCATGTGTGTACCTTAGGACATTTGCCAATGTCTTTTATTTTTACTACTCTATGTGCCTATGGCTGGTGTGCCAATTTTGCTTATTTCACTTGTATATGTATGAGGCATTTGAATATACCTTTCATGCTTGTTTCTATTTTAAGTGACATGTGCCCATGTCCCTTGTTTGCATGGCCCCTTGGGCCATATAACATGCTTATTTCTTCTTGCTTCTTTATTGTTTGCTTGTTGCTTGTCAAATGTGAGAAATGCCATGATCCATATCATGCATTTTCTTTGCTTTCTTGGATGCTATGATGGACATCATGCTCTATCCCTCCAACTAATAACTAACAACTAACAATTAACATTTCCTATTTTAGTTTAGTACATTATACATACTTTCACATTGTTATATCTATCTAGGCATACCCATGTTGATCTAACAATATCTCGATACAAATATTTCTATATTTTGAAACATCAGATGCTATATCATATATCTTTTTAGAATTAACACACTTTCAGGATATTTTTCTTCTGAGGGTAATCATTGTAGGTTTATCATTTCTACCCTTAGAAGAAGGGGCATAAAAAAAGGGTTTTATCATAGAGATAAAGCCTACTCGTAATCAAAACAATAGCATTTAGAATAGCCAGTACAAAATATAAAGGTCAAATCAATCAAATTAAAGTGGCAAAATAGGAATAGTCTCATATTAATAGTTAGTTTTCACACTGGATAGTAGCACTAGAAATGGACAGTAGTGCCAAAAATATATAGTAACACCAAAACTAGGGGGTGTCCATAGTTTGGCACTCCTATATAGGTAAATAACACTCATGGTGTCTATAAATAGGCAAAAAATTTAGTTTAAGGACATCTTTTGCACTTCTAGATCCTTTAGATTCAATCGGTTCAACACGATTTTCTTAGCTATAGGGGGTTTATCATGTGTGGCATGATGGTTCTCACTTTCAATTTAGATTGGGCAATTGTCATAACTTTGAGATCAGAATCCATGTTCTATAATTCAATGATTGGGGATAATGTGTGTGGTATATTGATATTCTTTTATTTACAAATTTAGTTTATTCCAGTCATTCTCAGTAGTTGCAACCTTACTCCATCTATAGGTGGTTGGCATCACATTCAAGATAAAATTTTCATATAAGTTTATTTTTTTCATTACTCAAGTTGGATTTCATATAATCCTAGTACATCAATTTCAGAGTTGATTTCATACAAGATTAATCTCCATCTTTAAAAATGGCCAAGAGTAGTCTAGTTTCTAGCACATATTTGACTATCTGCACCATAGTGTTAGATGTCCAACATATCCATGGGATCCATGAACCATTTGATATGACATATGTTCTATACTGGTATCACTTCATAGCTTCACTTCATGGGGAAATAATGGAGCTAAAGGGCCAACCTTTATATTCTTGAGTCACCTATTCAGATGGATTGGACACATAGTCTAGACATCGATTAACACAAGCATGATTTGTTAACTTCACTTAGTTGGCAATCATGGAACCAAAATACCAACCTTTAAATTTTTGAGCCATATTCTATGGAATTAATCACTCAACTTCATTCATGATATTACTTTTGATTCAGTACATAATCAGTACAATCCAACTTCATAATAGGTTTTGTATTGGTTCATGTACCCAGTGAGGTGTATTCATTATTCTCTCTTCTTTTACTCAATTTTTATACTTTATTATTTTAGATATAACATATATATTACCAATTGATCTAATTCATATTTTTATTTGTAGATTCAAACATCACAATGTGCTCTCTCTACATATATCTAACATCACATAACTTCATGAGCTTTTTCCTTACAAGTAAGTTTAGGTATGCTTTTTTTATTTTTCCTTTATCTTAGTATTTTGCTTTGTTTCATCACTAGAATAAATGGGGGGAAAATGTAATAATAGAAAATATGAAATTGGATGACTTAGGAATGGATAATAACACCCAACTTATAGGTCCTCTTTCTTGATCACTCAACCCTTCTCAACTAAATTTTTAATAATTCTTAGTCACCCATAGCTTTCTAGACTTAGCTTTTTGAGACGCAAGCAACACTTTTAGACCTAGATCCATTCCCCCAAGTCTCATCTTTATAGGACAATAACACCTAACTTGGATAGGAGCATCATAATTTAGTGGTGTCTTATTTTTGGCGTTGTTGTCCAAGTTCATTTTAGCCTCAAATGGTTAGATTTTCTTGATTTCTTATCCTTTCTCTTGTCAGCCTAATGTAAGCTCATCTAATTCATGATCATTAGTTTTTCTTTAAAAGTGCTTTCAATTTCTATTTATAACTGTTGGCACTCATTCACATGAAATAAGAAAAAATACAAGCAAACACACTCAAGCACTCTTCCCTATTCTCTATATACAGCTTTCCAAGACCAATACAATCTTATTCAATAACTCATACCAGTCTTTAGTCATCCCAAGTGAATTTTATTTTTTTATCTAGTTGCGTACATCACACAATTATACCAAGTACTTCAAGTGGGAGAACTACATTATCTTGATCCCTCTTCGAAGTATTGGTATGTTGGTAAAGTACCTACATATGGGGTGTGAAGTGCATCTAATGTATCCTTTAGATACTAACCCTTTCTCTCTTTCCCATTTTTTCTACTTAGGTTCAAGTACCAGGAGCTCTTAAGGGTTTTGAAGATTGAATCATATATACAATGAGCTCCACATAGATCTAGGCTTTGATATTTCACTATCAGGGTTTCACAGGCCTACCAAACAAAATTCAAAAAATCTAGACCATCAAGAAAATAGTGCTAGAAGTGGAAAACAATATCAAAAATTTATAATAGTGTTGAAAAGATGACTACAATGCTAAGTAGCAGGGTGTCCTGAGTTTGGTGCTCCTATCCAATCCAAAAATAGAGTTTTGGGTCTTATTTATGATAGTCTACCATCCCTATACAACAATTTTTAGATCTTGCTTCATCCATTTCAGCCTAGAATAAGCTATGTTTGATTTATTTACACTTCTTACTATTTTGAGAAAAGGTAAAATACATATCTATTTTCACAGATCGTTAGGCTAATTGAGACACATTTATTTATTGATTTATATTTACTTAGACCTTTATTTACTTAGGAATTAAACACCTAATTCCTAGAAAGAATAAAACATCAAACTATTTTAATACTTGTTTAAAATATTCATGCCCAACATTCAATGATAAAAATACTCTATCAGGCACTCCCTCAAAGGAATTTATAGAAACATGTAGCATGTCTCCATTTCCCCTATATCTATTTTGATAATTATTTCGGTAAGAAAATATCTATACACTCATGAGGCATGTTTTTTAGGGTTTTCCACATATAGAAGCCTCATAAACATTTATTAACATGTTTATGAACTTATATTTACTTTTACGACATAGATTTTAATGCACCTTATAATGACATGTCTGGAAAGAAATGGTTTACAATCCACAGTTTCATGTCACAACTAGAACACATAATGATTATGAGTATTGATGTTGTCATGATTTATTTTAGCTCAAATTTTTATCTACTATCTCTTTGTCTATGTATAATATTCATCCATCAATATGCATATGCCAAAAGGCATTTTACCTACATCAAATATAATTTTATATTATTAGTCATCTATACATAAATATTTCATAGCGAACATAAATAAATTAATAAATGATATTTTCTATAAAAAATTAAGCCTCATTTTCAGGATCGATGCATTTTGGATCCCTACTATGATCCTTGATTAGGAAAAATTGTTGAAGGATCACAATAGTGATCTGAAAATGTATCAATCCTCAAAACAAGACACCATTTTTGCCATATCAATTTTTGCACATACAATAAGTATATCATAGATTAAAGTTCCTAATACACTAGCATATGTTACATGCGACTTATAAAACTTTTCCTTGTCACTAGTAGGACATAAAATTGAAGAAAGATTGATATGGGAAGTAAAAAGGATACTAAGTAGTTTCACATGTACTTTATATTAAATCTGATTAGTATCTTTTCTAAATACCTTTGATGTGATAACTAAAGCTTTCTATCTTTCTTGTCTCTATGTATCTCCATGACTAAGATTTACTTTTTTTCTCCTAGATCATTCATATCAAATGTCCTAACTAGATAACTCTTTAAATTATCAATTTATACCATGTTTTTCCTTACTACAAGCATATCATCAACATACAATATCAATATAATAAATAAGCCACAATGGAAATATTGAAGTAAACAAAATGATCATACTCACTCGTAAAAAAAGTTTGGATCCCCATGAAGGAATCAATCTTATTTTACCTTTGATTAGGTGTCTATTTTAGGCCATACAATGATTTCATGCGCTTGCAAACAAATCCCTTTTTTATATCATGTAAAAAACTTTCAGGTTGTTACATTTATACATCCCCTTCTAAATCTCTATGAAAAGATTTTTTTTAACATCTAAATTCTCTAAATCAATAATAATTAAAACCATTCATGATGATAAGAGGAACCATTATAAATAGATAAGAATTCATCACTCTTCTCTTCACTTGTTTATACCTGATTTGCTTCCTTGGTGGATTCTTCCTTTTTCACCTTCTTTCTTACTTTCAACCATCCTTTTTAATATGTATTGCTTTACCATAGTACCATCTCTTTGCCTTACTCTTCCTTCCTTGTAACTTAGATCAAGATATGCTTCTAAATTTTTTCCCTCTTTCTCTAGATCTTCCCCTAATAACCATAGCTTCAAGCCTATAAGTCTCTAGACTAGATTTTATCCTCATCCCCTTAGCCAACAATGACCAAACAACATAATCATAGTCAAGATTATAAAAAGTATTTAAGTTAATATAACTTACTATATGATCCCATGAATCCTATAGATTACATAATAAGCCAATTACCTTATTGTCATCATCCACTCTCACACCAATAATAGTCAACTAACATAACATACTATTGAAAATATTTAAATAATAAAAAAAATTCATACATTCTATCATTAATAATGTATAAAATTGCCTATTCAATTAAATATGATTTGTTATATATGTCATCCTATGCAAGTTTTCTAATCGAGTCCATAAGCCTGTAACAATCCTTTTTCCAACTATGTTGAAAAGAAATTTATCTACTAAACATAATAATATTGTAATAAGAGATTTTGTATTCAGCTCTTCCCATTCATCGTCATCATAGTTTTCTTTTCCTTTCTATCTAGGGCTTTGTGCAACTCATGTTACACCAACACATCATGTTCTTTGAGTTTCCAAAGTTCAAAGTTGTTCTTGCTATTAAACTTCTCCACCTCAATCTTTGCATTCGTAACTTTTTACATTTTATTATATATAAAACAACACCAAATACAAAATGCAATTGGTGAAAAGTAAGAATTACCTCACTCTGATACAACTTGTTAGGAAACCACACACTCTATAACAATATGAAAATAACATAATGCAATAATAGAGATAATCAAATAGATAAAATAGTGAACAAAATGAGATAAAACACATGATTTAGATGGTAAAACCTTATCGAGCTAAAGAAATATCTATTGTTCAAGATATCAAGATTTATTAATTCAAAGATGAATAGATTACATTGAACTCGCTATGTGGATTACATACAAACTCCACAAAAATAAATACACCTAATTGGTAATGCACCGTTAGGAGTTCTCCTCTTAAATATATAGTGTAAAAATATCATTGGGACTTTCCTTATAAAAATAAAATATGGTGGAATTTGCTTTCCTAGAAACAACGGGTGTTTTGATAATAGTGGGGGTGTGTTGCCTCC
Organism: Torreya grandis; assembly: GCA_037957365.1. Lineage (NCBI taxonomy): Eukaryota > Viridiplantae > Streptophyta > Pinopsida > Cupressales > Taxaceae > Torreya > Torreya grandis. The sequence continues at coordinate 12,004 of JARHVA010005165.1, forward strand.
TTGCACACCTTTGTCATATAAATTGCACCATAAAAGGATCTAAAATTTAACTTTGTTTTCACATACCTAACATGAATGGTCAATTATATATTTTTTCATCAAAATATTTGTGCTTCATGTGGAGTTCTTGATATAAGTGCATGGAGGTATGGCCAATACATGTCTACTACACTTAATGTAAAAAATATGGTTGATGTTCTAATTTGATTCAATAAGTTAATTTATTTGGTGTGACATTGATTGCAATTACTATTATATTTCATTAATTTAATTCTTAAAAATATCTTACCCCTGATCAACTCTTAGAAACACCTTAATGAATCAACTTCACAAGAGTTTCTCTTATGTTGTTAATGAGTCCTCCAACTAAAATGGAATACTTATATTATACGTGTGTATGTAAATTTCATTTATTTCAATTCAAAATTTATATTAAAAGCCATGTCCCTATCAATATTTAAGTCATAATAAATTTTAATTTTGATCACAAACCATGTGTTAGAATGTTGGGTCAATCTTTTATCTCAATTTATGTTATCATCTAAACTACTAAGTTTGAATATAAGATAATAATTAAGCTTGCTATACTCTAACTAAATGAGATCAATAATAATTAATATACAACTAATATTATTATGGGAAGTAGATTACTTCTACATTTTATTAGTATATTAACTTGAAATATTTAATTCATGGTTTATTAGCATGTAACTAACCTAAATAGATATTTGTCTTTCATAATATTGTGCAAAGAAAGGTAGCTATTTATTTATTTTTAATGAAGTTAATAACTATTTTACATAGTAAATAATTTAATATTTATATTTTTCAATTATATATTAATGAAGTAAATAAGTTGAAAATAAATATGATAAAATAAAATCTTAGCCAATTATCTAGTTAGTGAAGTGGCATTCAACCATGTTTTAAATATATAATGAATGGCAAATTTTTCTTTGTAAGTGGGATCATTGTTCTAGTGCCAAGTGTTTATATTAAGGTATACTTTGGAGGTGATTTAAGTTATCAAGGAAATCTTATCAACTGAACGTCAAGAGCACATCATAGTCATTCACATTTCAAATTTATCAATTTACATGGAGGTGATAGGTACAATAAACTCCTACCAAAATATCTAAACAAAAACACAAACTATTATATACGCTTATCAATGTTATGCTAAATAATATTAATAAAATTTAGCTTGGAAATTATTTAATCTTACATTAAAGCTATTAACTTTTAGACATTATAAATTATTAGTACCCGCCTGTAGGTACTATTGTTTTTGCTATAGCATATTAATTCATTTTGGAAAACGTTTCATAATTAAATAGCAAATCGTAATGCATAAGTACGAAGAGAATGATTTCATTTTCGAATGTTTTTTAGAGTAATCGGATTGATTTATTGTTTTACTAGTTACTAATAAGTCCTGATTACTTCTCCAGTAAACCAATCAGTAGATTTGATAGAATTTTCGTTCAATGTTCACTTCCCTGCCACGCTAGTTAGAATTAGGTATTTTACTGCTCGCCAGGAGCTGGAATGAAAGGCCAGCTTTGTCATTTTGGGCAGTAGTGTGCCTGCCTAACTGCTACTATTTAAAAACATAGAACATGTGTCTAGTCTAGCATTGCTGTTTATTATCATGCATTTGAGGGGGAGCTAAATTTCAATGGGTTTAGATCAGGTTTGCTTCCCAGAAGAAATCAACAGACTCTACATTTTAGGGTTCCACGGATAGAATGATCCATCTAACAGTATCATTAAGCATTAGTCAGGTATCAAAGACTAATATTCATTATCGTGAGATTCCATCAAGGCTAATGGTTCCATATAATAAAACGGAGACACTTAACTGCCATGACGGGGGATCTGGGGTTCCTTCTTTATTATGAAAAGGTCGCAGAAGTAAAACAATGGCTATATATTATTGTACATATTACCAAATCAAAATATTCATAGGATTAAGGTCGAGGTTTCCAATCCATTGCATGTTTCTTCGACCATTCTAATGGAGGCAGCAGTGTCTTCCAATGATTCCAAAGATAATGGGAAATCTGAAAGCAATAAGAGCAAGGGTTGATTTTCGCTGGCAAAGTTTGAGTTGGCCACTGCAGTCAGTAATTTTTCTAATTTTTGTTAGAGAGTTTGCATATTTTTGACGATGCCTGCTTCAGATTACCATTTTCTTTAATTATCTCACACAAATGAAGATCTCCAAATTCTAAAGTAAGTTTTTATGTATTTTTTTAATTATTTTTATTTTATATTAAAAAGTGTACATTTAGTGGTTCCTTTTCCCCAACATTGTGTGCAATTTTGAGTGTTTGATTAAAAAGTTTTTGAATTTTTTATTAGAAAAATAATCAATTAAATTCCTTTCTTCCTGTTGGAAGTACCAATTTTTTTGGGAAGTCTGAAGTTTTTTTGATTTGCCAAATTCTTTATTTGGCATAACTTCAAATTTAGTGGCTATCATTTCAACATTGCACTTTATATGCTGGGACTACTCCTGGTAAACAAAGTAAAAATCAAAGATTAAATATATATTACGTTGCATTCTTCAGATTTTTTAATGGCTTGCTGAAATTTCCCCTTTACTTTAGATAATCTTAAAAAAATTATGAATATATTTAAATTATGCCAATCCATCAATATGGGCTTATTACCCTCTAACTTATTTCCCTATTAGCAAACCATTTTTGTGAAGGTATATTTTATAAGTTTTCTTGGCTCACAATTATTATCATGTGAAATTTTTACAACCCAACATTATTTCTTCAAGCAATGGAGAACTTCTGTAATGTAATATTATTTAATGTTTTATTTTTGTGCAATTTTTGCTATAAGGTTAACAAGTGAACATTGAATGTATGTCATTTCATAGATAATATTTGAATCATCATTGATGACACCTAAATACAATTTAGGTTTTTGATGAATTGCATTACAATACTAAAAGATCTGAGTATTCCTTGATTTACTACTTCACCTTTCCTTAGTATAATATTGTGAAAATCATAAGATATATATAATCAAACATTTTTATTCTAGGTAATGGGGTCTTATATAGTGAACTATTTAAAAATTGCCTTCAAAAGTGGTCAAACAAATAGTTTTGGACAAAATCAAACATTTTCTTTCCAATGTATAGTCTATAATTTTTAAATTTAAGGCATTTGAGATTTGGTAGTGCATTTCACAATGAAAATTAGAAGGAGGGATATTATTTTTTAACTCGTTATATCCACTAGTCCATGTCAAAAATTCTATTCCTATGAGCAAAAAGTGTTTCATGCCCCATACTCAAAAAGTATTTCGTGCCATGTATTAACCTACCCATCTAGGTGGATAGCTTGCTAGGTGTCTCATTCATATAAGGCACATGATCAACACACTTAAAAATCACTCATATTTTCCATTAATCTTCACTAAGAATTGTGGATGTTAACTTCACTTCTCATAGACCATATCGCCTTATGTAAACAATTTAAAGTAAAACAACAATGTTTTCCAATGATTAGTTATGACACTTAAATGTGACCCATTATGAGGACATGTAAAAAAATTAAAATTTCCATGAATAACATATTTGTGTGTAATGATTATTCCTGCAATCAAATTATATGCATATGAATGCACTTTATTAAGCTATACAAAAAGGGAAAATAAGATTTAATTTACCTATGAAATGTTTATTTTACATTAATTTGATGTCATAACTACAACATCTGGTGAAATATCTCCTTCTATTATAGTTTTGAGGATGTCCATAACCTATTTTGAAGCTCTGATTCCTAAGACTACTGCATAAGTTATATATGCTTTCACTCACATGCAGGTGATAAATCTGCATGATACTTTTGTTATAGGATTATTCATAGACAAAATTATAAAACAATATTAAGGTAAAGTTTGGATCTCCCCCACACTTATATCTAAAAATGAAAACTTGTCAGTATGATCACACTCATTCATTGATGCCAACAACATCTACCTTTATGTCCCCATCCATATATGGGTATCAAATATATGACCAAGGGATGTAAAAAGTACTAAAACCTAAACATAAATCTCTATACTTATTCCACTTATTTTGGCACTTTCGTGGAGGCCTCTATTTATGTATAAATATAATATTAGGGTTTCTAAGTGATTTGTGAGATGGAAAAAGATAAAAGAGAAAAAGAAATATAAAAATAATCCAACAAAATATCAAAGCACTAATAGACAAGGAATTACACAAAAATAAAAACATTGCAATAAATTTGAGTAGGAAAATAAAAAGGGTGGTCAACATAATCAGTTACACCACTCAATTTGCACTACTCTATTATGATCTAATAGGATACTTATTATAATATTATGACACCTCTCAAAAAAAGTATAATGTTAATTATAAATTGCTAGGTTTGTATATTTTTTAGAGCTATAACTAATTAATTACATTCATCACATTGACCTTTGGATTAGAAAGCCCTATATTTATGGGTTTTTCATGCTCTAATACATCTATTGATGTCATAGATAGATCTAATGTCTCCCAAATGACCTCTGAAGTTTGTTTCAAAATTCTACAATGAGGTAATCCTTTATTACATCCCAATTTCACTCAAGTATTATAGGCTTTGAATCCATTGATTATTATTTAAAATTTGATTATTATTTCTTTGATTTGAACTTTATGACATATAGTGGATATGGGACAGTCAAATGCTTATTAGTTTTCATAATGGATTAATTATGTGATAGATGTAATTTATTATTTTTTTACACTATGGATGTATTTTTTTAATTATGCATTGTTAGTTTTGATGTATATGATGACTCAAACTCACTACCTACTTTTCATGTGGTGGATGTAGGATTGATTCTTTCCTCATAGTATGATGGAGGGAGATCATCATCAGAGAGGATGGTGTATATTGGATGATTTTTGGATGATAAAAGAATTTCTAGTAACCTAACATAAATATCATAGTAGAATAACTTGTTTAACTCTTTGTTTGATTTAGATAGTATGTTTTTGAGTGTTAATATACTTCTATTATGACCATGTTTTAGTTGATGATTGTTGATGATCTGATTATGTGACTTCATGTATGATTGTAGTACATAGATTCAATCATACAATGTTGTTTTATATTCATTTTTTTATGTTTACATCAATTGGGTTTTCTAACACAGTGGCTGGTTTAAATAATTTTTAGGAAATATCATTATCTCGATTTGATCTCTTATGTATAAAAATTGTCAAGGCATTAGTATAAATATATGATTAGATGATTACAATCCTAGAATTATTATAACATCTATGTGTGTGAAAACTATAATGTAGTTAACCTTTTTGAGGTAATGCCAATAGTTTCATTTTTTATCTTATAAAATTAACTTTAACTAGAGGATTTAAATGGAAGTGGAATTAGTCTCGTGTTATAAATGAATTATTAATTGATTTAATTTATCTTTTAAAGAGGTAATTACCTTTTATATTTAAGAAAATTTAACTATAATATTAATGTTAACATAATAACTAAGTCCAATGCATGGATCACATTAGATTTTGAAGGCAATTAATCATTTTATTATGACTAAGTGGGCCTAATTTTATAATTAACTTGGCCTTCAACACCAAAATTAAACATGCACGATTAAATGAAGCTCAAGTCAAGATTTTAAAATTGAAATGGTAAATCAATGAATTATTAATGGAAAAGGGAATCTTTAAGAATGAGATTATTATAAGGGGAAAGAAGTTACATTGAGGGAAAAAGGAAAGGAAGTGGAAGAAGATTGGAGATCAAAGGAAAGAAGTAACCTATCCTACAAGTTCATCTAAGATCTTGTGAGGTAGGTGACTTATACATTTCTAAATTTTGTATTTCCCTATAGTAATTTATGTATATACTTACATTGTATGTTATATTTCTGAGGTATAATTATAATAAGATATTATTTGTCAAAAAATAGTAAAACGATAGAAAGGATTGCACCTTTACTTATAAAAATTTAGGATGTATAGATAGTTATTTTAGTTTGTTAAATGAATAAACATCATTCTTTATTATTTTGGTTCCTTGTGAATTTTTGAAACTTGGATATTTAGTGATTCCTATGACATGATCATGGCATTTTGTGATTTTATGGTAGTGAAACACTGGACTTTGAAAAATTAACCACGTGTTTGACACCTTGTCTCACAATAGTGTATAGCTTATGCATTTATTTGCCTATTGCCTTTAGGTATAATCCATGACCCATCAAGATTTCCCACCTCAAACAATCTGTGCATATCCTATGCATGAACAACTTTAGTCTCTATGGTCTAGAATTTAATTACTCACAACAATATATCAATTATAATGTTCAATAGGGTATTTAATACAAAACCCAATAATACGTGAAATATTTAATCTATTTATCATAATAGATCAATATAGTTATAACATAAGTAAAATATATTATAACAATGTTTAATCAATATATAATGCGATATAGAAGTATTTAATTACCCATGTATTTTGACTTTTATGATTATGTTTAATAATGTTATATGCTTATAAAGAGTTTAATTATGTAGGGTATATTTATTGTAATTACATATAAATTATAAGCATAGTAGAATATAATTACTACCTTTAATAATACCTATGTATGTTGATGCCCTTGGCGATCCATTACACTCTAAAATATGATTGGGGAGGAAAAATGAATGCAGTGAATTTGTTGTTGAACTTGATTGAGGAGAATGAGCGCAGTGATTTTAATTATTTACCATTTTTCTAAGATAAAAAAAATTAACATGCAGTGATTTTAATTAGTTACCATTTGGCTGAGATAAAAATATTTTAACATGCAATAATTTATATTATTTACCATTTAGCCAAGATAAGAATATTTTAACATGTAGTGACTTAGTTGCAACCTTTATGCTTCAGAATGGACTTTTATAATACCTTATAAAAATATAAACTTTTATATAAAGTGGTGGTAATTCATCAGCCAAAAATTTTATTTAAATATAATTATCACTTTATTAAAAAAAATTACTTGATAATCATATAGTAATCTGTAAGTTGAGTCTCAATTAGGAATATATATCAATAAATTTCATATATACACCATTTATAATGGAGATCTAATATATCCAAATGGTTCTTTAAATCATCATTTATAGAATATTATTATTTGAGTACAATATAGATATATGGGTTATAACACCTAGTGAAGCAATACACTATATGCATAGAATATTATTTGGTATGATGTTTAGAAAATACATCATATACAATGAGGTGTATAGATATACATGGATAATGTATTATACATGTGAATACCAAATTTTAGGTGTATAATATATTATATTATCTATTGATGTCTAGTTATGCTTAGATGAGGATGACTTGTATTCAATTATAAAATCATATTTTTACTCTTCAAGTAATTAGCTTATATCATTTAGATGCTCAGGGGACAACTTCCTATCTACTTATAAAAGAGCCATAGGACTTTAGATACATGAAATTAAATCAAGTTAATAATAGTTGGGATGATATAGTAATTATATCAGAAAGTATGATAGCACACTAATATAAATGCACTTTAGCTAAGTAATATGTGATTACATTGTGGAGGATAATCTTTCATAAACAAGTATATGGAGATGTGATTACTTATCCTTGATAAATAGAGTTACATGTTGACCATGCTTGGGGATGGATGTACATAGATGTAGATGATTATTAGAAAGATGAATAAGTGTTTTATAGTCTAGAAATATCGCTATAATTTATGTAAAAAATAACAAAGATAGACATCTCTAATGTAATGTTACTAAACTCCTTAGTGATTAATGCCATATCCATAATTGATATAATTATTTGATCTAAATCTATATTATGGACATGCTTCAAACATTAGTGGAGACCAAATAATAAATCTATATTAGATTAGTGTTATGCAAACATATCGATAGGGTCAAATTTATAGCATCATATAAAGATGAAATGCCTATATTTTGTGGAGTATAAAAACTTAAAAATAACTTTTTGAATGCTTTACATGGTGGTTTTGAGTTAGAGGTTGTTTTCTTATATGTTGAGAACTAGTGATAAATCAAAAGAATGGAATATTGATTTATAGAGAGATCTAAATGGATACAATAATCAGGTTATATCTTAAAGGTTAATGGAAGTAGTAATAGTGAAAATCTTGTAAAACCTTGACTTGTGTCATAAATGATTGTCAGTATATATGAAGATAGTATTGAAAACTTCTGTGTAATATATATCGTGAGAGTATTAATATGTACAAATGTTTAGATATTTTTACATAAAATAGAACATCGTGATGTGTGGCTATAGATTATATTTATTTTGATTTCTAATTTGTAGTATGACCTAAGGTATACCGAAGCGATATAATCTCATATTTGCTTGATTGTTATTTATGAGTGTAGCAAATACCAAGATATAATATTATGTGTTTCATGGAAACTACAACTTGCTTTGTTATATCTAGTTGCTTGAATAGAAGAATATGTTTCCATGTATTTATTATTATTTTATATGACTGATTGTGGAAAACTAGTAGTTATGTCATAAAATTTTAGATTATGGTAATATGGGTTATCATGGGGTGTAGTATGTTTATAAACAAATTATGGTATATGAAATATATAAATAAATATGTATTTTATCTAGTTGGTATAAATTATAAAAATTATTTTTAGTATAGGATAGATAATAATGTGAGATTCATTTATATGTTTGATAAAATAAATGTTTTTTTATTACTCCTATGTTTAACATGTTATTTTATATGATTGATTTTAAGATGTAAAGTAAATGAATCGTAGGGTTAAATTATTATTGACCAATCATGATTTGCTGATATTGAATAAGGAGTAATATGGACTTCACTATATTACTAGGGTCAAAATGCCAAATAATGGCAATTTGATCAAGTGGTATATATGGATTTGATTGATCTATAGATCATTATTAATTTTTATTGACATAAAAAGTTATTTTTAGTGAGACATTATCATTTCATGAGTATGATTTACATATTTGTGTGATATCTTGAAATATAATAGATTTTTTATGATATAATGTATGTTTAGTTTTAAAAATCATACAACACACAGATACTTGATTATTTCTTTAGATTTCAATGCCATAACTATATACTCATCCATTAAGGGAGGAATATTTATTGATAGGATTAGTACAGAGGATCGTTGGTCTATAGTTCATGTGTAAAAGTGCTCAGATGATGCTCTCCCTCCCCATAGTAGTACTAATTTTGAGATGATTCTTTAGATTATCACATATACAAAAGAGACCAGAGAACTCATGCTACACCAAGCTTTGTATCTTATTTTTTACATTATATTATATTATATTTATTATTAGAAACATTATCATGAAGACTTGTAATTTCCTACATACTATTAATTGACAACAGTGGATGTGTATTGTACAAGCAGTGGCTGGATAATTGTAATTAATTTCAATGATTGTATTATGATGCATTTTCATACAATGATAGTGATCAGTGACTTTTATATGTCACAACTTTATTTACAGTTAATGCACTTAGATTATTTTATATGATCACTTCTTATATTCTTTTGGTGAAATTTATTTATGGTATATGTATTTAAATTTAATAAATCACTTATTTTTAGTTAACTCCCAGTGGGGTTGTTACATGTGATATTAGAGTTGTGGGTAAAAATCTAGGAATTAATGAGTCTATTAATGATTTCATGTCCTTTTCTTCACTAGTGTGAACCTAGTGACATGAAGTATTTCACTGGTATTTTAGATTTGTATTACATTAGTACAGAACCATGTTACACCATGGTTACAATTTTGAGACTTGTTAGATCTTCCTATATGGCTTGGTGACTATTATTAGTATGATAATTTCATGAAATATTGTGTGGAGCATTGAGTGTGTAGCTTAGGATCATTCTTACACTCTTAAAGTTATTAAAGTGTTCATTTTAGAGTGTCTCAATGATGATAGTTGTAGTAAATGTTTGATAGGTGAGTGCATAGTATAGTTCATAATTTGTGAACAAGATATCCCTACCATAATTTGGTCGCTTAGATTGAATGTCTCGAATATGATTACACCTTTACTTAGTAATCAAGTTACCTATAGCATTTATGTTTTGTGTTATGAGTATATTAGAAAACAACATGGAGTGCTTCTCACTTAAGTATATATGCATTATTTTTGTATCTTGTATACATAAATACTAGGAGTGGGAAATTTTACTAGACCATTTTTAGTTTGACACCATCTAGTATGGTGGGAATTTTCTTGTAGTAAAGTGTAGATGTCTTGGTTGATAATTCTGAAGTTTTAAGAATTTGTTTAAGGATTGACACCCTTATGTTTATGTGTATTAGGAGTGAGTGTCATCTTGCATAATGGGCATTGAGGTGAGTTGTCCCTCCCTCATTATCCTTGGCATCATTATAATCCCAGAGATGATTCTCGTTTTCATGATGTTCAAACTTTTTGTTGAGAAGTTAGTTCCCTACTATCCACTTATGACCTTTTAGAGTTATACTTACCAGTGCTACTTTATCTAATTTTGTGAACTTAGAACATGTAGAGTGGAAAAGTTTGAATTTGTATTATTTCTAGATTAAGCATTATAAGAGCAAGAAATGATTATAATTATTATGTTATTATATACCCTTTATTAGATTCATAATATTATCTTTTGCTTAAAAATATGTTTTGAAAAGATATTTATATACCATAACTAGGATCAAGTAGGGTATAAGACTTGTGAAACACCTTGATAGTCTAAAAGGGTTGAGATGAACTTTTAACTTGTTGTATATTAGCTGAGCAAGTAGGAGAAATTATCTTGCTTATTTTTTTATAAGGTTTTAAGAATGGTGTGATACTTGGCCTTTGTATGTGATGTTAATTTTAACATTATTTCCTCTAAAATATGAATATTACACTATAGGTTAAGTTGTGAAATATGATACTAGTTGTGTTTGGCTAGTGGAAACTTAATACAATTATGGAATGATTATATGATTTTTCTTATATGTATGTTGCTAAATCTAAAATTTTTAGAATATAATATTGCTTTATATGATCTTTGAGTATATAATTATTATTCATTAAACCTTATGCACATTTTAGAGATCGTTGGGTCATGACAACCTAAAGAAAGAGTGGTGAATTAGGAATGAGCATACCAAGTTAAGAATGGATCCTACTTAGTCTCATATTGAGTCAGTAATTACTGAGTTTGGATCTGATAGACATAGTTGTCAAATCTAAAACTTAATAGATATACTTGTCAAATTTAGTAATATGGCCATATGCATGTATATGATATAATGTTTATTCCTTAATTTTATATACATTGAAAATATATTATTTTTGGTTCCTATTCATCATCATATTTGTGAGGAGCTCCGTGGAGTAGTGGTAGTATTGACATGTTATATTTATTAGGAGCTATGAAGAGTACCAATAGTATTAACTTATATACATCTTTCTTACCAAGCTCCCTATATAATTTTCTCTAAAATGAAAAAAACACTCTCTAGGTTAGAGAGATGAGTAAAGAGGATAAAAGGTTTTGTGTAACTCTCCCTGGCCATTTTTTTTGGATTTTGTGATGATCTGATGTGCTTTTGGGAAAGTTAGAAAAAATTTCACCAAGACTCTAGATCCTAAGAAGGTCATGATAGAACCAATTAGAGTAATTGACACTCACATAATTCATTTGCATAGTAAAAAATGTTAAAGTGCAAGGTCTTGTGGGACCAATACTCTAAGGATAGTGCTATTTGGGAAGACATGATGAGTTATATAGGATATTTTCACATTTATTTGTATGATTTAATATTGAATACTATGTTTTAATTATGTTAATATCTATTTGTTATTCTAAATTATTGTTTGAATAAGTGTCATCAAGACAATGACTAGTTTTAGGGGGAATGAACGTACATCCTAATTTTAGCTTAAGTATTACAGCCTTTAAATCCATGGATTATTATGGTTATCATTTAATTATTATTGTTTTGATTTAAAATTTAGGACATACACTAGATATGGGATAGTTATATGTTTATTAGTTTGCATAATAAAGTAATTATGTGATAGTTGTACTTTCCTATTTTTATAAATAATGGATGTATATTTGTTGGTTATGCATTATTAGTTTCTATGTATATAATAACTTGAACTAACTACTTGTATTGAGGTGGATACAGTATTGATTCATCCCTTAGAGCATGATGGAGGGAGAGCATCATCGTAGAGGATGGCAAAGATGGAATGATTAGGGGATGACAAAGGAATTACTAGTAACCCAACACACACACCATAATATATTAACTTGTTTAACTCTTTATTTGATTTAGATAATAAGTTTGTTTTTTAGTGCTTATATAATTATACTATGATCATGTTTTGGTTGATGATTATGATGATCTAATTGTGTGAGTCATGTCTGATTGTAGTACATAGATTTACTCATACACTGTTGTTTTATGATCATGTTTTTGATTTTTATACCAATTGAGTTGTCTAACACAATGAATGGTTTAAATGATATTCAATAAATATAATTTTCTTAATTTGATGTATCATGTATAAGAAATTGTAAAATTATTAGTATAAATAGATGATTAGATGATGATAATGATATCATAACTATAACATCTCTGTGTATAAAAATTATAATGCAGTTAAACTTTTGGAGGTAATGTAAATAGTTGCATTTTTATCCTACAAATTTAACCTTAGCTAGAGGATTTAATTTCAAGTGGCATTATTATTATGCTATAGATGAATTATTAATTGGTTTTATTTATATTTTAAAGAGATAGTCACCTTTTATGTTTAATGTAAGGAAATTTAACTATAATAATAATGTTAAATTAAGATCTAAGTCCAATGCATGGATCACATTGGATTTTGAAGGAAATTAGTCATTTTATTATGACTTAATTGGACCTAAGTTAATAATTAACTTATCCTTAAACACAAAAATTAAACATGCATGAGTAAATGAAGCTCAAGTTAAGAGTTTAAAATTGAAATGGTAAAGCAATGATTTATGCATGGAAAAGGCAATATTTAAGAAGGAGATTATTATAAGGGGAAAGAGGGTACGATAAGGGAAAAAGGAAAGGAAGTATAAAAATTTTAGAGATCAAAGGAAAGAAGTAACCTATTATACATCTTTAGCTATGATCTTGTGAGGTAGACGACTTATACATTTATAGATTTTTTTATTTAACTATAGTGATTTATGTATATACCTTGCACTGTATGCTATATTTTAAAGGGATAATTATGTAAGATATTATTCCTCAAAAAATAGTAAAATGATATAAAGTATTTCACCATTACCTACATCGATTTAGGAGGTACAAAAAGGGATTTCTATTTGTTAAATGACTAAACATCATTCTTCATTATTTCTATTCACTGTGATTTATGAAACTTTAATATTTAGTGATTCCCATGACATGATCATGGTATTTTAAGATTTTTTGGTGGTGAACCCATGGATGTTGACAAATTAACCAGGTTCTTGACATGTGGTCTCACAATAGCAGATAGATTATGCATTTATTTATCTCTTGCCTTTAGGTATAATCTCTAACCCATCAATATTTCCCACCTTAAGTGATCTATGCATATCCTATGAATGAACAATTTTGGTCTATATGGCACAATGTTTAATTTCTAACAATCAATATATCATTGATAATGCTCAATAGGGTATTTAATACATAACCGAGCAATACATGAAAATTTAATCTATTTACCACAATAAATGAATATAGTTATAATAAAAGTAAAATATACTATAATAATGTTTAATTGATATATAGTGAGATATATATGTATTTCATTACCAATGCATTCTAAATTGTATGGATGTGTGTTAGTAATGTTATGTGCTTATAAAGTGTTTAATTGTTTAGGGTATATTCATTATAATTTCATATAAATTATATGCAGATTAGAGTATAATTGTTGCCTTTAATAATACGTGTAAGTCGGCACCCTTGTTGATCCATTACACTCTAAAATATTATTGTTGAGGAAAAGTGAATGCAATGAATTTGTCATTAAACTTGATTGAGGAGAATGAATGTAGTAATTTTAATTATTTGTTGTTGTATGATCATGTTTTTGATGTTTACACCAATTGGGTTATCTAACACAATGATTGGTTTAAATGATATTTGGGAAATATCAGTCTTAAATTGATGTTTTATGTATAATAAATGTTCAAATAAATAGTATAAATATATGGTTAGATGATGACAATGCTAGCATTATTATAGCATCTCTATGTATAAAAATTATAATGCAGTTAAATTTTTTGATGTAATGCCAATAGTTTCATTGTTATCTTATAAAATTAACCTTAGCTAGAGGATTTAATTACAAGTAGAATTATTCTTATGTTATAAATGAATTACTAAATGGTTTTATTTATCTTTTAAAGAGATAGTTACCTTTTATGTTTTAAGTTAAGGAAATTTAACTATAATAATAATGTTAAATTAAGATCTAAGTCTAATGCATGGATGGCAGCATTGGATTTTTAAGGAAATTAGTCATTTTATTATGACCTAAATGTACCTAAGTTGATAAAAAAAAACTATCCTTGAACACTAAAATTAAACATGAACGATTAAATGTTGCTTGAGTTAAGATTTTGAAACTAAAATGATAAAGCAATGATTTATGCATAGAAAAGGGACTATTTAAGGAGATTATTATAAGAGGAAAGAGGGTATAATGAGGGAAAAAGGAAAACAAGTAGATGAATATTGGAGATCAAAAGAGAAAATTAACCTATCATACAACTTTCCCTAAGATCTTGTGAGATAGGCAAATTATACATCTCTAGATTTTTTAGTTACCTATTGATTTATGTATATAATTTGCACTGTATATTATATTTCTGAGGTATAATTATGTAAGTTATTATTTGTCAAAAAATAGTAAAATGACACAAAGGGCTACAACTTTACCTACATTGATTTAGGAGGTATAGAAAGTGATTTCCTTTTGTTAAATGAATAAACATCATATCTTAAAGGTTCATGAAAGTACTAACATTGAAAATATTTTAAAACCTTGACTTGTTTCATAAATGACTATTAGTATTTATGTAGATAGTATTAAAAAAAATTGTGCAATATATATTGTGAGAGTATTAATATGTACAAGTATTTAGACATTTTAGCATAAAATAATGCATCATGATGTATGCCTAGATATTATGTTTCTTTTGATTGTTAATTTATAGTATAATCTAAGGTATTCCTAAGTGGTATAATCTCGTACTTGCTTCATTATTATTTATGACTTTAACAAATGATAGGATAAAATATTACATGTTTCATGGAAGTTATGATCTACTTTGTTATATCTATTTTCTTGAATAGAAGCTTATGTTTCTATATATTTAAGACTACTATATATGATTGATTGTTCAAAACTAGTAATAATATCTTAGAATACTAAACTATGATAATATGGGTTATCATGGAGTATATTATGTTTGAAAACTAATTATGATAGTTGGCATCTATAATTAAATGTGTATTTTATCCAGGTGGTATAAACTATAGTCATTATTTCTATTATGGTATATATAATAATGTAAGATTCATTCATACATTTGACATAATAAATATATACTTCAATCACTCCTCTATATTGCATGTTATGTGATAACTTTGTAAGTAGGATGAAAATTAAATGAATTTTGGGGTTCAATTATTATTGACGAATCATGCTTTCATGATGTTTAATAAGTAATAAGATGCAATTCACTCACTTACTAGCATCACAATGCTAGAAGATGGCAATCTGATCAAGTGGTGAGTATGAATTTTATTGTTCTATAGATCCCTATTAATTTGTATTACTATGAAAATGTATGTTTATTGAGACATTATCAATTCATGAGTATTAATTACATGTTTGTATGATATAATGCAATAGAATGGGTTTTCTATGATACACTACATGTTTAGTTTTATAAATTATATAACACATGGGTACTTGCTTATTTTTTTGGATTCTCACACCATCACTATCTACTCATTTATGAGGGGATGGCCATTCCTTGATGGGATTAGTGTGGAGGATAATTGGTCTGTGGCTAGTATAAAAAAATGATCGGATGATGCTCTCCCTCCCGACAATAGTACTACTTTTAAGATGACTCTTGAGATTGCCACAGATATTGGAGAGACTGGAAAACTCATGCTACAAGGAGCGTTGTATCTTATTTTCATCTATTTTATTATATTATATTTATTATCAAAAACATTATCATGAATAGTTATAATTACCTACTTACTTGGATTAATAGTAGTGGTTGTGTATTATACCAATAGTAGTTGACTAATTTTAATTAATTTCTATGATTGTATTATGATGCATTCTGATACATTGATAGCGATCAGTGATTTTTAGATGTAATGACCTTATTTGAAGTTAGCTCACTTTTAGTATTTTGTCTGATCAATGCTTATATTCTTATGGTGAAATATATTTATGTTATATATATTCAAATAAAAAATTAATAAAAATAAAATCATGTATTGCTAGTTAACTCCTAGTGGGATCTTTACATCCTTTTACCTCCCCCTTCCTTATGGAAGTAAGTATTCTTCAGACTATTATTTAATAATGTTGTAAGTGGTATGAAAATTATGTTATTATTTCTTAATTTATTGGCTCCATTCCCTTGGAGGATTACCTCCATAACTGGCTTTGTAATTATTGGGAGCCACAAGGTATCCATGTCTCTAGAATCTAAAACCTTACCAAAGCTTTCATAGTGTTTACCTTTAATGAGACTTCTAAGATAGATGATTCTTATGAAATCTAATGTTTGGCTCCTTCGTAGCTAGATTATGATTTTATCTCATTGGTCCTGTGATTTTAAAGTTTCTGACAATGCTTCCCTTTGTGTCCTTATTTGTGTTAAGTTTCTCAAATTTCTAGTCCACCTCTAGTATTTTATCATTAAAGTCATCATTCTCATAGGATGTATGGTTATGATTGAACTAGATAGGTGGTTCTCCCCTCACCCTAACAAATAAGTTTGTGTGGAGGTTGACTTCTTTGAAGAGTTAAAATTCATTAAAATCCATGTTAGGGAGATCCAGTGGTCATAAAAGGTTGTATATTTCAACCTTTCCAACATTTTCTTCCTCTGTTAGGCCTTAGACCACTACATCATGGATTTTCCTAGTATAGGTAATCCCAATCTTCCTCAATCACCTCTTCACACTAGGAATCCAAAACTAACAAACCAAGGTGATGGTTTGAGCATAGTACCCCCAAAATAGTCATCAAAACCTAAGCCTTAAAACACACCCCAACCACCACTTCAAGAGGATTCTCCTTTAGTTCTCATAATCTCTTAGGTGAATTCTCTACTTCTGTTAACAACATGGTTTTTCTCAACCCACAAGGTAATTCTCTGGCCTTTCATAATTTTAGGATGGCTATGGCTAAGGTTCACTCAACCAGTGGCTAATTCTCCTAGAAATCTTGTAACCCACCTCATGGGGGTATCGACCCTCCTAGAGAGGAACATGATGTAAAACATCAGTTCATTATATGTGCAATAATTTATCTCCCTCATGAATACAAATGCATTGCAATGTTGGTGATTTTTGAGGATGGGGCAAGGGAGATTGAAATGGATGGTCCCTCACTAGGAATGTTTTATCATAGAATGTTAGGGGTATTATAGAGTCTACACATAAATAAAGTGTGTTAGATACATGTTAGTAGACTAGTTTTCTAGACATTCTCTATCTTTAGAAAGCTAAGATTTATATCCTTCTTCTTCAAACATCCCTATGTAGTCTTTGTCCAGATGCCACCCATGTCACCACCTTTCATGAGGCAAGACATGGTGGAGAAAGA
Source organism: Torreya grandis (assembly GCA_037957365.1). Classification (NCBI taxonomy): domain Eukaryota; kingdom Viridiplantae; phylum Streptophyta; class Pinopsida; order Cupressales; family Taxaceae; genus Torreya; species Torreya grandis. The sequence goes on from JARHVA010005165.1 coordinate 29,986, forward strand.
ATTTTAGGTACTTCTAAGGTCTCCTCTTATATAATAACCATTAGGGAGGACCCATCACATTGAACAGCCTGGATTTTTCTTGGCATTGATGGCCATCCATTTGGAATTCGTAGCATCCATGCTCCTAAATATGGCCCTAACTACTCCATGCTTTGGCGGTCCTTGGTAGACAGGTTACTTCATACCATGTGGCTTGTGTGAATTTTTTTTAATATAATTAAACACCCACCATATAAAGTAAGGGCCCTCCATATATGTTCATGTGTTGGAAAATGTGAGGCTTGATACTATTTAAAAAATAAATTAGGGTCGGCAGACCCTCTCCTATGACAGTGAACATTAAATCCCACATCTTGGTTTACAATATCAAACTACTAATTTGGGGATCATTTCATGATCAAAGGATCAATCACTCTATGATGTTAGAGAAAAATATTTTTTTTCCTTTTTTAGCATTAATGGCTAGCCTATTAATGTCCACTCATGTATTGTTTTGTTAGACCACTCATCCATATCTTATAAAGTGAAATGAAATTTTGAGAAGTATAATGGGCCATGTAATTATTTTATTCTTAATACCTCTATGCTAAGGCATGCTAGTAAAATCTGAATCATCTAGTGGATCTATAACTTGATCCCAATGCCCCCCTTATCTACCAACTAGATTAAGTTATCAAATGAGGCCATTCTACACACCACCACCCTCTTATACCACCATGGAAGACATGTTGCCTAGATTCTTAAGAATTCAAAGGAGACCATGCTCAATGAGTTCAAACACATTTTTGTTTCCATCGATATTCATAATTTTAACATATAATTATAGAGGCTGGATGCTTCCCTCAAACACCACCTCAAGGTGGTAAATAGTCATGGAGCCAAAGGTGCCCAACTCCACACTCATTAGCATTGGCTCAAAATTGGTGACAAAGCCTCCAAGGAGTTTTTCAAACCACTGAAATCAATGTAAGCTTTCTAGAAAATTAAATCCATTCAAGTGGATTAATCCTAAATTACCTCTTAGTTTTATATCTCCTCAATTTTTTTATCATTACAAGTAGGTTTTCCATGCCCAGCCTTTCATGGTTGAACAATCCAAATTTCTTCATAATCTCCTTGATGTGGTGTCTTACAAGCTCAAACCAGTTGATTAGAATCTCTTTAATGCCCCTCTCACCTTGTACGATATTATAGAGGCTTTAAAATAAATGACCTATAACTAATCCCCTAGCCTTGATGGCTTCCCTTACAAAGTTTATAAATCCACTTGGGAGTTTATTGGCTCTAACTTGATGCAAGTATATAAAACTACCTTGTAAAATCAATCTCTTTGACCCATAATCAATAGAGGAAATATAAAATTTATTTCAAAATCTAGAGATCCTATGCTTCTCACCAATTAGAGACCGATAACCTTGCTCAATGTCTCTTACAAGATTCTCGACAAAACCCTTGCCAACCATGTTCAGCTAATCCTAGGTCTATCAATGTTAGACTAGAATAAATATGATTTATTAGAGAAAGATATATTTTGGATAATCCTATTATGGTTTGTGAAGGTGTGACTTGGTCCTATTCCTCTATTTAGAGAACTATTTTCCAAAATCTAGACTTTAAGAAGGCTTAAGATAAGATTTAGTACCAATTTATTCTTACTATGCTCAAGTCTCTCAACTTTGACCCATATTTCATTTATACAATGGAGACCTTGCTTCATGATATCCCTACTTGATACACTATTAATGTGATTAAACCTTGATAATCAAACTCTAGCACTCTATTCACCAAGTTTGTCCCTTTGTTCTAACACTATGTTTTAGCTATTGAAGCCATGGGTTACCTTTTAGCTTCTTAGGCTTTATAAGGGATCATTCATGGCATTGTGTTTCTTGACCAAACCTCTAAGCTCATTAATGGACATTTTACAAATGACACCTTTCTCACTCTTAAAAAATAAGAGGCCACAAATAATGAAGCTATGAAATGCCTAGATATGTTTTGTCTAACTACTAGCTCCAACCTTCATTAGAGGAAAACCTAGTGTTTTTCTCAAACCATGATGTTTTTTCCTACATGACTTAGGAATTTTTATTGGTAGTGAATTACTTAGGTATAAAAATTCATTTGCATTGACATCCCCTTTAATTTTTACAGTGCATCATTCAAGCTTTAGCAATATGTTCTCAATAGGATCGAAATGAATATTGAGTATTAGATCACAAAGCTCCTTTATCTAGTAGGGAAGTTCCATATTTTCACCAACATTTAGGTGGCCACTCATTTATACTATTCCTATTGATGGTCCCCCTCCAAAACCTCTAATGATAATCTAGTGAAGCTTTTCTAAGATTTCCTTTAGGCCAATTCTAATAAGGCTTAGGGTTTTCATTAGGTGGTTTGGGAGATTTGTTACCTTTCTTGTGATCAAAGTGGCATGGGCATCATTGACACCTATTAAACAAGAATGTACTTGTGTGATAAATGGGTTTTTAAGGATATTAAGGGCAATGAAAAATAGAAAATCCTCCTTCCCTATTGTATCTCTTCAATCTCTCCCTATGGCAAAACTAGGTGGAAGAATATTGGATTTCAATCCCTCCTTATCAATAGTCAAACCCTAGTTGAAATGGATAGGGGATGGATTTTTCATAGGGTTATATAATTAATGATCATAGATTATGGTGGTCTCTTGTTCTCACTAACTCTTCTATTTCACTAGATGAATTACCTAGTATTAAAGCTCTATGATTATTTTGTAAAGGGATTCACACTATCTAGGACTTGGTTACTTCTAAAGATTGCATTCCTAATCCAGGTGGATCCATGTACCGTTCTAATTTTTAAAAGTCTAAAAATTATGTTTGAATAATTTTCATATTGCATTATTCATCGAGATCTTTTCAGTACTTCTTTTTAAATGAAAAATGGAATCTGGATGCTCAAGATATGGCTAGTTGAAGAAATCTTGTGATAGGGGGTGTCAAAAGTGATGTGGCACTATTAAAACATGGAAAGTAGACCAATAGCCATTTGACATGTGACAAAATAATTTAGTGTAAAAAAAATTTTGGTTTGGTGTTTTTATTCACATGTTATTTGTAATTTTCAAACAAGGCGCCAACTTGCACAAGATGCCACATCACCCGCCACGTCATCCCACCAATCATGCATGGACAAAGTCAAAGAAGTGGCCTAAGTTTGTGCCTAACATATTGGAATTTGAAAAGGTCCTCAACTTGGCTATTTTAAGAATTTAAACTGGCATACCCAGTGCATGTGGGACAAAGACAAGTCAAAGGTGCCAAAAAAGGAGGGAAAAACTTTCAAATCTCATGTTAAGCACCTAGAAAGGTGGCCAATGGTTTTGAACTTTTGACCTTCTACCCAAAAGGTTAATTACTTGACAAATTTAGCCATGGAGGTCAAAGTGTTATAAAAGGGACTAATTTCTACTTGAATAGATAGAAAAGCTAACTGTGTAAAGAGTTTTAAGAAGGTTAGAGTCTCAATATTACTTTGTACGGCCTTGGGCCATTATTTTCAGGTCTGAGAGATATTTTTATAGGCAAATAGAGATCAGAGAAGGTGAATTGAAGACTTATATTTATTTTGGAAGCCATTTGTTGCACAAAATTAATGATAATGGTCCTCACTTCGAATGGACTCGGAGATGTAGGCTATTGAAGCTAAACTCTGTTATCAATTTGTTGGTGAATTCTTTAAATTTTCTCTAATTATTATTTAGTTTTGATCTTCATTTTATATCTGGTTTTAATTTTTGTATAGAAAATTAAGCAAAAAAGTGATAAATTGAAGGATCTCTTAAACATGAACAAGTGTTGTTCGAATGTACTACACTTGTATTTTCAGCTTATAGATCATATTTTTGGTATCAGAGTGGTTGTTATTTAACAGTGATTGATAGTGTATTTTGACAAGGTCTAAATTCCAAAAGGGTGAAGGAAAACTCATTGAATATAATCTATAGATTGGTTCAAGGCGTGCTTGAAGGATGGCCGAAGAAGAGATGGAATCCGAACAAGCTTTCTGTCAAGCCTTTATAGGCATGAGAAGCATGGTTGAGGAACTATACCATGACAAACAAAAGAAATCTGAGAATGGAAAAGAAAGTGATTCACAAGAATCAAAAGGTAAAGAAATTGAAAAACCTTCTTCATTAAATGACGGTAAAAATTACGGAATCTTTCGCTTCAATAAAATTGGATATTAAGTTTGAATTACCAATGTTTAATGGCAAATTTAATGCCAAAAAATTAGATAATTGGGTCAAGTAGATTGAAGTTTATTGTAGGGTCCAAAATATTACAAGGGATGAGTCAAAAATTCATTTGGCTACTCTTCGTATGGGAGGCACAGCTCTCATTTGGTGGGAGAGTAAGTTGAAGGAAGAAAAGCTTCAAAAAGGTAACTAGATTTCTACTTGGAATGAATTTTTTGAAGAACTCAAAAAACAATTCTATTCTTTAGGCTATATGCAACAAGCCATGATGGATTGGCAAAGTTTCAAACAAAGAAAAGGCCAAAGTGTTCAAGATTATAGACAAGAGTTTATGAAAAAATCTTTACTTTTGAATGTTCCTCTATACACACAAGAAACATTGCTAAAATATATAGGTGGGTTGCATAGTTACTTAAGACATTTGATTCTTATGTTCAATCCCACTAATTTAGATACAGTATGTGTTCAAGCCACTCATTTAGAGGCTAGAGGAAAATAATCAAAAGAATCTTTTCCTAGAGTAAAAAGTAAGAAATCTGATGTTAAGCAATCTAAAGGGGAAAGTTCATCAAGAAAGGGTAAATATAAATCCACTTATAATGTTAAAAAAGAAGGAAAACCATTTTCTAATCATTGCAAGAAAAATCATGATGAGTCTAAGTGTTGGAAACTACATCCTAAGTTATGACCTAAGAGGTTCCAAAAGAAATAAAAGAAGGCTAATGCTATGGTTCAGGACTTAGGTTCAGATTTAGGTGACGAAACTAAGATTATAGCTATGGGATTACATAATGAATTTTCTCTTTCAGTTTCTAGCACTAATGTTGCATCTTCTTCTAAATAGAATTATGTGCATGTTGATAAGAAAATAAATGAATTGATCCACATTAGAGTTATTTCAAAACATACTAAGATTGACACTCTATTTGATAGTGGTTCACAAGCAAATTTAATTTTTGAAGAGGTTGTTCAGAAGCTAGGCTTACAAACCAATCCCCATCCAAAGTCTTATCCACTAGGTTGGGTGTGTGACAATGTGAAGCTACAAGTCTCGCAAACTTGTAGGCTAAGGTTTGCCATCACATCCAAGTTTGTAGATGAGGTTGAGTTGGATGTTGTTCCATTAGACATATGTGGGATTGTTTTGGGAAGCAAATATCTTTATGATAAAAAAGTAATCTTTAGTCCTTCCTTAGTTACAATAGGGCAAATGAAAAGACTAGTTAATTAAAGCAAGACTTTTTGTCTCATATTGATTAAGTCTAAGGAAAAAGAATATTCTCAAGCTTTGGAAAAATGTGATCCTAGACAAAAGAATGAATTGGTCAAAATCATTTCTATTTACGATGATGTATTTCAGGATCCTAAGGGCTTACCCCCTAAAAGGGGAGTTCAACATGAAATTCAGTGATTGCGGGATTCTCCTCTCCCTAACATTGGCATATATAGGTTATCAGTGGTGGAAAATGAGGAAATCAAAAAATAGATAATGGATCTATTGGATAGAGGTGTTATTTGTCCAAGTTCATCTCCTGTTGGTTCACTAATTATTTTGGTGCCAAAGAAATATGGCACTTGGTGAATTTGTGTTGATTTTCATGATTTGAACAAAATTACTATTAAGAATAATTACCCTCTTCCTCATATAGATGATTTGTTGGATCAATTAAAACATGCTATTTATTTCACGAAGCTGGATTTGAGAAGTGAATATCATCAAGTAAGAATAAATGAAAGTGATGTGTGGAAAACTACATTCAAAACAAAATAGGGATTGTTTGAATGGCTTGTTATGCCTTTCAGGTTGTGTAATGCCCTAGCTACATTCATGATATTGATGAGTGATGATTTTAGATAGTTCCTTGATGAATTTGTTATAGTTTACTTAGATGATAAATAGATTTTTAGCAAGTCTTTGGAAGATTATGTGATCCACATTAAGAAAGTCATGGATGCATTACGAAGGGAATAAATTTATCTAAAAATGTCAAAATGTGAATTTGGAAAGACCACTTTGATATACTTGGATTACATTGTAGGACATGGTGAATTGAAAATTGATCCTACAAATGTGGCAATCATTGTTAATTAGCCTACACCAACTAACACAACTGAGGTTAGAATTTTTCTTGGTGTAGTATAGTTTTGGCAAAAGTTTATTGCTCAATTTTAATATATTTCATCACCTTTTAATTCTTTGAAAAATGTGAAACAGGTCGTTTAGTGGGGAGGCAAACATCAAAAAGCCTTCGACACTTTGAAAGAAAAGATAAGTACTACTCTAGTCTTAGCACTACCTGATATACAACAACCATTTGAGATCGAGATGGATGCAAGTGAGTATGCTATGGGAGCTATTTTAATGCAAGGTAAGAAACTAATTTTTTATCATTCTGAAACCTTTACAAATGTAGTAAGAAAATATCCAACTTATGATAAGGAATTGTATGCATTGGTTCAAAGTGTTAAAAATGGAAACATTACTTAATGGACAAAGAAACAATAATACATACAGATCATCAACCCTTACAATATCTCCAATCACAAACCAAACTACAATAGTCTAGACATTTTCGTTGGATGGGTTTCTTACAACAATTTCATCTTGTGATCAAGTATAAATAAGGAATTCAGAATAAGGTTGCAGATATGCTATCTAGGCCTCCTATGGTTGTTGCATCTATTCTCTTACAACATGGTTCTTTGTCTCATGAAAGTTATAAAGAAAAATATGTGAATGATCTTGATTTTTCAGATGTTTATAAAGACTTGATGAGTAGTAGACAAGTAGAAGAATTGGCCTATCATGTACACAATGATCTTTTGTATCATTTGTGTAAACTATGTATTCCTCAAAATGAGAGGGTGCACATGATTAGAGAAGCACATACTTCTCTTATTTATGGTCATTTTGGAGTTGATAAAATTGTTGCACATTTGAAGATGTATTTTTATTGGCCTCGTATGCAAGAAAATGTTTCTAAATATATAAAGGGATGTACTCTTTGTGCCACAAGTAAACCTAGTAACAGGAAATTGGGACTTTACACTCCTCTACCTATTCCTACTCGCCCCTGGGAAAGTATCTCCATGGATTTTGTGGGAGGATTGCCTATGACACAAAGAAAACATGACTATTTATATGTGGTTGTGGATAGATTTAGCAAAATGTGTGTTTTGATTCCGTGCACTAAGCAGATTATTAGTGAAAGCACTCACATTTCTTCTTTAAAAATGTATGGGTTCATTTTGGTTTGTCTACTTCAATTTTTTTTTTTAGGATTCTCGATTTATTGGGGAGTTTTGGTCAACTTTGTGGGGATTAATGGACACAAAATAAAAAAAGAGCATGACTTTTCATCCACAAACCGATGGACAAATAGAGGTTGTGAACCACACTGTGGTACATTTTCTTAGGGGTTATAACAATAAACATCCAAATTTATGGGATAAACAATTGTGTTACATACATCATGCATATAAACAAGCACTTCATTCTTCTACAATGAGATCTCATTTTGAAGTTTGTTATGGATACTTGCCTAAATATCCTCTAGATGTTTTCTATGGATAGGATACAGGTATTAGTGAACCAAAAGAAGCCATTCAAGCTAAGAAGTTCATTGAACAAATACAGCTCATACATCAGACTATTCATACTCAATTGGATAAAATTCAAGCCAAGTACAAAGCCAATCATGACAAACATTGTATTGATCACCAATTTTTTGTAGGTGATATGGTATGGATTGAAATTAGTAAGGAAAGACTGACAGGTGAAGGTAAAAATTTGAAACCAATCCGATATGGTCCTTTTCAAATAACAAAAAAAATTGGCACAAATGCTTTCTGATTAGATTTACCATCTTACATGCAGATTTATTCTATCATAAATGTGGAAAATTTGAAATTGTATGAGCCTCCAATGATAATTAATCATAATGAATGTGTATCCATTCCTTTTGTTGATGATTTTTCTCTGAAATATCTAATAGAATTACAGGAAGATACTATACTTGATAGGAATATGCAGACTTTGTGAAGAGGTAATGTTGAATATCTTTGTGTTGGTATCAAAGGGATGCACCCAAGTAAGGCCAGATGGATGGAAGTTGGAAAGGTGAGGGGAAAATACCCTCACCTCATTACCAATTAATTTCAACTTTTAGAGGTCCAAAAGTTCCTAGTGGGGAGGAATGATCCAAGTGGATCCATGTACCATTATAATTTTTAAAAGTCTTCAAATTCTATTTGAATCATTTTCACATTGTAGTATTCATCGAGAGCTTTCCAGCACTTCTTCTGGAATGAAAAACGGAGTCCAGATGCTCAATATATGGCTAGTTGAAGAAATCTTGCGACAGGGGGTGTCAAAAGTGACGTGGCACTATTAAAAATATGCCAAGTGGACCAATATCCTTTTAAAATGTGGAAAAAAAATATAGTGAAAAAAAATTTTGGTTTGGTGTTTTTATTCACATGTTATTTGAAAATTTCAAACAAGGCGCTGACTTGCACAAGTTGCCACATCACCCACCACATCATCCCACCAATCATGCATGGACCAAGTCAAAGCAATAGCCTAAGTTGACACCTAAAGTGTTGGAATTTGAAAATGTCCTCAACTTGGCTATTTTAAGCATATAAACTGGCATACCCAACACATGTGGGACAAAGACAAGTCAAAGGTGCCAAAAAAGGAGGGAAAAACTTTCAAATCTCATGCTAAGCACCTAGAAAGGTGGCCGGTGGTTTTGAACCTTTGACTTGCTGCCCAAAAGGTTAATTCCTTGACAATTTCAGCCATGGAGGTTGAAGTTTTATAAAAGGGACTAATTTCTACTTGAATAGACATAGAGGCCAACTGTGTAAAGAGTTTTAAGAAGGTTAGAGTCTCAATATTGCTTTGTATGGCCTTGGGCCATTATTTTCCAGTCTGAGAGATATTTTTATAGGAAAACAGAGATCAGATAAGGTGAATTGAATAAATGTATTGTTTTTGGAAGCCATTTTTTGCAAAAAAAATTAATGAGAATGGTCTTCACTTTGAACGGACTAGGAGACGTAGGTTATTGAAGCTGAACTTCATTATCAATTTGCTGGTGAATTCTTTGAATTTTCTCTGATTATTATTTAGTTTTGATCTTCATTTTATATCTAGTTTTAATTTATTTGTACAAAATTAAGCAAAAAAAAGTGAGAAATTGAAGGATCTCTTAAACATGAATAAGTGTTGTTTGAATGTACCACACTTGTATTTTCAGTTTACAGATCAATTCCTAAGTCTAATTTAAAAAATAATTTTTTGTTAAATGAATGCCAACTTACCTTCCATCCTTCACATTTAGGAATTACTCCATAATGTTATGTTTCATAAGCTTGGACTTTAGCCTCCTAAGGCCTATTGGAAATACTGGAGGTGGAACTTTGATACACACTTTAAAGGATACTTTCCATGGCTTCTTTATTAAGTGATGAGTAAATTCTCCTTGGCTCTCAATAATATAAATAGACATTGGGGCCTTTAGTCCTCTCCCATGAATTGACTCACATGTGTGTCACCTTGACCTAGAGCCCAAGATGGCTCATGTTTTAAGGAATTTAATTTACCAGGAGTTCCCCTTGGTGATAGGTAGTTCCACCTCTACATTCCAAAACCCTTTTATCTAACTTATAAGTATCCATAATATTTTACACACCTCTTCTAGTTTTGTCTTAAATCTAAACTTGCCTGGTGATGGATTTATTCATTATTTTAACCTTATCATCCTGAGACTTCATCCTAATGACAACCACTTTTTTGGGACTTTTCTAATTAGCCATCTTTTATTACTTTTATCTAGTTTTTTTTTTTGTTATCATCCTCTTTTAGCTTTGAAAAGACATAAATAATGTTATTTTTAATCATGAGGCCTTTGGAATTTCATTTTATGTTAATGAAAATGTTGTTATTTCATGGGTTTACTTGTAGATCCAAACTAAAGTTGAGAAGATGGTGCTGGACATATGCCACCTACAAGATCTCCTCAACCACTAGGGGAGTGCCCCATACACTATGAAATAAGTTCCACCTAATGACCCACCTTGCAGTTCACCAATACATCCTCCAAAGAGATATAGAAGTAGAAGCTATTCTTGAAATAAGGGCCAATTTTTGCCTCACCCTCCACAAAGGGGTAGTTGGTGTTCACATGGAAAATTTGATGTTAGTTCTACTTAGCAGTCTCTAGTGAACATCATTATTCTTGTACAACCCAATGATTGTGGATTGACCATTATTCATGATGTCCCCTAGATGTCTGGAATATTTTGAGGATCCTTAACCTGGAATCCCTACTTTGTAAATACATTTTAAGGATGACCCTTTAGCTCTGCCTCCTATAATAGGATCTTGTGCTTAACTATATAATTAGTTATTTATATTTTTTCTCACCATACTTCGAGCAACTATTTTTTGATGTTTTGAGCAAGTTTCTTCCTCTAACATAGACTTTGGGCCATGATTTGTTATCTTACTTTGTAACCTTCTATATTATATTATTTCATTTAATATAATGTGAAACATTCCAATAATAACATAGCTTTCTTATCTCTTTAGCTTCCATTTTCAATTAAAGTTTTATTGTTTGGCATGAGTGTTGATTTCTAAAAAATCATCATGCACCTCTTTTTAGATTTTCTACCATTTTATGCTCCCTGTAATATTTGTTGATATTTTGAATAGTCATGGAGTTTATTATCTATTACCTTTTCATGTCATTTGCTTTTACTTATTCCTTTAGCATATATTGGATTATAATTCATGTTTATATTTGATTTTGTCACCATACATCGAGAGTGATAAGTTAATGTCATTTAGAGCCAATACTCTTATTCGTATCTTTATGGTCTTATTGTGAAGGCCTAATGTGTTTACCTTGGTCAACTCTTCCTTACTAATCAATTAAAATTCTATGTCAATTGTATATTTTCCATTTCTCAAATTTTTACAGATGGATTTCAATTTTTTATTAATCTTTTAAGTTATCACTATATGATTATTAATTTTTAAGTGCCATATCCAATGGATAATAGTTATTTATCAAAAGAAAAATACCTACTTAAATAATAGTTTAGTCATTTAATGCATGGTAAGGACTCTCAGAAATAGTCATTTAATGCATGGTAGGGACTCTCAAAAATAGCATGAACAGGAGAGGCAATTACATGATGGTAACTACCATAGACGTTCAAGGCCTACAAACACGTCAGAGGGCTAATTGGGTGTAGCCATATCCATAAAAAAATAAGACTACATCATAGGTTCCATTAGACTGAGGAATAAAATAGCACTTATTTTGGTTTAGCTCCTTAGAGGTACTCTTGATGTAGCTAAATATATCTTCCATTAGATCTAGCAGACATGCATCTATATCTGACTACACTAATATTGTAGGTATTAAGCTACTCATGTTTAGATTTGAAGGCTGAAACATAATAATACTATTTTTTAATGCCTAATACTAGGTAAATGCACATTCAATAAATATTTTTTTGGTTTTCATGGTATGGGTAGGTTACTCTACCAAACATAGTCTTTTAACGTCCTAACAGTTCTACCATAGCGAGCCCTATGATGCTTTCTCATTAATTTCAAAAGTGCACACTTTTTTATCAACTAAAGTGTGAAGAATTGGTAGTCCAATAATAGACCTTAAATTTTTGAATATATTATGTACAAAATTTCATTGCAATAATGATTGCTTTTTGAATATTGTTGTTGTTATTATGGTAAAAATAGGACATGCTTTTGCTAGATTTATTTTGAAATGTATTCTATGTTATTTTCAATTCAAGAATGGTTGCATTATTATTATTATTGTTGTTGTTGTTGTTGTTGTTGTTGTTGTTGTTGTTGTTGTTGTAAGAACCGTGAAAAAATATCTCAATTTTAGCTCTAGTGCACGTATTTGACCATCCAATTTATATTAAATTTGAATGATTGATGATTTAATTTAAAATTAAAAAAGGTTGGATGCTTGTTTTGTTTAAAAGAAATATAAAATGCATCGTAAAATAAAAATTACTAAATTTATTTTTTATTTATTATATTTTTCTTTAAAAACCAAGATTTGAATAAGGAATTAAATTATTCTTCCTTAAATCTTTTTTCCCACTCCAAATTAGTGAAATTTCAATATATGTAAACTATGAATTTAGAATCTAGTGAGTAGTACCAAATCTCTTACTGGATTGCTCCTGCCACTCCAACATATAATAAAATCATCCAATTCATTCTTTTATAAGACATTATAAGGTAGAAGTAAAGGTACATTACATTGTAAAATCAATGTTGTTACAAGCTAGAGTGGTTGTATTAATGATGAAACATTTGAATGAAAACATGGACTCTCAATTAACACCAAACAAACGTAAGAAATCACCACCCCCAAAATAAAAAATAAAAATAACATTTTATCTTATTATTTTCAAGAGGATGAGTCAGAATTTGACCCAAATGAAATAAAAATATGACCAAAAGTGTTGTTAGTAGTGGAATTCATTAGATCAATGAGAGACTCATGGTCCATAAATTCAATGTTAGTGCAAATTATTTTCAGCTCTACTATTTATAAGCAGCTCCATGCACTGCTCAACCGTTATCTTAATTTTGTCTTTTGAATTAATGTAAACAAACGAATTTTTCAACAAAAGGTAGTAATGACATAGGATGCCTCAGAATTATTTTTATTTTTATTATATTTCTATACTCAGATTTTGAATGCAACTACAAACATTGTGCTTCAAATGAAGTTAGTAGATAAGAAGTTGACTAGAGACCTAGAAGGTGAGTTATTTATATTTTGTTACATAGTTTTTACTATAGTCATATTACAATATGATATATCCATTACCATCCAATAATATGAGTGTAGTTGTGTTCTTTCAGGAAGGAGAGTGGCTACATAAGATTTGCTTTGAAAATGTAGAAAATGTGTCTACCTCTAGCATATCTTTTACTACAACTATTTAGTCATTCCTTTGGAATTTAATTTAATTTTATTTATTTTTTTATATATTGTTTTAATTTTTTTTTTCATATATTTCATCTCTGCACACTCAAAATTACTTCACCTTAATAGTATGTTCTGAAGAGAATCCATTCTACCAAAATCATATTTTATTGTATTGACTGTGGCCACCCATAATTTGTAATGTATGCATTTTTATTCTAGTATATTTACTAAGGCCACCCATAATTTATAATTTATTCAATTATTTATTATCATTTTAATACAATTTGATGTTCAAACTTTACATGTAGTGTTTTAGCAATAGCCAGGCATCAAAGGCTAATGCTTGATGATGATGATATGTCAGTTTCAAATTGGTAGTGTCCGAAAGGGGTAGGTACTAAATCCATCCATGACACTTTTTCTATATGTAATGAGGACCTCATCTATAATCTTTTATCTAGTTATTATTATTACATGTTGACATCATTTTAACTAAGTCGACCTATATACTCCCTTATGGAAATATTCATACTTTGATTAACTTATTTTATTATCAGAATATATTTTTGGGCATTCATATAAATGTAATTTATGTTGAACTCATGTAATAAGTCATTGGTTTTTGGGTGTTTTCCCTTTAAAAAAATTAAGATTTTTTTCTAATTTCTTTTTATCTCAAATTTGGTACAAGATTTGATGTCAATATAAGTTTTTATGTACATCAAAATTGCATTGATTTTATTATAATATTGTATTGGAAATTAGGTTGACCTATGTGATGATGGCATTGTGGATATTAAATTAAAAAAATCCACCTCATTTTTATATGTATGGATTCACAATAAAATTGTTATGAGTAGATGTTCTACATCACACAATACCTGATATTTAAATAGATTGATTAGATATTAAATTATTGGATGATATGAATATCTCTACCTCAATTTAGCCATCCTATATAATTCAACTATCCATGTAGTGTTATTTTTAGAGTTATCTTTCATATAATATTCAAGTATAGATTTAAAAAAATTCTCTCTCAATGTTTAGGATATCATGCATATATGCATTGGTTAATGAAAAAAAAATCTTATTATTAAAAATTATGATTATGTTACAACCTAAAATATACTATCAGTGGAATAAGGGTTAAAATATATAATTTTGATACCTATGTTGATAGGATGCAATAATGGTTTTTTTTTTCATTGAATGCTTTTATTGGATAAGATTCATGAGTCTCAATTTTAATAAATACTTTTATAATGACAATAATTGTTTTGTAAATTGTTATCCTATAGTTCTCACACCATTTTCAAGTCTCTTTCTATGGGAGTCTATTATTGGGATTTATCATACCAAAACATGAGTTTTTCAATAGTTTTGGGACCTTTATAAACTATTACCTACTTCCATACTTATATTTTTTCCACAATTTTAATGTTTATGCTTTATTTTAATAACATTCCATTTTGTTTCAATTTTTAATCAATTTTTCTTGCATATCAATCAGATTTACCCATCATTTAAAAAATAAGGAATCTCATCTTTCTTGAGATATATCTATGCATACCACTTTTTATGCATATCAATCAAATTCACCCATCATTTCAAAAAGTAGGAAGCTCATCTTTATTTAGATATATCTATGCATAAAATTTCCATTTGATTACTATATGCCTTTCAGAAATCCTGAAGTCAATTTTTTTAGTAACAAATAGATGTTATTTTTATATTCTTGTACAAGTTAGTCATTATTCTACCAAAAAGTAATTTCCATTTCATGTACTTATCTTGATGGGCCTCTTGAGAGGGTTTCAAATTAGCCATATAATCATCCTTAAATTTTTCATAGTGATCCTCTAGCCATTATTTGACTAGGGATTTAAATTTTAGAAGATCAATTATTATTTTATTCAATATGAGAAACTATTTATAGGAAAATATTACTCTAATTTTTTAATACAATTTTCATGGGCATTTGTTTTTATTTTTCTTTCAAACATTGAGATATATAAAAAATTAGTTTTACCTTAAATTTTTTTTCACACTTAGAAAGGTCCACTATCATCCATTTGCTTTGTTAGAGCCTCTTTGAGCATTGCCTTTACTGGGATCAAAGAAAATTTTCATCCTTCTAAATCTACTTGTGGTCATCAACATATATCAAGACATAGTGAAATGGATTTCTTTTCTTTAACCCGAATTTTTAATATCCTCTTTTCATTTGATAGGAAATGTAGTATTTAAATTTATCTACTACCATTGATCCATATTGAATATTCAATTTGATGGACAACATAACACATGTTGGGATCTAGTGTACTATAATAAACAAAACTCTACTATAATAAATTGGTAGAAATTTGTAATAGTAATAAACATATATTTATTAAAAAATAATAAAAATTTATAAAAATAAACAAATATTTTTTTATGAGATTTCATCTATTTGATATGATATGTAATAGGGAAACCCTTGTTTTCTATGAAATCTAATAATATTAAAATAGTTTAAAGTCAGAGAAAGAAAATAAAAACCACTAAAAATGCACAAGCATATTATTATAAATTTTATTTAGAGATAAATAGAATATATTATTTAATCTCAACATGTACAACGATGTGAATATTAATACTCATAATAATAAAATTTCTATTATAATAAGATTGGTCAATAATAGGAAACCGAGTTAGCCTAGGTCTTATTGGGGTTAATGTTTTTTTTGTTTTCTCTAATTTTCTATTATAATATTTATTTAGAAAGATAAAATTTAAAATTAGAAGTTGACACTGATAAGGTGGTATGATGATACTTTATAATCTTTGAAAAATCTCTAAACTAAACCCCTAAAACTATGAATTTTCTTATGATGATTGTTTTTAGAAAATTTCAATATTATAAAAATAACCTATTACTCTTATCTTATTGTCTCAAGTCATTTTTGGCATCACTAATCTATATGGGATCCTTAATTAAAAACTCTTCCATAGGATTAAAAAATGGGTTTCGTGTCTCATAAAAAAAACTTGGACATTGCATCAAACAAAGTATCTATGAAAAAAATCATTCTTTATCAACCATCGATTGAAAGGTGAATTAGAAGAATCCTTTAGTTAAAAATAGTATTTATAATTTAAATAAATATTTCCAAATATAACCTTATTTTTTAATCTTGATGTAAATAAATGTTTCCAAATGTAACTAACCATGTTTTTAACTCCTCACTTGTTGACCAGGCCCGACTAAATTTATGCAGTAAATCATTGTGTGAAATTCAATCTCTAACCCAATCCACCAATATTTATATATATTTTTAATTTCATTTGATATTTCTTATAGTTTTAAATAATGTCTACTAATTTTTTATGTTCTAATCCTTCAATTATAGTTTCTTATAGTTTGATTTTACCATTAGATTTGAGAGAACACTCCTCACTCACTTCTATCTTATGCCCACTCATATGTCGGTTGATTGATTTTACCAACATAATCATAAATACCTAGTGGTCCTTCCCTCCACTGAGGACTAGACCACTCCTTTGTGTTCCCTCTTGCCATATCTCCATTATATCTTCTGTTGTGCCCAAATATTTTGTTCCCACATATATAAATTCAATGTTTTGACACTACTCTAATAACACTTCTACCGTTAAATTTATCCACCACCTTCTTCTTCATATTTTTTTGTGCATGCTTGATTTCACTACATTTCTCTAATCATATCTAACTATTTTTTTTTCCTATCAAATCAAATTAAATTTTAATTTTAAAATAAAATAATTAATTTTATTTAAAGTATGATAAAATTAATTATTATTTTATTTAGGGTGCAATAAAATTAGTTTATATTTAATTTTGGTGAAGAAAAATTGAAAATTATTGAATGCACTTATTCTTAATTTTAAATTCAAAGTATGTCACCTTTAATAAGAGTGTTGTTGATGGATCCTTTCACTAAGGAAAGGAGATGCATAAGTGTACAATGTATGAGTAGAATATATTTGGTTTTACAATGTATGAAAACCCCTTACATATGTATAGGTTTTGGTAATATATCCTTATGATTAAAATGATCATACCTTATTATGGTTGAAATTTTTTATTGGCACTGATCTGTCATTTGTATAGAAACAAAAAAATTCATGTCAATGTTGATTTCATTTAGATGTATGTTGATGCCACTTTGGCACTTCAAGAAATAGGTATATAGTTTAATCATTTAATCATATTATTTTGAATTGAGCAATGTTTAACCAAAAATAATAATTTATTTTTATATATTTTAGAGTATGAATATAGTCACCTTCATTAAGAGTGTTGTTGAATGGATTCTTTCGTTGATGAAAGGAGGTGCATAAGTGTGAAAGGTATGAGTGATCTATATATGGTTTTATAGGGAATGGAAAATCCCTTATATATGTACAAGGTTTGGTAATATCTCCTTATGATTAAAATGATCATACTTTCTTATGGTTAAAATTTTTGTTGACAATGACGTGTCATTTGCATGGGAAAAAAATCATGTAAATGTTGATTTTATTTAGATGTACATTGATGCCACTTCAGTGCTTCAATTAATAGGTATATATTTTAATCATTTAGATTAAGCACTATGTAACAAATAAAAATAATGTATTTTTATATATTTTAGAGTATGAACATTAGTTTAGAAAAATAATGCCACAAAAAAAAAAAAAAAAAAAAAAAGTGATTTATGGGTAGAAAATATGTGTTGAAATTTTGATCGACACATGTCAAATCACCATCTATGATTACTCATCATAAAAGTATGCGTATGGATCATTGATGGTGATTTTTAACTGACAATAAAAACATTTCCACATAGTTTCTATAGAAAAATCACTCTACTCAATCTTATAGACTGAGAAAACATTAAATCTCTTAATAAATAAAATAAGTTATTTGATATGTGACTGGTTATAGGTTTCTATTATGAAATATTTATCAATAAAAAATATGGAAAAATAAATGTTTTGGTTTATAACATTCTTCATACTTATATAGGTACGTTATTATGGATTTTTACCATATACAAACATTTTTTTATTGATACAACATTGAATTTTTATAGTCTTTTATTGACCCAATATAATGAAGTAGTTGGTTTGATTTTGGTCATAGGTTGAGGAGTGTTGGTATTTTATTCTTACTAGTGCTTTGACATTGAAGTCTAGCCCAATGAGCTATAATGTTGGCCCTTTCATGTAAGACTTGTGGTCTTTCATGTTCACCCTAAGTGTATAGGTAGAGACTAGTTCGCGTAGGTTATGTTGCATAGTAAAATTAACTTAGTTATAATCCTTAGGATATACTTGTATTTAATTATATATCATATAGATAAAAATTTAAACTGCTTTAATCATAGTATCAATGTGTTCAACCACCATAATCACACAAAAGAGTGTTGTGATGTTTTGAGATTATTATTTATAAAAATAAAAGACTTGTGTAGATGTCATACTAATTTACAATCATCAAATGTTCAACTCAACCTATCGTAGATACAAAACTATGCATTTTACTGAACATGAACACAAATAATGGTTACAATATTTGTAACTCATATATTAAGCTTCCACAAAGCATTATCAAGAAAAATCCATCATCCAGTGCTTTACAACATGAGTATTTATACTTTTTTATCCCTAAACAAATATTTACAAAAATAATGGAAAGATTAAATGGACAATAAACTCTCTATAAATTAAGAGTAATGGTGATCAATGAGCTAAATTCTCCTAAGGACCCAAGCCTTTTCACCCCCAATATACTTTCTCAATACTCGATCCTTACTACCATATGTCTTCCTCCTTGAATGTTAGTGAAAAAAATTTGATGGGCAAGGTCTGGGTGACTCTTAAGAATCACTCCTAAACCAAGCCTACTTTCTATGCACTCTCTAAGTCTTCTGCTATTATTCTGAGTCTTATGCTCTCAAGTTCCTCATGACTAATTCTCCTTTGACTGGGTCCTCTCGTGTTGGTGCCTCTACGCTTTTATGTTTTTATCCCTTATAGGTTCCGTGCCATGGTGCTTCTGCACCATTCATATTCCACATCATATAATTTTCATGCTATGTTCCTTCCATGTCATGTCAATTCTATGTCAAAACATCAAAATACTTAACCAAAATTTGGGGTCCAACATCACCCTACACTATGCCCTTAGTCTATCTTAGACTAAGGTTTTCTAGTAGACTCTACTAAAAATTTAGGCCCCATCTACTTGATATACTTCTTGATATTTTCCTAATGTGATAATGTGTAGAGTAGCATGGTAGTTATTAATTTAATGGCCTTTATGGAACTGATTATCTCCTCAACTTGGGTACATATCTCATTGAATTTTTTGGCCAAATAATCTAGGGATGTGTTGGTATCCTTTAGGATGTCTTTAAGTGTTGAGTCTTCTTCAATAGCTTATCCTTGAAGGGCTACAAAACTAGCATTCAATTGTTGGTTATGTGCATTGATCTTCTATTCCATTGTTTCCACATCCTTGAGTGCCTTTGTACACTCAGGGTGATCCCTTATTAGGAGGGAAATATCAACCATTTTTTTATTTTTGGGATTATTTAACTTGGAACTGAGGCTCCAAGATATTATTTGGGCATGCCAACCATTCAAAAATCCCATCCAAAAATGGGGATGACTTTTCTAACTCTTTCAAGGGCGTACTTGTAGACTTCAACTTCCTTAGTGAATTACTCCACTATCTTCAGTCCCTCATTTAATGGCATGGGCTACTCTTTGCAGTGCTTCAATAGGAGGTTCATGTAGGTTTATAGTTTATTTATAGCATCACCATCAAGATTTACATAGTGTGTTAGTCCTAGATCCATCCGCAGAATTATCTTACACAAATTTAATGTCTTCACATTCACCTTTATGGCCTCCTTTACCTACTTGTTTAAAGCAACCATTTCCTCAGTGAGCACCTTTTTGGGAATAACTTCATTATTATACATATCAACCATCTAGGTATGTTTCCTTTTTGCATTATGCACATCAAAATTTGACAAAATATTATGGTGTAAGACTTCCACAACCATGTTCAAGAATGTTGTGTTGGCTTGCAGAAGGGTGATCTTTTAAGGATCCACCCATAGTGGTTTTGGCAACACAAAAGCATGAGGACCTAGAAGAAGGATATCTTGAAGGAATTCATAGGTGCACTCCTCATTTTACATGTTTAATAAGGACACATTCTTCCTTATTTTTGAGTTATATTATAGTGAAGAAAGTACAACCATAGATACAACATCCTATCATCGATTCCCAATTTATAATGGTCACATATATTAGAAAGTGTATCAATGGTGGGCTCTTCTATGAATACAATAGGCTCATTCCCTTTATTTGGATTACTCTCCAATACCTTGACCTCTATATCGATATGTAAATAAGTGTTATCAGTGATCATCCCACTAATCTCTTGTTGTTTACCTTCCCCATTTTTGGTATAAAGGTGCTCAATGTCAAAAGATAAGTCATTGGAGGTAGCCTCCTCTTCTTATACTTAGGGTGGTGTCTTCTCAGAATCAAATATTGATTATTCTATTTGGACTACAGGGACCTCCTACTCGAGTGCTTACTCTATAGCTCATTGATTTCTAGATCCTGATGATAAAGATTTTAGGGGAGATGCCTATAGAGTTATTTTATAGAGTGAAGGTAGAGTTGGAGGAATGTGTGAAGGAGAAAGTGGTGGTGGAGGGACTTGTTCAAGTGGATTTTTAAGTGAAGAAGGTTGTGGAGGATAAGGGCATTATGGAGTAGGGTAGGGTGGAGAAGGGTGAGGTAGAGAAGGGTAAGGTGGAGAAAGGAGAGTGAGATAAGGGTACAGTGGAGATGGGTTTAGTTATGGTACCTAGTTAATCTTCTTCCATTTTGAGGAGCATGTTGACGACTTACACTTGAATCATGCTCAACTTGATTCTTCTCCTTTAATGGAGGTGTTGGTGGGAGATTTTCCTTCTCATGTTACACATCCCTTGAGTCCTTATTCCTAGGTGATAACATATAAAATGGAGTTTGTACATATTCTCCCACTAGTATAGACTTGACTTTGATATATATTTATTTCATCTTTTTCTTCTCCATGTATGCCTTCTTACTCGAATAGACATACATATTTCAGAGAGAGTAAACCTCCAAGTCGATCTTGTTTACCTCTAAGGTAAAAGGTTATACATCATAGATTCAATTCATGGAGTTGATGGAGTATCACACTAAAAAGACATATGGTAATTTTAGCCATGTAGAGAGCTCCTTGGAAGGGACAATCCTAATGAATGTGAGAGAGAAGTTATGCTTCATCATGAATTGTGTTTATTAAGTGGCCAAGGGGGAAAATCCTTTAGGATGCACCATTCATTCCCAAATTCCTCCTTCTACCACAAAACTAATAAATTAACCTTAATCTTTTAGGAGGGGGTGATATGCCTTGAGCACATGAATGCCTTATAGTGTTTAGTGAGGGAATTTTTATTACATGGGTAAGCCCACTTCAGTGCTCCCATGGTGTATTTTGGTGTACAGATCTCATCAAAAACCATTAAAAGTAGAAATATAGCCATGGAAACCTTTGACTATGTATTGGATTGGTCTTCTCTATGTCATCAATAATTTTGTGGCTAAAATACATAGCCTAGTTATATTTAAAGTTTTGAATGAATTTGTGGGTGATCTAAAGGTGTACCATGTTGACCTACTTCTAATGATTGGTCCCACTAATCTTGGTCATTATAATCTATGTCATAATTCGGAGGGCATGATCCTATAGATTCTTAATAAGCATCAAATGTCTTTCTTTTTGATACATCAGTGGCATGGATATATTTTATACCTACTTCCTATCCCCCAAGTCATAGGACACATCCAACCCTAAACATTATAGCCATGATACCTTTATTATCCTCTCATGCATGATTTTCATTCTATACTTGATAAAGTAGGGATAGTCCTCATGAACGCACAAGAGTAAGAACTTGATGGACTCTATGGGTTTTCCAAAGTAAATTAAATTAAATAGTTAGAATAACCTCATATCTTCCAAGGCATTAAACATTTTAAGATCACACACGATCTATTTCTTCATGTCCTTGAGCTTGACCCTATAATTATTTTTCAATTCAACATCATTCCTAAGTTGATGATGGTTATAATAAAAAAATAGTACATGTGGGTACCTTGGAGACCTAGTTGTCTACATGTAACACCATCTTAGGATATTGCATCTTTTTAGTCATTAGGGGTAGAGGTAGAGATGGTTGAGTCTTCTTGGCTTGTCATTCCATATTAGCTTTTCCCCCTTTCATGCAATGTGCTTTTCCTTTTGTTGTCTCTTCTCTAAAGAAAACAATTTCTCCTTCAAATACCTCCTCTTCTTCTGGCATCACTCATAATGGATAAATATTTAGGGCCTCTTTAATAGGCTTCATCATGCTTTGATCAGCCTGAAGGTTGAGGCATGAATATCCAACATTCCTAAAGGTATACGTGATTGTGGTCGATAACTTTAAATTTTTGAGCTTAACTGTCTTCTAATGGTGGACTTCTTCAACCTAAAACCTACAAACCTTCCATTTTTTTGCCATGTCGTGGAGTTACCATATGATTTTATTATGTTAATTAATGCTTGGATTAATACACATGTGTCAGCTCATGATGCTTCTTATTATATCTCTGGGATTGATCTTACTTTATTTTCTTTCATCTCTGGTATTTCATCATTCTCAACTCTTTGCTCTTGTAATTCCAAATAAATGCAAAGGTAAAATTTAAAACTAAACTAACTCACATTTTTTTAGGATCAAAGGAGTTGTCTATATTTACTATCCCTTTCCTTTCATCCATCACTTCTCATCATAAATTCATTTAATGCTATTATCTTATCACACCATTGGCACATTTATCGCAACTACTTATTGATTCATATTAATGACGCATTTCATCTTGTACATTCATCTAAAGTGGACGATAATTATGTCCCATACATTTCTTGGAGTGGAGGATAACTAAGTGTCAAATTTTTAAACTATTGGTGAGAATGCCCTATTTTTTAGATATGTAGTTTATGTGCCTTTAATGACTTGTGTTTCTTTAAGCACTTCCATGCTCTAAGTATCTTTCATGCTTAGGTAAATTTTTTGCTTACATTTAATCATGAATTTAGATATATCCTACCCCACACTATAATAGTACAAAATTTTAAATAAAATTACATCAAAGAAAAGTTGCATGCAACAAAGGCAACACTTTTATTGAAAAATAGGAACTACTAAATGAATTGCATAAGTCTTATTATTTTAAAATATTTTAACTTTTTAGAAGTGAAATATGACTGGAGCCAGCTTCCATTATAATGCCCTAGAAGTAACTAGTTATCCAACCATTGTAATTGACAAGCACTGGTAAGTTGAATACTATGAATGACAAAAAGACTATCCCATTGAATTCAAAGTTTTCCAAAGTGGAACATGAACTTGGAATCATCAATAAATTCATGCCTAGAGTGATTTTATGTAGATGATGTTTCAATCATGCTAGGCTTTTTGCTTATGCCTTTCTATATCCTGACTCCAATGAGAGGAAACAAGTTTCATCAAGCTATAATAAAGTATCAAGTCATGAATTCAAGGATGAATCCTCATCAAATTCTCCTATGCATATAATGTGAAGAGATGTTACAATAAATTAAACTATAATTAATACCTCTTTTACATATATTAAATCGAATGGGGTACTCTTGTTCAAGTGCTTATAAGTTGTTCGATACGCCCATATTATTGTAGACATTGTATCATCCTAATCAATGGAGATAATATTATAAATCTTCATCAGGGTGGTGCCTAGGATCTTATTGAAATCCTTGTTAGTTCCACTGGCTTGAGGATGATATGATGTCATTTTGTAGTGTGTAATAATGAACTCAATTAGTAAGATGTGAATAGATTCATTTAGGAAATTGGTGTTGTGATCACTAGTGAAACTTAATGGGAATCAAAATTGAGTTATAATATGCTCCCAAATGAAGTGCACAATAGTAGTAATAGTACAATCTCTTGTAGGTTCACCTTTAGCCCAACATGTGAGATAGTCAATCATGGTGATGATATACAATGAACTTGTTCATCATCAAGAAAGACTAATAGGGCCAACAAAATCAATGGCCCATGTCTCAAATGGTTCCTGAGATAATTAATTGTAGAGGCATGGCATATCATCAGTTTAGTTTCCTTACAGACTAACATATGTCAAACTACCTAACATATACCTTAGCATCTTGAAAAAGAGTAGGCAACCATAATCCATCTAGTAGAAATTTGCACATGGTACCCACTTCAATATAGTGTCCTCCTACAATACCTTCATGAAATTCTTAAATCAATTTAAAACAATCATGTTTCATAACATAATGCCAAAGAGCTTCATCATGTCTAACATTGTAAATATGCCCTCTTATGAACTAAAATGGTGAGGTGTGGATCGTAAGTTATTTCATGGCTTGTGGAGTTATATAGTTAAGCACTGAACTAGTAGTTAAAAAGGCAAAAATATATTTCAACTCTTTAAGTACTCATGTAACATGGAAGAGATAAACATTAGGCAAATCATCTTTAATAGCATGTGATGGTTCTTTGGACATAACTTAGGATAGATGGCCAGGGCCACAATTATATTTTATAGGTTTGACCATGACAGATATCTAAAATTCTTATAATAACATTATTTAGTGGTATGCTAATCCATCTATCACATGTTTGTTAACTAAGTACTTGAATGCCTCATGATTTATATTAAATATAAAGGGTGTTGCCAATAATTAATATAAGAAAATTTGTAGACCATAAACCATTGATAATTATTTATGCTACATAGTGGTGAAATTCCTCTTAACTACAGTGAGTTTTCTACTAGCAAAGTAGATTGGATGATCAAGGTGACTTTCCCTTAGTTGTGCAAGGATTGTACCAACTACCATTCTAGATTCATCAACATGGATGCAAAAAATGATTTTCCAATCAAGGAGGTATAGGATTGGAGTGGAAATTCTTCTTGATAGGGGAAATTCCATATGAAATAATCATTATGCTTTAGAAGCTCCTCCATAAATGCAACAATCTTTGAATATGTATAGATAAATTTTTTATAGTAACTTGTATGGCTTAGAAAGGTGCAAACCTCACATTGTGACTTGAGTGTTGGGAGTTCAAGAATAATCGATAAATTTTTTGGGTCTACCAAAAGTCCATCTTAACAAATATGTGTCCTAAGAGCACACTGAAAGGTGTAGTAACTAGGCATTTTTTTAAGTTCAATGATATTTTTAAGACTCGATAGTGATCATGCATGAGCCTTAGGTTAGAAAATGGTCTTTCACTAAGCCATAAACTATCCATTCATCCATGTAGACTAAATAAACTTATGAATTAAATCCTTAAAGGCTTTAATAGCTATCCATGAGAACACCACTAGTATGTTCTTTAACCAAAAAAGTATAAAAATATACGTGAAATATCCTCATTCATTAGAAACCATTGTCTTTATTTGGTCCTCCTTAGTTATATGGACCTGATGGTATCCCTAAAATCTATCTATGAACATATATATCTCACACCTAAGAACACCTTCAAGGATTTCTTTTGTGAATGGTTTTTGGAAAGGATCAGTGATGCAAGATACGTTAAGGACCTAGTAATAAACATTGATTCTAATGCATCCATATTTATTTATAATAATCAACATGGGAATAACCCACTTAGATTCATAAAATAGGGGTGATTATTTCATCACATAGTATATTGTCAATTTATTATTTGACATTTACCTGGAGATTGGGATTCATCCTATATGGCATTTTTCTAAGTTGTCAAATGTCATCAACTAGTTTGATATTCATATTTCCTAAGGATGGATGAACTCATTTCATCTCAATATAGTTTCTTAGAAGGACAACCTAATATTCCTTTAATAACTTGAATATTTTTGAAATTTCTATATCAGTCTAATAGTTGCCTATATTAGCCATTTTTGGTTCTTGATTCATGTTAATGTTGCGCTAGATAGTTTGAACTAGTTCAAAGTAGGGGTTGTCTATATAATCACTATTATCATAAATATATCATGTGCCATAGTCTTTAGGAACATATAAATGGTTTGAAAAAGGGTCAAGGGGATTGGATCTTTCACCTTCTTTTATTTGAAACATTAGTTTCTATTTTCCTAGATGTATTGCTTCATGTCGGTCCTGATCAAGGACTGGTTCAAGTGCAAAAATAATATGTGTCGATGGTTCATTGAAAATATGTATACCTTATTCAAGGATAAAATTGATACTGCTTAGGTGATCTTCAAGGGGACTTGGGTCACCAACAACTACTTCACACATGGCCTAAAGAGTGAGTCATAATCCATCCTTGGTGAATAATAAGATAGTGTGGAGTTAATTTTTTCCTTTAAGAAATGACAAGATCAGGTACCCATGTGTCTCTCTTCATGAACATACCATGCCTATGCTCAAGTGCGTAAAGTACCATAGAATGCATTCACCCATAAGTACTCTAGTAAGTAAGACTCTTCATTTCTCTACATTATCTCATAGACTTTTATGTGGGGTTCAGGTACTTATACTTTGTTGTAGCTAATTATTACCCTAACTTTTTTATCATGATGAAATCAGTGATGTAAGGCTGAGCATACTTGATCCTACTAGAGAATTTGCTCATAATGGGGTCACCACCATCTTGTAGATATACAATCAAAAAGGTCAAGCAAGGATTGAATACAGTCCATGTCATTATGATAAAACTCTTCAAGGCACTGGACAAAGTCATAGACTTGCATCTATCCATGGAAATGTAGATCTTCATCAAGTCTTTCTAGAGGTACATCTATCATCTATCCCCTCATGTCTTAGATGGTGACAAAGTGAATAAAACTATGGAATTTATGGTACTAGAACATAACATTCTCTTGACTAATAATGACATTACACACTCTTTCAATGAGGTCATAGACACCATGGGCCCAATAATTACAAGTATTGATTGTAGTGTCATAAAGGGACTACATATTCAACCATCATATAACACCATCAAGATTAGCTTCATGTTACTCATCATTCTTGGTAGTGACATTATAGATGTGGTTAATATCTTCTTCCATATTGATAGGTTTTATGTAAGGGGGTCCACATGTTTGATCTATGAGAATAACAATGTTATAGTTAACATTCTCAAAACTAATGTAATGCTTCTTAAAACTCAAGTTTGCATTATTTTCATAACACCAAGGTCATCCCAAAAGGGCTAGGAAATCATCAACCTATGCTAACTTCTCAAATTTATCCTTAAAAGGTAATCCAAGAATATCAACCATTGCATTCTTAAGGACACCAATGGGTAGAGGAAGAGTTTTATTAGCCATATACAACACATGTAGTGAAGGTTATAGTGCCAGACTACACATTTTGTGACATGTATCCTTACTGAGGATGTTAAATTCAACATCAATGTCAACTAGGATGTCCCAAATTACCCATCCATTGATGGTAGCATTTACTAGTATCTCTTTATCTTATGGAGGAGTAGGAGGAATAAGAGTAATTTGATGTCAAAAATGATTCAATCAATGATCCTTGGTCTATCAAGTTATTTTAGATTCAATATCAATTGGTGCTTGTACTTTATTCTTTAACCAAATGCTTAGCTATGGGACAATGTCTTCATCTAGCATGTACTTGCAAATCTCCTTGAAGTCATCTCATGCCACATTTTGAGGTTATATTTCCCTCTACATATTAACATGTTGTAGTACCTCTTTATCCTTGAGAAATTGAATTTCTCCTTGGAGTTCTCATACCAACTTCATATTGTCTTTGAACACATACTTACATTGTTAGGCATTATGATACTTTATCACTAGAGGCTCTTCACACTGTACCTTCTTAATAGGATTATAGGTAGAATGAGATTATCCTTTGCTATGCATAGTTATATTCACTAATTGAATTGTTGGGGTACATGAATACATATGCCACTATGGCTTTACAATAAGAATCATACTTGAATTGATTTAATTTCTCTCTTTGGTGATATCCATGTACAAGTTAGGACATTATTCTAACTACTGGTCCTTTTTTAAAAAAAACATATAAGGTAAACTAGATAATGTCTTTGGTAGTTGTCTGGGGATCCACACTTTTAACATGTTCTTTGTGGCAAGTGACCAAATCCTCATTCTCATCCTTGACCATGACCAAAATAGCCACCATTATCCTGATTATTAGCGATAGAGGTTTGGCATGTACCACATGTGTGTGCTTTATGGATGTCACTAATTAGGTGACAATTATTAATGTCATGGGTGTAGTCATCACATGTTTTATAATATTCAAACACCTTTTTGTGTATCTCATTGGAAGAGAGGACAAGAACACACATTGCGGTCCTCATGGTAGATTTCACATGACTATTTTAGTATAGTGTATATGTTCTTGCATGGGTAGTTGATTCAAGTATGGCCTTCACACTCATATTCAGTATAACAAAGAACACTATGAGTATCATGTGCATTATTTTTAATTACTTTCTAGAGTTGTGATGCCATTGGAGTTATCTAAGCTTCCATTAATGGAATAATCCCAATATACATACTACTAAGTACTTTAGCATAGAGGCTAGCTTTCAAAGCCTCATGTGGGATAATGAAGGTCTTATGAGATAATGTGCATCAAAATGAAAGTAATAAACCTCCCACAAACCACTATGCATGTTAGGTAGAATTGATTTCAAATGATAGATTTGATAATAGTGTTTTGAACCTTACGTCAACTCTCATACACTTTTAGTAAGTTATTTCTTTATGTCCATAAACACATCTATACCTTTTTGTTCAAATTCAATAATTTCAAATTATTGAATAAATGCCATTCTAATCTGATCATAGTCAACCACTGCTTGTTGAGGGTCAAGTTTTCTATACCATTTATGCATTCACTCCAATAGTGTAGTTACAAATTGGGTAGCTTTTTTCTCAAAAGAAGTGATGCCTCATGCCCTCCAAATAAGTTTACACTTATGGACATGTTCAGCTGCAATCTTGATGCCTCAATATTTAGGTAAGTGGAGTGTCATTTCATAATATATCATTGTTGGCTAAGGTGTTTTAATTGGTGGTTGTTGACAACCTCTAGATCCTATCCATTGAGGGGGAGGTCCACCACTTCCTATCGTGCCACCTCCTAGTTTGCCTCTAAAGCCTCTAGTAGCAGTGCCCATGCCACAGGGTGTGGTAACTAGTTGATTAATAATTCTTTTAATGTACCCTATCCAATTTAAATTCTAACTCCACCAGGCATTCTAAAATGAGCCATGTACTTACCTTTAAGAGGAAAAAAAATGTGAAATATGTATGAGTTATTAATGTCTTAGATACAATATCTCTTACAAGTTTAGTCTCTAATTTATTGCTATCTGTATCCTAATTATTTATATGTATGTCATCTAAGTCAAAATCATGAGTGCATACTATGGTTGGGGAGCCTAATTGGTTCAGACTTAGTTTTTTAGTTTTCATCATCTAGCTAGTTTCTCCTTTGTATGATATCGGTGGCATGGGGCATGGTTTGAAAGTGAAGGGGTCCTCTTTGTGTGTTTTTCCTTCACTATGGATCCTAGCAACACTTCTTGATTTTTCCCACTAGTTTCCCATGCCACTTACTCTTATAATCTTTTACTGAGCTTCATCATACTTCCAATTCTATAATGCCCACTGATTGGTTACCATTCCAAACCTATGATATTTTACCATCTCTTCCCTACTCCCCTTGTAAATGTGCAAATCATGCAAAGAGGGATTTAGCTCTCCATTGGTATGGTCTCAAGTCCATAGTCAATAATTAACTTCTTTATTTCTAAAGAGAAATGTCTAATGTAATAGCTATGAAGTTCTCTAAGGAACTAGAACTTGGCTTCTTTAGGACAAGAATAAATAGTTATAACATAATCCAAAATGTTTCTATTTAAAACTCCTCTCCACTAGATGCTAATATCCTACATCTATGATGTTCTAATTTGTGTTAAAAATCTTTATCATTTTAAGGTCTAAGACTATTTTCTCCAAGGTATTTTGATCATCCTTAAAAATACACAAATACCAAGTGTAAAAATGAATTGGAATCTCAAAGAAAAAACATTCATACAATGTACTATAGACAATTTTTTCTACCCACTATTAGTTGGAAACTCTTGATTCAAGGTAGGGAACTACAAATTTATCTTCAATTCTAATAATCCATTGCTCAATACTCTCAAGGGTGATACGCACAAACATCTTCCATGCCTATGTAGTAAGTATCACATGTCCTAGTAATGGAACCAAAATTTTGAGTTTTTATTCTTACTAGTGGTTTGGTGCTGAAGTATTGCCCAATGCTACAATGCTGGCCCTTTCATGCACGACTTGTGGTCTTTCATGCTCACTCAAAGAGTACAAATAGAGACTAGTTTTTGTACATTATGTTGTGCAGTAACATTAACTAGTGATATTATTTAGGTTAAAATTGTATTTAATTAGATATTACATAGAAAAAAGGATAAACTACTTTAATCCTAGTGTCATTACATTTAACTACCATAATCATGTAAAAAAGTGCCATGAAGTTCTAAGATTATTATTTATAAAAAGAAAAGACTTGTATATATCTCATTCTAAGTTTTGATCATCAAATGCTTGACTCAACCTAACATAGATACATAACTATCCATTTTATTGAACATGAACAAAAGAATGGTTACAATATCCATAACTCATATATTGAGAATCAACAAAGCATTATCAAGAAGTGATTGACAGTAGGGTTATTTATACTTTTTTTATCCCTAATGAAGTATTTACAACACTAATAGTAAGATTAAATGGCCAATAAAATCTTTACAAACTATGAACTGTGGTAGTCAATGAGCTAACTTCTCCTATGGACTTGGACCTTTCCACCCCTTATATACTTGATCTATGCTATATCTTTGCTGCAATGTGACTTCTTCCTTATGAGTCAGTGAAAAATTTAGAATGGATAAGGTTTGGGTGACCCTTAAGAATAACTCCTTAGTCAATCTTAATTCCTATGAGCTCCCCAAGTCTTTTATTATTATTTTAATTCCTATGTTCTCGGGTTCCTTGTAACTAATTCTCCTTTGATTGGGTCCTCTCATGCTGGTACTCCCATGATTTTATGCTTTTGTGCCCTATAGGTTATACACCATAGTGATTATGTACCATTCATGTTTTGTGCCATAAACTTGTTATGGTATGCTCCTTCCACGTCGTGCTAATTTCATGCCAAAATATTAAAACACTTAGCCAAAATTTGAGGTCCAACAAGGTGATTAAATCACTCAATATGACCAATATCTTAGGTTAGACATGATCATCTTGCCTCACTAGGTTATAAATATCATTGTGTTGAATGGTTGAGCTAATCTCAATTGTTAAGTAGAAACTCACTTTTGCTCTAAAGTTGGGGCATGTGCTTTGCTATATTTCTCTATCTCTATCTCCTTAGATATATGCACTTCAAATATTTATCTATGTTTGTTCTAATATCAGTTTTAGAGCCTTACAATGATACATACTTTTTAAAACAACATGCCAATAGGCAAGGTGGTCACATCAACACATAAGTGTACTTGTAAACCTTAGTCTTTTAATTTCAATCTATTTCATATACTATCAAACTAGATTATATGCACATATTTTATATTACATAACATACTCTTAGTTGATATTTGGTCATTGGAAAAACATTCAAGTTTGACACACGAAAAGACAGGGTGTGTAAACACACCCATGTATGCATTCCTTTCCTTTAGACTATAAATTTCATTATTAGATTAAATGGGGAAATGTAGATGATATTTTATGATTATATAACATCTCAATCTTGTATAGATGGAAAACTCATACCTTCGTTGATCATCTCGGCTATTTACATTTCCTAATTTTTGCATGTCTCACATTTGCTCTATCTTTTTATCCCCTGGTAAATATATCTTAGTTTGAGTAGTATTATGGTAATGACTCAAATATTATATCTTGCCCATAATTCTTCAAATGTATTTACCTTCCATATAAGTAAGTTCTGAACCTATACCCACTTTCCTAATCCTTGCACACTAATGTCTAAGATAAATAGTAGTGTCAACATTACAGTCATGTCCTAATGAAAGTTTCCATTGCTATAAAGTCATTCAATTTGAAAATGAAATATATTAAATAATGGTCAATCTAAGTTTTTTAAAGAGAGTTATTACCTCAAAGGGATTGATATAATAACAAGATCAACCTTCATTCATTCCTCACCTAGGAAAGACCAAGGAGATAAAGGTAACTTATCAAAAACACTGTATAAAGCATTTAATTGATAAAAATCTTCACTATTTATTCTTGTTTATATACCAATCATAGATACTACACATCAACAGGTGTTAAGTAATAAATGAGCAACCCAAGAGGCCAATTTGCCAAGTTACAAGATAAGTCATTATTGTACTTGCATTACACATATTTTATGATTCACTCACAAGCCAACACATAGGAGATAGTTACATGAGTATGATGCCCTCTTCTAGAGTATTGACTATATCAACAACACCTATTGATATCAAGGTCTTTGGGATAGTTTGATACTGTGTTCCCACTAACTCATCTTCTCCCAAGGTCACTATGAAGATGGAAAACTATAGTTTTACTATTTGAAAAGAAGCAACAATTCATGACCCAAATCTGAATGCAGTAGAGCAAATGTGAAATAAAACCTAGAAGTATCCATGGCCACATATTTTTACAATATATATTCTATTTATAGGACACTAGAATTGGACCCAAATAGTAGCATTCATGTAACTTTCCGAAGCTAGTGTTATTATCTAGAGAGTAAGAAACATTAGAATCAAAATTTGATGATTGTTCTAGAATCTCCTTCTTGCCTAGTTTTCTCCTATTCCAAATTTATAACTACAATAACATCATAACAATCTATGTATTTCACTTCTTTATCATTACTATATCTAGCATAGTTGAAATTTTCATATTTAAACTATCTTAACATAATAAATTTAGTGTATGCTTATATCTAAGTTTAGAATATAATTAACCTGATATAGATCTAATTATCATCCTTGTCTCATTTCATTTATATATAGATATTTAATACATCTAGATAACCCCAATCTAGATCATTTTAGGGTTCAACAAAATATTCTAACATAATTTTGTTTACCATTTCAGGCCATGATGGAGAATTTGGGATCTTATGCCTCTCATAGACAATACCCATCTCTTCTTCTTGTATATACTGCTTTCCAGCATGTTTTAAGGGTTGACTCTACATATAAACAAATTTTATCAAAATAATACAAAATTTGATTATCTATGTAAATCTATTTGATTGTCTTGACAATATTCTACTTTATTTCCTATCTAATAGACTAACATTAGTGTTATAAGACTATAATTTGTCCTTTTCTATAGAGTTTATGCATTAACTAAAATGTGCTTATACTAGTTTAATTAAGTTATGTGATTCTTTTCATTTCATTTTAAAGTTGTTAATTTAAGACTTGTATGTGATTAACTACAAACATGTTTATTTCTCATTCATTAAGAGGAATCTTAGAATCAAGCATTTACCCTTTCTTCCAGACTCTTTCCCTATGTGATTGTAGCCTAGGTCATCATGAAATTTAGCATATAGTGGTATAACTCTATCTAAACATTTTTTTATCGAAGAAGCATTTGTGTTGTCCCTTTGATCAAAAAGATTTATTCCTACCTTACCCTCCCTAGCGTTTGATGTTTATTAGTGAGTAATTGACCTTTACATTTTATTATAAATAGTGAAGTGAAGTAAGGTAGAACCATAAAATTAAATAGGTTATAATTTCTCTTATTGATAGTGTAAAAGTTACGTCTGTGAGTGAGAAACTTAGTATTGGATCTCTGGTGGTGTCATTGTATATCTTGGACATCTATTTCAATTAAGCTATAAAATTAATTCCCATACCTATAAGTCATGCCACGAATTATTTCATAAGTAATCTTAAAATTAGAGGACACATGTCCCTAAATTTAATCTAATAGGTGTGGTCAAGAGAGATATCTTAGATAGAGCAATAGATTGCGCTAGAAGGAGGGCCTTATTCTTGCTATCTAATAAAGATTTAAACTAGTAGCCTACCTATGAGAAAGATACATCTTATTGTAAGGATCACAATATCCTAAGCTTTTCCTAGAAGACTAAGAATATCCCCACTACAATTCCATAGGAGAACTAAAAACACCAAAGGGAGACCATCACCTATGGTTACACCCAGTAGAATATCCTCTCAATGTTTAACTAACAGAACTCCCTCAATGGATGTACCTATTGGATGGTTGGTTGGGTCTATTATTAACATCCCTATAGTTGTCCATGATTTACCCAAAAATCTGTAAAGGTACCTCCTAATAATCACACCAAGTGTGGGGCATATTGTTGAATAATTTGAAACCTCATATAAGAATGTTGAAGATGAGGATATTTCCTTTAAGATTTCACTTTGACTGGAATAGTTTATGACATAACAAGATAAACTAAAAGAATATTGGTCCTTGCATAATTATAAAAAAATCATTGGCAATGCGTATGAGGTGAGTTTACTACAAAATTTTATTATTTATCCACTATTTAATGTTTTAGATTTACATGATTTTCATGGAGATGATGATGAATGAGAATAAGATGAAGAATTAGATTGAAAGAAATAGGTATTGATGAAGAAGAAATAAAATATAGTGCATGCTTTTAATAAATATAATGAGCACAAGAATATGAAGTTATAATAGGTATGTGATATAGTGGGAAGGATTACAATAATAGTACAAATGTGAATTGAAGAATGAGAGATAAATAATATTAAGAGTGATAAATGGTAGGATTATAATTAGGGCAATTCCATGGCTCTAAGTTTTTCTCAACTATAAGGGAACGATACAAATACCTATCTTGTAGAAGCTGTTACTTTTGTTATGAGAACCCATTTGAGCTCTAGTTTTTTTAGATAAGATATTAGATAGAATAATTCATCCATAACAAAATACTTCTAGTTAGGTTCAATTTCTAGTTGGTTTTAACACATAAGTAACCATCTAAGGGTTAAAAATTAAGTTTTAATATATATATTTAGGAGTTCTAATATTTTTAAAATAATATATTTTTGTAACCAAAGATGAATGAAAGATTATATTTGTCAATTTATGTATGACTTTAGTTTGTATGGGATAAGTGAATTTTTTTAGGCCAATTTTATCTTACGTGTAAAGGTTACTTAAAATAGTAATTACTAAAAATAATAATATAAAAGTTGCTTAAAATAGTAGATATTAAAAATAATAGGGTCAATTACCCTAATGTAACTAATTTATTTGTTTTGCATGTTCAATCCAATTTCCTATTGAGATTTATTCAATGAATTTTATTTAATCCTTTTAATTCATTTAGGAAGAATCAATAAAGATTGGTGTTTTGAATAAATAACTTAACTTGGTTTTTTCAAGTCCCACCCAGGTTCAAACCTCACTAATGTATATAAGGTTGAATGTGGTTGTTATTAGTATTATCAATCTGGTGGTTGTTGTTATTGGTATTCTTAAGATAATTGTGACCTTTTTAAATATAAATAGTATACATATGATATATGATCACTTGAGGATGATGGCCCCTGATTGTGTCCTAGATTGATTCTTAACTTCGATCGAAAGTGAATCCTAATTAAAAAATCAAGAATAAGATTTCATTAAACTTTGTATATTATTTCTTATTATTTTTTGTGTAAGGGAGAGGTCCTTTCAAAACTGTGATTATTACTATTAATAAAAAATTTCTTAATATTTTAAAAAATCTAAAAACAAATGACTATTGATATTTGACTTTAATAATTTATAATTTCATCACATAGGGTTATTTGATCAACCTACTCAGTGATAATGAGTCTTTTCCACTTTTTATCCTAAATACAACCATTTATAATATCATGTGTCTCTTTGTGTATGTTCATATGTGTTTTTTATGTTTATTTAATGCAAAGTTGTCTCACGAAATGTTTGATCATATTATTGAAAGGAATATGGTTTGTATGCCTATTATGTCTTCCTTCTTATTGAATATGTATAATATTTTAATTATTATGGATTACAACTCATTTCATGCATATTAATTAATATAAAAAAACTGATTCCAATATAAAATTACAACTGCCCTTTTCTTTTTTTATCTCTAAAAAAATTCATGAATCTTTTTATGAATTTTCATTTCAACTTTTATTTAATTGTAATATTATACCTTTTATTTTTAATTTCATTATTTCTAATCTTATATTTATATCTCTAAAACATAAAAGTAATAATTATTCTACAATGAATAGTATTCTAAATAAATGCAACTACTTATAAAAGAAATAATGGTCACACAATGAATAGTATTCCAAATAAATCCAACTACTTATAAGGTACTAATTATCTTCCAATCAATATTTAGATTCATTATTTATAATCTTGAATTCATATCTTTAGAATATAAATATTTTTCTTTTGTATTTAAAATATGCAAATTAGATAAATAATTTAATGCTCATGAGAGCACTTTAGAAAGAGAGACTGCTAGCAACATTAAAAATAAGAATAATAAAGTGCTAGCAGCAAACATAGTCATAAAAAATAGTCAAAAACATGATACATAAATATATTATATCCTCTGTTCCAGGGAGGATAGCCATACGAGAGACATGTCAATCATCATACAAAATTTTCTTCAATTCCTGAGGACCACAGATCTTCTTGTTACATAATAGCTAATTCATTTGATATTTAATTTTTTGAATCTAGAGAGCCACCACTATGTTATTCTTTGATTTCTCCTGACATTGAGAGAAACAAGAAGCAAGACAAAAAAACATACTAGAATAAAGTCATAGAATTACAAAGGTCTTTATTATCATTTTTATATCATAAAGATAGTATGAGATATCATATTTATGTGTAGAGGATAAATATTTTATTCACGAAAATAATATATATATATATATATATATATATATATATATATATATATATATATATATATATATATATATATATATATATATATATATTTCTCCTGACATTGAGAGAAACAAGAAGCAAGACAAAAAACATACTAGAATAAAGTCATAGAATTACAAAGGTCTTTATTATCATTTTTATATCATAAAGATAGTATGAGATATCATATTTATGTGTAGAGGATAAAGATTTTATTCACAAAAATAATATATATATATATATATATATATATATATATATATATATATATATATATATATATATATATATATATATATATATATATATATATATATATATATATATATCCTGACATTGAGAGAAACAAGAATCAAGACAAAAAACATACTAGAATAAAGTCATAGAATTACAAAGGTCTTTATTATCATTTTTATATCATAAAGATAGTATGAGATATCATATTTATGTGTAGAGGATAAAGATTTTATTCACGAAAATAATATATATATATATATATATATATATATATATATATATATATAGTATTGAGGGGCTATACAAATATCTTTAAAATGTATTTTATTTTTCTTAAAGTTTTAAGGTGTTTCTTCCCAATGAAGGTAAAAAGAAAAAAAATATATTTTGTAGGTGATTAAAGATAAGGTATTAGATTCTATGTAATATTTTGAAGACCAAAACTATTCAATTATATTCATTAAAAAAATTGACCTATAACAATATCTTCTAGAACCTTTATATTATTCAAATATTATCTAAATTGTATACTATATTTCAAACACATTTCTCTAATTAACACAATTTGTTTTGGGTTAACTCCCTTTTATATTTGAATACATATTTTCACTTTCAATTCCTATTAATTTTATCCAATATTTTAATATAAAAATTAAAATTTTAAACTTTATATAATATTTTTTTCTTTAATTTAAAATTAATTAATTAATTTTTATTATTATTTACAAATATTATATAATCTAATTAATATGATAAAAAATATTTTTTTTTAATTACAAGTTAGTTGAAAACCATTCATTTATACTAAAAATAGTGAAAAGGAACTTTTAGTATATATAGCTATACTTGTTCACTTTTTATTCCAACCATGCCCACATCTACTTATATAGCTAACTATCTCTTGTGAGTACGTTTTATAATATATAAATTTACAAATATCCCCTTATTATTGAACTGACTCGAGGATTAAAAGCTTACCTCATTATAAATATTAGTAAATAAGACTAAACTTTTAAATTGATATTAATAGTTTATATATCTTATCTCCTTTAGTTGACTATTGAAAATAAACACTTCAATTTTATGGAAAAAAAAAGGGCCCACAAAGACATTGGTATAGAGCTCTGTCATACAGGGCCAAGTTGTTCCCTATAATATTTATTATTTTTTAATTACAAGTAAGTTGATGAACATGTCAAATACATAGTCAATAAGATATCGAAGCATAGAAAGTCATAAAAAATCTATCTTATTATTAATTAGAAAATGAATAAATTCTATGGAAAGTTTTGGCACATTTGTAGGCATGAAAATGTGATGTAATCTCTATTGGTCATATTCAGATTGTGAAAAAATCAAACATATGATGGTGTGAGTTTATTTTACTCGTAAGTTTTATTGAGCGTACTCAACAAATGGATCATTTGATTCAACATTTTGGTGTTCAAATAATTAGGGGATTCTAAATTCTAATTCTTCCTTGTCAAAACCTACTTCTCAATGGATTAAATAAATGCATAACAAATGAATTGCTATTGTTCAAGTTTTAGTTTCTTATTTTCCTATATTATTGTTGTTGTTGTTGTTGTTGTTTTTGTTGTTGTTGTTGTTGAAGAAATGTTAAGTTACAAATTAAAAGTAGTTAAAAGATTACAAAAGAAAAATAATGCATCACAAATACGACATTAATAAGAATTAATAGAACATCAGAGAAGAAAGGCCATAAAGATCATGCATAGTCAAAAGATGAAGACTAACACAAACTACCTCTACATTGAATGTAGTCTTCCACACCTTCACTAATAAAAAAGAATGAAAGACTGTCATATCTAGTAACAAGCACAAGGACCCTGAAGCATACACTATTGAAACTCATCACAACACTATTATATATTGTCACTAATCTAGTTTGTAACACACATATGAGATTTATATAAAATAGAGTTGGATAAGAGCCTCCAAGTTTCTCTCGAAATCTCCCTATCACTGTGAAAAAATAGAAATAATATGGAGAAAAACATTAGAGTAAATCTTTAAAATTCTTATTTTCTAATGAAAAGAAGATTTAGAGAAAGCTTCCAAACATCTATTTTTTAATCTTTTTAATAAAATAACTTGTCTAATGGTATCAAAAACAATATTTTTATTCATGACCATCCCCAAAAGTGCTTCCTTCCAGTTTAACTGATGACTAAATATAGCAAGTAAGCAATTGAAAATGGCCTTTCATTATTTTTTAGCATATACACAATCTTAAAACACATGTTTTAAGTCTTCCCTTGATTGACAAAATGGGTATTTAATGGGTTGGATCACGATTCCTTTGAATCTATCTCCTATAGACAGTTTATAGTGCGAGATTTTTACGCTATGATTTGATTTCTAATTTTGTGTGCTCAATTTGGACCAAAGATTTTCGTTAAATCTACATTTCCATTTAAGATTCAATCAAGGACTTCAAGGGACATTAGGAAGGAGATGAATATAAATTTTATTCAATGGAAAGACATTGATATGGTAACATGTTAGCCATCTCTAGTCTTTCAAAAAATTCATGCAACAAGAGTACACACTTTTATGGATAACTCCACCAGAACCAGAGACTAAACAAAGGTGACAAACTATTCAACTTTGTTGTTCAATCCAAAATGTTTTTGAAGGTTATGCCATGAAATCCAGTTTGATAGATAAAAATCCTATATGTCACCAAACTATCTCACATAATTTTAAAAAAAGTAATATGCTTGTTTATGTAAGGTAATGGTAATAGGCTTCTCTTGATACTTAATGAGTTTATTCCACTATATGGATAAGCACGTAAAACTGAATCCATACTGTAGGGAGGTTTCTCTCCACTCTAAAAACTAAAAAACATGTTTCAACTATTTCCAAATGGATTTCAAAGGATAAGAGGCTCTAATTTTAAAAAAAGGTGCAAGAAGAATCTTATCCCACCAATTGATAGCTTGCCATTTACCATGAACAAAATCAGAATTAATTTCATGATGGACCAATAATTTCCAAGGTTCATCACCCTGACTATCTCTAATGATCCATTTTGATGATAAATAAATCCCTTGGATTTTTTGATCAATAATTCCCAAACCACCTTTGTTCTTTAATTATATGTAATGTGCGTAGAATGTATATTTAAAACCAACATCATCACCCTATTTGGTTTTAAAAATGTCGAATAATTTTATTTAAATTTTTATAAACTGTGTTGAAGGGCATCTAGCAAGAGTAGTAATACACATGTGAAGCAATAATGATTCTATTAACAACTTGTATTTTTCTAGCTAATGATATGTACTTATTGTCCCAATTAAAAATTTTGTTCTTGAGTCTATTACTAAACCAAATCCACATATCTGATAGAGAAATTCTTATTCCAAATGGTGTACCAAGATACCTGGTAATCTCTCTATGATTTATTTATCTCCATTCTTTAGGTATTTAATGTGGAACAAGCCCATATCGTATCATCAAAAACTTAGTTTTATTATGAGCCAGGTGTGATCCTGACATTGAACAATATAAGTTTAATATACCTAGGGTATTATTAATTTTTTCTTTAGAATTTTCTAGAAAAAGTATGTTGTCATCAACAAAATGAGAATTAATAACAACCACATTCCTAGGAATTGAAATCCCTACAATAATCTACAATTGATTAGATTTTTGTAAAAGATAACCTAAATCATCAACAGTAAGAATGTATAAGAAGGGTTATAAAGGCCATCCCTATCTAGTGGATCATTGAGGAGGGAATGAATCAGTGATAGAATCTTCACAAAAATGTGAGCACTGACATCATTAAATAAAATTTAAACATGTGATCTAATTTTAGGACCAAATCCCAACCATTGCATCATTTTAAGAATAAATCTCCATTGAATTCTATCATATGCCTTATCAAAATCTAGCTTGATCAATAGAGCATCATGTCTTGATTGTTGGGCCCATTCATAAGTTTCCCAAGCTAAGATAAGATTATCCAAAATGTATCTTTCACCAAGAAAACTAGTTTGCTATGCTATAATGATGTTTTGCATTATAGGTTTGATCCAAAGAGCCAACGCTTTAGCTATGATCTTATAAAATGTATTAAGTAATGTAATCGGTCTCTAACTAGAAATAGTGTCTTCATTTTCTTCATTTAGGTAGGAGCTTAATTAAGCCTCTATTAATGTCAGGACCCAAGGAACCCTTCTCTAAAGCTTTCATATATAACAAATATAAATCATCTTTGATATAAGGCCACATTTCCTGATAAAATTCTATCAGAAGAATGTAAATACTTTGACTCTTGTTAGAGTCCATTGAAAAGAGTGCATGCTCTATTTACTCCAATTATTAAATTCAATCTAAAAACCAGCTATAACCTTGATCAATTCTCTTAGGAATATGATTTTTAACAATTTATTATAAATTTAATAGAATATCTACCCACTGTTATTCTTCTTTGAAGAGGTTTCCATATAAGTTCTAAAAAATCATACTAATCTCAGATGTTTTCATGTGAAAGGTGCCAAAATCAGCCATAATAGCACATATTTCCTCCTTTTTATGCTTACAATTAAGATAATTAAAAAATACTTAGAACATCTATTCCCCTCCTTTATCAATTATAGTCTAGAATGGATTTTAGCTTCTTGCCCTCTATAGTTATCAATTTTATGGAGTTGAATCTATGCATGGTCAATATCTGCTTACAACCTACTATTTCTTGGATCAAAGTTAAGCTTTTTTCATGCTTGTTCTAATTTACCTTGAAGACATTTTTCCATTTTTTTACATTGCTAAGCCATTCTCTTTCCAAAGGAGAAAAAAAAGGTAATACATTGGGAAATAGCTTCACCCCACCACTCTATCCATGGCTCACCTTCTTGAGGCTTTGAAATAGAATTCCAAATCCCTACTACATTGGTCATGCAATTAGACCTCTTCAAGTGAGAGATATTGAGTTTATATGGTAGTGGATAAGTAGAATTATTATTTTGGGTAGGCAAAATAGAACAATACATAGGGAAGTGATCCACTAAAGTAGTCAAATAATCCACTAATAAATAATCACCTTAGGGGTCATTATCTAGCGGTAGATTGGTAGAGATTTTGATGGTTTATTGATAAGGAGTTTAGGTTCTTCTTTTAAACCATTTGGATGATGTTAGTCTTATCACTTCAATATTTTACAAAATAAAAATTTCATAACTATATTGATTAATTTTTTTTTCATGTAAAGCATTTCATATTTAGATGGCTTCTCAATAATAAGTTCAAATTCTTCTTTTCATAGTTCAGATGATATTAACTTCATTAGTTCATTTTTTTAGAGATAAAAATCTCATAAACACATTTATTAATGAACAAACATTTAAATGAGAACTTAATATATTTTTCTATTAATTTTCAACTTAAAAGTTGAGAGGGATCTTTTTGTCTTTTTATCTTTATTTGACTATCTATAAATTTTTTTAATAATTTTATTTTTCTTCTTTTTAAAAAAAATTGTTTTTACATATAACAAAAATAATTGAAATAAAATCATATTAATGATTTATATAAATTTAAAGATTTATATTTTAAATTTTTTCAAACATTATATTGATTAACCATTTTCCTTATTTTATTTAATGATTGATAATAAATAGTGTTAATTCAAATAAAAAAAATCCATAGAAATTAAATTAATGTTGACTTCCATTCCCTATTATAGGTACTTGGCGACCATTCCTTTCTTTATTTCCATAAATAGTATTTTGATTCACATTATTTTCTCATATCTTTTCATCTCAAAACTTGAAAAATTTGAAGAGGATATATGGGAAAAGCATTCAACCTTATGTTGGTGGTCAACTAGATTCAATTTATAACAACTAAATAATAGCCTACCAAACTACAATATAAATAATTTCATCTCCTATTTTTAACAATAAAAATGAAAAATAAATTAATTAATTTATCACTTTCTATATATTTGGTTGAGTAGTAACCTTCATAATTATAAATATACTTTACCAATTAGTTGAAAATAGTATGCTATATTTTCGTAACTCTCAGATCAGGGTACCAATAATTGTTTATTTTTATTCATTATTATTTAAGAAATAATTAAAACACATGGATCATTGTTTCTAAACAAAGATTAAAAAAATAAAAACTAAACATGCATTCCTCATGCATTATTCACTATGTTGACAACTATGTAAAAAAATTGAAATCAAACTACAATTAAATTTGACTATCTAAATTTTGTATGGAGGAGAAGTCACATGTAGCATGGGGAAATAATTATAACTCCTTGCATGATATATGCCTCTGTAAATGGGGATGATCAACATCAACTATCAACATACTCCCCCTTGATGCTGAGAGGGATCACAATCTAGTCTTTGAGTATCAAAAATTGATCCTTTACAAATGCCTTAGTAAAGATATTTGCTATTTGTTCTTTAGTGCTGATGTATTTCAATTATATTACCTTATTTTGCACTCAATCTAAGATAAAATGATGTTTTAAATCAAAATATTTTTTCTTGCTATGATGGACTAGATTCATAGCCAAATTGATGGCACTAATGTTATCATAAAAAATCACTATGGGTTGGATTTGTATCTCTCCAATTTTATCAAGAAGTTTTCTAAGCCATAATGCTTGTTTACCTACTAAGGTGACTATGACATACTCTAATTCTATATAAGGGCAACTATACTTTGCTTCTTTGAGCTCCAAGTAATAAAACTAGAACCAAAAGAAAAATAATTATGAAATGTAGAATTTTAGTCATCCAAACTACTTTCCCAATCATAACAACTAAAACCTACAATATTTAACCTCTTAGAAGTGTACTAATGAATACCAAATTCTAGATTACCTCCTACATACTAAAAAATTATCTTGGCTACCTTCATATGAATTTTAGATGACTCTATTATGTGCCTTGAAACAAGTGAAATTAAATAACCAATATCAGGTCTTGTGTGAGTTAAAAATGTCAAACTTCCAACAATATTCCTGTAAGCTGTCTCATCAACTATTGCAGCACCATCATCTCTACATAACACAACTCCATGAGCAACTGGAGTGGAGATTGGTTTACAATCAACCATATCAAATTTATTCAACATATCTTTGACATACTTTGTTTGACAAATGAAAATTTCATTCTCACTTTGATAAACCTCAATTTATAGAAAATAATTCATTAGACTTAAATATTTCATCTCAAATTCATTCATCATAGTAACTTTGAATTCATCCTTCATCTTAGAACTGCTACCCATATACAAAAAGTCATCAACATACACACTTACAATAAGAATATCATTACTTTCTTATTTGTAGTAAAGGGTAGGTTCACTCTTG
Source organism: Torreya grandis (assembly GCA_037957365.1). Taxonomy (NCBI): domain Eukaryota; kingdom Viridiplantae; phylum Streptophyta; class Pinopsida; order Cupressales; family Taxaceae; genus Torreya; species Torreya grandis. The sequence goes on from JARHVA010005165.1 coordinate 74,972, forward strand.
CTTATTTGAAAGCCATTCTCTTAAAAATATCCATGAATCCAAGCATACAATGCTCTTGGTACTTGCTTGAGGCCATACAAAGCCTTCTTCAAATTGTAGACATGATTTTCTTTTCATTTTACTTCAAAATCTTTTGGCTGCTCTACATATACTTCCTCTTCTAAGTACCGATTCAAGAAGGAACTTTTCATGTCCATATGATTAGTGCTAAAATTGTTTTGAAATGCGAATGAAATCAGCATTCTAATGGTCTTTTATTTTTCTACTGGTGCAAATATCTCTTCATAATCAATGCCATACTTTTGTGTGAAGCCTTTAGCAACTAATCTTGCCTTATGCCTTTCAACACTTTCATCAGTGTTATACTTAGTCTTGTAGACCCATTTAATGCCAATCTTCTTCTTATCATGTGAAAGTTTTATAATCTCCCAAATGTCATTACTGTGAGTAGAATCTATCTCTTTTTGTATTGCTTGCATCCAAACCTCATTAGTACATGCATCTTCAAAACATAATGGTTCAAAATCAACCTTGGTAAGTAAATAAAAATTCACCGTCTCACCTCTTGGATTTTCTTCATGTGCTTTATTTGAACTCCTTTGATAGATGTCACTCAATCTTCCTACTTTATTTATAGAACTAAGTTATGAATCTGGACTTACACTTGGAATTGAACAACTAGATGAGGGGCTACTTAGCGAATTTGTAGGACTTGGAACAAAAATATTAGTGGGCTGCTCATGATCATTATCATCAATAATAACATCATTTAAAATAGATTTTGAATTCTCCATATGGCATTTTTGATGACCATAAAATCTCCCTTCATAAAAAAACACATCTCTTGACACAATAAGCCTATTAGTGAGAGGATTATATAACCTATAAGCTTTAATTTCCTCACTATATTGAACAAAAATACATGGCTCACTTTTGGGATCTAATTTTTTTCTTTTTTTATTAGGAACATCAACATAAGATAAACAACTAAAACTATGAAATGATTAACAATTGTCTTTTTATCATACTAGGCTTCATATAGAATCATCCTATCAAGTGCACTAGTGGGACTCTGATTAAGAATATATACTGTTATAACAACCACATCTCCCCAAAAAGAATTGTTTAATCCCTTTGTTTGTAGCATACTGAATGCCATATCCACCACTATACGATTCTTCCTTTCAGCTACACTATTTTGTTGAGGTGGGTAGGTAGTGATGGGTATCCTTCTGATGCCATGCATATCACAATAACCTTTAAAATATTTTGAAAAAAATTATGTTCCACGATCAGCTATTAAGAATTTGATTTTACAACCTTTTTCATTTTCACATGGGCTTCAAACCTCTTGAATGTATCAAGGGCATCACCCTTGGTCTTCAAAAAATAAACCCAATGCTTTTGTGAGTAATCATAAATAAAAGTGATAAAATATGATGACTTACCAAAACACTTTGTTTGCATAGGACCACAAATATCTAAGTCAACAAGTTGAAATGGATGATGGGCCCTCCATGCATTACCCTTTGAAAATTTCTCCCTTGTGTGCTTTCCCTTAGCACAACCTTCACAAATTTCATTGTGCTCTTCAACATTAGGCAAACTAGAAACTAATGCATTTGATGTTAGAATCTTCAAACTATGAAAATTTAAATGCCCATACCTGAGATGCCACAACCAACTTGTATCCTCATATGCCATATTGGCAAGGCTACTGTTATGTTCACCAAAATTCAATGGGAGCATCTTATTATTTGTCATCAGCACAATTGTAACCACTTTATTGCCCTAATTTTTATCATAAATTATAAATTACTGATTTTCAAATACAACTTTATAATTCTTCTTACACAGTTGTCCAACACTCAAAAGATTATGCTTTAACTATGGAGTGTAATAAATGTCTTTAACACTCCTCATACCTTCTTTTGTATGGACTTACCTAACTCCTTTTACAGAAACCTCCAATGATTTGTCATCACCAAGATGGATCTTGGGTTTTAAACTTTCATCCATTGTTGAAAAAAATTCTCATATCCTGACATATAGTAAGAACATCCAGAATCTAAATACCAAACATCTTTCCTATTATTTTCAGCTTTGGCATAAGGTAAAAATAAATGATCTATAGGATTCTCATCACCTTCTTGAGCATAATGAACACTTTTACCTTCTGTTTATCTATGATCCCTTCAAAAGTGGCCATAACTATTACAATGGTAACATCAGACATTTCTTTTACCAAATCGGCCTCTACCTCTTCCTCTAAAACCACCTCTTCCTCGTGAACCACCTCTACCTTTATTTCCTCTTGAATGATTATGATTTTGACATCTACCTGGGCCCTAATTTATTTTGGTGCTATTGTTGGCATCTTCATTCTTTGTGATTTGTACATTAGAGGAAATAGCTTTCTCGTCACTGTCTCCAAATGAATCTCTCAATATTTCTTCATGAGACATCAAAGATCCAACTAGGAGATCAAATTGAAGGGTAGACAAATTCTTGCTTTCTTCTATAATTATGGCAACATGGTTCCACTTTGGTGTGAGAGTCCTCAACACCTTTTTGATCACAGCCTCATTATTCACAGTTTCACTAAGTGTAGCCATCTTATTGAGCACACTTTCACTCTAACACAATAGGTACTCACACTTTCAGCCTCTTGCACCTTCAAATTCTCAAATTCTTTATTCAATGTTTGTATCTTGATAACTTTGAATTGATCACTACCTTTGTAAGCTTCTTTTAGAGTCTTCCAAGCATCCTCAACTATCTTTGCTCCTGCAATTCTCAGAAATAGGCTCTTATCTAGAGCTATTTAAATATGAAATAAGGCTTGAGTATTCTTCATCTTAATCTCCTTCTTCATTGTTTTCTCATGGGTTGTGAGGGCATTCCAATCCACTAACTCTGCATAACCTAATTCAATAATTCCCCACAAATCTTTTCCTATAAAAAATGTCATCATTTTGATCCACCAATAATCATACTCATTTGCATCAAATTGTGGAATGGGCAAGGATTTAGAATTTGACATGTTAAACCTTTAGCGAAATTCCAACAACTAAATATTTTCACCCAAAAACAAAAACCTACTCTAATACCAAATATAGAATCTAAAACTAAACTTTATCCTTGAACCAGTAGGTTATGAAAAATAACAGTAGGAACAATTTAAAAATAATTATCATAGAAAAAAACATAGCACACATAATTCTGTATTTTGTAGGTCATTAAATTATTTCTTTTTAGTCATGCTTATATAAAAAAGAATTACAATACAGCATGGATCACTGTGTTTAAAAATAGATTAAATAAACCAAAAAAATAAACATGCATTCCTCATGCATTATTCACTGTGCTGGCAGCTCTGTTAAAAAATTGAAATCAAATTACAATTAAATCTGACTGTCTAAATTACGCATGGAGGAGAAGTCACATGCAGCATGGGGAAATAATTCTAACTCCTTGCATGATATATGCCTCTACAGATGGGGACGATCACCATTAGTTATCAATAAAATCTGTTACGGGTTCTCCCCATTTCTTCTTATCACAATTGGGTACTATATTATTCCCTATCTCGCTTGCTCCTCCCTTGTAATGGATGCCTTGAATGCTGATAATGGAGGATACGACATTTAGAAGGGCTGTTGAAAAATTAGGATGTGATGTAACAGCGACAGTAGCAGCAGAGACCATTTCCACCAAAGAATGCTGAGCTGATGAAGCTCTGCTTGTAGTGATGGTGTTTCTTACAAAAGTTTTAGTGATAACATTTTGAATCAATGTCTGCAACGAGTCTCTTGAAAAATCTCTTTGAAAAGCCATTGGATCATTTTGGAATGAATCGAGAAAATTTTGGTGGTGTAATTAGAACCTATGGGGCTCAAAGTCATAGTTTTGTGTTGGAATGGAGTAATTAGGCTTGGTATTACTATTATAGGCTTACTGATGAGGAGGCTGCGCATAGTAGACATGATTACGGTTCCAAGGATTTGAACTTGGGACCACTGGAAATGAATGTTAGGAGAATTTTTTTTTGTTAGGACGATGAAGGGTAGAAAGGAAGTTATATCCAGCAGCTAGGTGTCGGAATGAGAGAGGAATGGTTGAACCCATTGATGTTGAAGATGATCCTACCGGTACTGAATTGCGTGGGTCTAAATGTGAGTTGGGATTATTGGCAATGTCCAAAGTGATTGTGGGAAAGGAAGTTGAAGTGCCAATGGTGTGATTGGAGGCAAAGCATGTGGGTAGAGCAAGAAATAAAAATAATAGAAAATAAAAATAGATGCAAACTCAGATTGCTACAATAATCAAAGAGAGATTTTTAATCTTATTATTTCTCCATGCATTCAAAACTGCGATCAGGCTTCTTACATAAATAGAATTAAGAAAAAAACAATAAACTGGGAATAGACTAATGTTAAACTGATGTTGTGCATGCAAACTGAGATAACTGAGCCAGTTGATCATGCAAACAACATGCATGAGGGAGGCTAAACAGGAAGTGTCTAAATTAACTCCAGTTTCTAATACTCCCCCTTAATTTATACCACTAACTACTTCAACATTTACAATGCCTAAATTTTATCTTAGATAATCAAAACTTTATTTTTCTAATGCCTTTATGAATATATCTACCAATTGGTCTATAGATCTGCAAAACTCCAAATGGATTTCTCCATTGTTCACTAACTCTCTGAGAAAATGAAATATTGTATCAATGTGCTTGCTCCTCTTGTGAAAAACATGATTTTTTGACAATGTAATTGTTGATTTGTTGTCATAAAAGATTGGTGTTGACTCCTTCTGTGCTTGTAATAAATCTATCAATACTCTCCTCATCCAAGTTGCTTGACATGCTACTGATGTGGCTGCTACATACTCTTCTTCAGCGGATGAAAGTGTCACTATAGGTTGCTTTTTGGATGCCCATGTGACCACACCTATTCCTAAAAGAAAGGCATGTCCAGAAGTAATCTTCTTGTCATCAATGCTACCTGCAAAATCACTATTAGTATAACCAATCAAATCAAAATCATTAGTTTTAGAATATAAAATTCCATATTTTGTTGTTCCTACCACATATCTCAATATCCTCTTTCCAACTTGCCAATGTGAGTCTTTTGGTGACTCCATAAATCTAGAGATTAAGCTGACCCCATACATGATATGTGGTCTTGTCGCTGTAAGATACATCAAACTAGCAATTAGTCTTTTGAATGTTGTAGAATCAACATTAGACCCTTTGTCTTCTTTGCTAATTTTGGTCACTGTAGCAATTGGTGCAGGTGCTAATTTACAATTCAACATCTTAAACCTCCTTAACACATCCTTTGCATAATTAGTTTGACAAATAAAAATTCTCTTCTCTGATTGTACAACTTCAATTCCCAAAAAATACTTCATTAATCCCAAATTTGTCATTTCAAATTCTTTCTTCATTGTTGATTTAAATGTGTCTACAGACAGATTTCTAGTGAAAATCAAATTATCAACATATAAACACACAATCAAAATCTGACTTTCTTTATTGATTTTTGTGTACAATGTAAGCTCACTATTGCTTCTATTGAATCCATTGTTTGTCATGTATGAATCAATCATACTATACCATGCTCTTGGTGCTTGCTTGAGACCATAGAGGGCCTTCTTCAATCTGTAGACTTTTTCTTCATGTCCATGCACTTCATAACCTGGTGGTTGTTTCACATACACTTATTCATCTAGAAAACCATTCAAGAAAGCTGATTTGACATCCATTTGAGATACTTTCCAATTATTTTGTGTAGCTATTGCTAGAACCATTCTAATAGTATCAAGTCTAGCAACTGGAGCAAATGTTTCATTATAATCAATTCCATGTTCTTGTGCAAAACCTTTTGCTACTAACCTTGCCTTATGCTTGTCAACCTTTCCTTCTGCATCAAATTTGATCTTATAAACCCATTTGACTCCTATGCAATCCTTACCTTTAGGTAGATTAATTAGATTCCATGTTTGGTTTCTCTCAATGGCATTCATCTCTTCATCCATTGCTTTTATCCAATGTTCGTCATTAAGTGCTTCTTTATAATAAATAAGATTATGAGAGAAAAAGGCAAAATGTGAACATAAATCTAAGTTCTCTTCTTCTTGATTATAAATCTCATTCAAGTTTCTCATTTTCTTACCTTTAAATTTTGATCTTAAAGTGGCAAGAGTTGGATCTGATTCATCACTTACTTGTGAATTGGGACTAGGATGACATGCATGACCAAATGATTCACCTTGTGCTAAGGTCCTAGGTGTTCTTATTGGAGTGCTTGTTCTTACTTATAGAGAGGATTGATCACCTTGCAAATTTTGTTCTTTAGATTATTCTTCATTTTGGGGAATTAGTGCTCCAATAGTGATGGTTTTATCAATGCTTCCATCCCATGCTTCTTCTTCCTTAAATTCCACATGTCTGCTAATAATCACTTTCTTTGCAATGGGTTATACAACTTACAAGCCTTTGATTCTTCACTATAGCCAATAAAAATGCATTTCTCACATCTATCATCAAGTTTTCTTCTCAATTTAGATGGTATAAAAGAATATGCAATACAAACAAAAATTCTAAAATGATGTACACTATGCTTCTTACCACTCCAAGATTCTTGTGGAATTCGATCCTTGACACTCTTTGTTAGGCTTCTATTCAGGATATATATTACACATGCTACTGCTTCTTCCCAATATTCATTTGATAAATGTTTGGCCTTCAACATGCTTCTAGCCATCTCCATGATTGTTTTAATCTTCCTTTATGCTACACCATTCTGCTATGGTGTGTACCTTGTAGTTAGTTGCCTTTTAATGCCATGATATTTGCAAAAATATTAAAGTTCATTAGACATATATTCACTTCCTCTATATGATCTAAGTACCTTGATGTAAAGACCACTCTGCTTTCCAACCATAACCTTGAATTCTTTAAATTTTTCAAAGGCTTCAGACTTTTCCTTGAGAAAATATATCCAAGTCTTTCTACTAAAATCATCAATGAATGTTAGAAAATAAGAACTACCTCCAAATGATGGAGTTCACATTGGTCCACATAAATCGCTATGGACTAGCTCCAATATTGCCCTTGCTCTGTATGAAGCTCCTACTGGAAAGCTCTCTCTCTATGATATTTTACCAAAATGCAACTCTCACATGAACTTTGTGGCTGTTCTATTGGTGGTAATCCCTTCACCATATTTTTATTTTGTAAAAAATTCAAACCTCCAAAATGTAAATGTCCATACCTTAAATGCCATAGCCATGATTGGTCTAAATGCATGGTTTTGAAGTGGGCTTCCTCTTCTCCTGGGATGCACTGAATTCAAAGAAGGAACATCTGATTCTTGGTCATCTCCACTTTTTTTATCGACCTATCATTTAGAAATTTGTCTAGTATTGTGCAAACATTATCCATAAAAGATACTTTGTAACCTTTCTGTACTAACTATTCAACACTCATAAGATTATGCTTTAGTCTAGGTACAAAATAAATATCAGGAATAAATCTTCTTTCACCATTTTTTTCCAAAACATTTATTACTCCTTTACCCACTACATCCACTTTATTATCATTCCTAATTCCACTTCAAATTTTATGGAATCATCAAGACTAGAAAACAATTCTTTATTCCCTGTCATATGGTTACTGCATCAACTATCTAAAAACCAAATATTTCTAGCATTTTCTTGAGAAACATGACAAGTGAGGAATAAGCTTTCAGACTTAGAATTAGATTCATTTGTGTAATTAGCATTGCTTGTCCACATCTTCTTGTTTCTTTTTGCATTCACTTGCATAATGTCCATAGTTTTTGTAGTAATAACATTGAATGTTAGATTTATCAAACCTCTGTGAATTTTTTTGGAATTGATTATTGCCATGTCCTCTATTTTTGTAGTTTTGATTGTTATTTTCACCTTAATTATATTGTTCCTTCCATTTTTGCCTCTGCCTCTTCCTTTGATGTTTGACTTTCCTCTTCCTCTTCCTCTGCCAAATGATACTTGAGACTTGAAAGCATTCTTAAAATAAGTATTGTTATTCCTATTCATTCTGGATTCATGTGTTAACAAAGATCCCATTAATTCATCTACTGATAACTGTTCCAAATCCTTGGTTTTCTCAATAGGTACAACTATTGCATCAAATTTGTTGGGTAAACTCTTGAGAATTTTTTCTATGATCTTATGATCTATTATTGTTTATCCATTAGATCTAATTTGATTAACAATATTCAATACTTGACCCATAAATTGATCTATAGACTCTGAATCATTCATTTGCAAATTTTCAAAATTTATCCTAAGAGATTGTAATTTAGCTACTTTCACCTTTGTATTACCTTTATAGGTGGTCTCCAAGATTTTCCATGCCGATTTGGATCTCATTGCTGCTACAACTCTAGAAAGAATGGATTCATCCATTGTCTATTGGATTAGGAATAGATATTTTGCATCCTTTTTCTTCTTTTCTTTAAGCTCTTCCTTTTGTGCTCAAGTTAGTGCTTGATGGGCAGCCTCATCCTATTGTTCTACAAAGCCATTTTCTACCAATCCCAAACATCTTGAGAGAAAAACAATATTCTCATTTTAATTGCCCAAAAATCATAACTCTTACCATTAAAAATGGGAATCTGGAGCTGAGAAACGTTATTGTTTGTTGCCTTGTCTCAAGAGTTATAGGATTATGCTGATGTTGTAGCCTTTATCCTCCCTAGATCTTGTTTCTAGCACTCTAGGTCTGCTCTTTAGCTAGTAGTGCTTTTCTTAGATGAAAACAAGGCTCAATTTCTTCTACATTGCTTGACTTCTTTTGCCTTGTGATCAGACTTTCAACTACTAAGACTATAGGTATGTAGCAGGTCAAAATTTCCAAGCTTATAATTTCCTTCTTCTGCTATGCTTATAATGTTTCTTTATTCCATGCTCTCCTCAATAGGCATCGATCAAGTATATGACTAGGCAACAATTCTTCATGGCAGGTTTTCACTTGCTTGTTGAAAGCTTCAGAGGTGAAACACAACTCAAGAGATCATCACTTTTCTTCAGCATGCAAGGGACACTGCTACACTTTTGCATCCTTATTAGTAGACTCCAGGCATCGCCATATTGGTAGGTTCTTGTTGCATAGCTGTGAGGACATTTGGTCTTCTACCACTGCATCGCTCAGGTCATAGGGCCTTCTCCCCATTTGCTCTGATATCAATTTGTGGGTAGAGCAAGAAAGACAAATAATAAAAAATAAAAATAGATGCAGACTTAGATTGCTACAACAATCAAAGAGAGATTTTTAATCTTATTATTTCTCCATGCATTTAAAAATGCGATCAAGTCTCTTAAATAAATAGAATTAAGAATAAATAATAAACTAGAAATAGACTAATGTTAAACTAAATTTGTGCATGCAAACTGAGATAACTAAGCCATTTGATCATGCAAATAGTGTGCATGAGGGAGGCCAAACAGGAAGTGGAAAAATTAACTCCAATTTCTAACAAAGCATTGGTCTAATCAAGAAATGTATAGATTACTAGCATTCATGGCTTTTGGGCTTGAGGTGGACCCAGATAGAAGCATTGAGGCTGCTTCAATTGTGGAATCCATTTAAGTTCTAGAAATAGAAAGATTATGGTTGTGGCTTCCCTCATATGTTGTGGTAAGTATTTCCATGTCATCTGGACATATTTGTACCTGCACATGTTTTTTACCACCATAGATAAGCATAACTCAACACTCTTGGCAATCTAGTACATTTTTCATGTATTATGAAGATAATGGATAATTTTACTAAGAATTATGTGGACCTATTTTTGAACTGGGCATCTGGGGACAATAGTACATCAATAGTATGCTCTGGAATAGAGATTGCCCTTTGTTTTATTTTGCCCATACTTTCTCCAATGACATCCATTGATCATCTGAAATATCAGTGAAGAATAGAACAAAATTAATTTATTAAAAAAATAGTCTCATACCCTTTGTTTAGATTTGTTTTCTAAAATATATTTAGAACTCCACATCTATTTAGATTTTCATGGTTTTCAACATGAACTAAATTAGTATGAATTAAGCGATTTGTGATTTGTGTAATGTAATGTTTAAAAGACTGAGCTAATTTAAAATCCATAAAACAAAGGAAATTTTGAATTTAATAAGTAATTCTTAACCGTTGGTGCTTTGCATCTTGCCCGAACATACACTCTAGCTTTTCTTTTCTGAGTTGCAGCTTCTAAATTTTTGCCCGCATCATGCCAAGTGTTAATTACCTTGTTTGACTATCCTTCTTGGTGAGGATTTATTACTTCATCCTTCACTCTACCACTGATTTTAGGCCCTTCTACAAAAATATCCAGAGTCCCTAACTTTATCAAACCATCTTTTGATTCAGCCGTGCTACTTGAAGACAATTTTACCTCATTAGTTTGTTTACTAGTATCTTCATCCGTGACATCTAAACTAAAAGTAAAACCTTTGAGATGATCTTGCGAACCCCTTGTACGTAGTCCAGAGATTTGCACAACCTCTTTCGCATTTTTTTTACTCGTGGCTTCTTCTTTACTAGTTTTAGTTGACAAGGAATTAATCCCAAGCGAGATGTTAGAAAACTAAATATTTATTGGAGATAATTTATCCATCCACAACTTAACTGAGTATTGCACCTCCCTCCTTCTCATGCATGTAGCAGTTAACTGACAGTTATAGATCGGTTAGTTCAAGTAGTTAACAATCAGTTTGTTTAAGCAATTAGAAGATTAGTTAAGGATTAGTTAAACAATCAATTTATTTTTAGTTTAATTTGCCAAGAAAATCTATTTATAGATGCCTTGGGCGTAGCATTGTAATAGCAAGAAAAAGAAGATCAATAAAAAATCTTTTTCAAGGAATTGCAGTAGCAATCAGGGTTCAATTATTTTTTTTCATGTTATTTGCTTTGTTTTTCTTTCAAATAAATTGGTATCAAAGCCAGCAAGAGAGGCACCCAACAAGAAAGAAGAAGTGCAGCTAGGTTGGAGCGTAGGAGTAAAGCATAGATTTGAGAGCATGCAAGTCAAAAGCATTAAACTGTTGACTGCACCTCAGGAAGTCAAAGTGGTCGACGCCGATAATTTTTTGCTTTGTTTGACTGGCACCATTGCCATGGAAAGAATCACGTAGGTTAAAGGAGTGCATAAATTGTGGAAATTGCTCACGTCTTTATTCTACATTTTTTAAGTTAGAAAACCGATATTGTAAATGTCAATCTGCCTATTTAAAAGTCGCCATACAGATTTCTTAGTATCCCAGTGAAGAAGTCCTCCACAGAGATATATATTTTCTCTACAAAAAATCACAGCAAACCCTAAAGTTTGACCTGCGTGACCTATCAGAGGAATGCAGCAAAAGCATGCCCAGTGTATGACGTGATCAAGAAAGTTGAGTGCCAAGTTTTAGAAAAAAGTAGTCGTATGAAGCAAGGAGACACCTTCACAGTCTCCAAAGCTATAGGCTGCCTCAGCCAATGCGGCCAAGACAATGTCTAGAAAGATAACCTAGCTAGAGAAGCGTACCCAATTTTTACAATCTCTGAATCTTGTTCCACAAGCAAGAATATAGACATTTTGCAACCACTATTGATTTAGTCACTTCAGCATAAGGCATGGCAACGAATAACAGTATTTCATAGCCTCAAATTCCTAGTTTTAATGGTAACAATTACAATTTTTGGGCAATTAATATGAAAATTTTCTTTTGCTCACAAGAGGTTTGGGATTTGGTAGAGAATGGTTTTGTAGAACCGTAGGATGAGGCAGCCCATTAGGCATTAAGTCGAGCACAAAAGGATGAGCTTAAAGAGAACAGGAAAAAAGATGCAAAAGCTTTATTTATAATCCAACAGGGACTAGATGAATCTATTTTTTCTAGAGTTGCAGCAGCAATGAGATCCAGAGAGGCATGAAAAATCTTGGAGACTACCTATAAAGGTAATACAAAGGTAAAAATTGCTAAATTACAATCTCTTACGTGAAGTTTTGAAAATTTTCAAATGAATGATTCAGAGTCAATAGACCGGTTTATGGGTCAACTGTTGAATATAGTGAATCAAATTAGATCTAATGGAGAAACTATAATGGATCAGAAGATCATACAAAAAATACTCAAGATTTTACCCAACAAATTTGATGCAATAGTTGTAGCTATTGAGGAAACCAAAGATTTGGAATAGTTATCTGTAGATGAATTAATGGGTTCTTTGTTAACACATGAATCCAGAATGAATAGGAATAACAATACTTCTCTTGAGAATGCTTTCAAGTCACAAGTATCTTTTAGTAGAGGAAGAGGAAGAGGAAGAGGAAGGTCAAACGTCAGAGGAAGAGGCAGAGGTAGAACTGGAAGGAACAATCTAGATGAAGGTGAATATACTAATCAAAACTACAGCATTAGAAGATGTGGCAACAATCACATCCAGCAAAGTTCACAGAGGTTTGATAAATCTAATATTCAATGTTATTATTGCAAAAAATATGGACATTATGCAAGTGACTGCAGAAGAAAACAAGGATATGTGGACAAGCAAAATGCTAATTACACAGGTGAATCTAGATCTAATCCAGGTGAATCTAGTTCTAATCTTGGAAGCTTATTTCTCACTTGTCATGTTACTCAAGAAAAAGCTAGAGATATTTGGTTCTTAGATAGTGGATGCAATAATCATATGATAGGGAATAAATAATTTTTTGCTAGTCTTGATGATTCTGTAAGATTTGAAGTTAAATTAGGAAATGATATCAAAGTGGATGTAATGGGTAAAGGAGTAATAAATGTTTTGGCAAAAAATGGTGAAAGAAGGTTTGTACCTGATGTTTATTTTGTACCTGGACTAAAGCATAATCTTATGAGTATTGGACAGTTAGTATAGAAAGGTTATAGAGTATCTTTTATGGAGAATGTTTGCACAATACTAGACAAGTTTCCAAGTGAAAGGTTGATAGAAAAAGTGGAGATGACCAAGAATCAAATGTTCCCTCTTCGAATTCAATGCATCCAAGGAAAAGAGGAAGCCCACTTCAAAACCATGCATCTAGACCAATCATGGCTATGGAACTTAAGGTATGGACATTTACATTTTGGAGGTTTGAAGTTGTTACAAAAGGAAAATATGGTGAAGGGATTACCACCAATTGAAAAGCTAGGAAGTTCATGTGACAGTTGTATTTTGGCAAAATAGCACAGAGAGAGCTTTCCAGTAGGAGCCTCATATAGAGTAAAGGTAATATTGGAGCTAGTTCATAGTGATTTATGTGGACCAATGCAAACTCCATCATTTGGGGGTAGTACTTATTTTCTTACCTTCATTGATGACTTTAGCAAAAAGACATGGACATATTTTCTCAAAAATAAGTCTGAAGCCTTTGGAATGTTTAAAGAATTCAAGGCTATGGTTGAAAAGCAGAGTGGCTATTACATCAAGGTACTTAGATCAAATAGAGGAGGTGAATATATGTCTAATGCATTTCAAGATTTTTTCAAATATCATGGCATCAAAAGGCCATTGACTACAAGGTACACACCATAGCAGAATGGTGTAGCAGAAAGAAAGAATAAAATAATCATGGAAATGGCTAGAAGCATGTTGAAGGCCAAACACTTGTCAAATGAATATTGGGCAGACGCAGTAGCATGTGTAGTATATATTTTGAATAGAAGCCCAACAAAGAGGGTCAGAGATCATATTTCACAAGAAGTGTGGAGTGGTAAGACGCATAGTGTGCATCATTTTAGAATTTTTGGTTGTATTGCATATTCTTTTATACCATCTAAATTGAGAAGAAAACTAGATGATAGAGGTGAGAAATGCATTTTTATTGGCTATAGTGAAGAATCAAAGGCTTATAAGCTGTATAACCCTATTTCAAAGCAAGTGATTATTAGCAGAGATGTTGAATTTAAGGAAGAAGAAGCATGAGATGGTATCACCATCATAATTGGAGCACCAATTCAATAGAATGAAGAAGAATTTGAAGAATAAAATTTGCAAGGAGATCAATCCTCTCCACAAGCAGGAACAAGCACTCCAATAAGAACACCTAGGAGGTTTGAACAAGGTGAATCATTTGGTCATACATGTCATCCTACTCCAAATTCACAAGTGATGAATTAGATCCAACTCTTGCCACTTTAAGATCAAGATTGAGAGGTAAGAAAATGAGAAATTTGAATGAGATTTATAATCAAGAAGAAGAGAAGTTAGATTTGTGTTTAAATTTTGCTCTTTTCACTCATGATCCTATGTATTATGAAGAAGTAGTTAATAAAGAACATTGGATAAAAGCAATAGATGAAGAGATGAATGCCATTGAATGAAATCAAACATGGGATCTAACTAATCTACCTGAAGGTAAGGATTGTATAAGAATCAAATGGGTTTATAAGACTAAATTTGATACAGATGGAAATGTTGAAAAGCACAAGGCAAGGTTAGTAGAAAAAGGTTTTGCACAAGAACATGGAATTGACTATAATGAAATATTTGCTCCAGTTGCTAGACTTGATACTGTTAGAATGGTTTTATGAATAGCTACTCAAAATAATTGCTATGTATATCAAATGGATATAAAATCAGCTTTCTTGAACGGTTTCCTAGATGAAGAAGTGTGTGAAACAGCCACTAGGTTATGAAGTGCAAGGACATGAAAAAAAGTCTACAAGTTGAAGAAGGCTCTTTATGGTCTCAAGCAAGCACCAAGAGCATGGTATAGCAGGATTGATTCATACATTGCAAACAATGGATTTAGTAGAAGCAATAGTGAGCCTACTTTGTACACAAAAATCAACAAAGAAGGCCATATTTTGATTGTGTGTTTATATGTTGATGATTTGATTTTCACTGGAAATTTGTGTGTAGACACATTTAAATTAGCAATGAAGAAAGAATTTGAAATGACAAATTTGGGATTAATAAATTATTTTTTGGGCATAGAAGTTGTACAATCAGAGAAATAAATTTTTATTTGTCAAACTAAATATGTAAAGGATGTGTTAAGGAGGTTTAAGATGCTGAATTGTAAACCAACACCTACACCAGTTGCTATAGGGACCAAACTTAGCAAAGAAGACCAAGGGTCTAATGTTGATTCTACAACATTCAAAAAACTAGTTGGCAGTTTGATGTATCTTACAGCTACAAGACCAGATATCATTTATGGGGTCAGTTTAATCTCTAGATTCATGGAGTCACTGAAAGACTCACTTTGGCAAGTTGGAAAGAGGATATTGAGATATGTGGCAGGAACAACAGAATATAAAATTTTATATTCTAAAACTAACAATTTTAGTTTGATTGGTTTTACTGATAGTGATTTTGCAAGTAGCATTGATGACAAGAAGAGTACTTCTGGACATGCCTTTTTTATAGGAACAGGGGTGGTCACATGGGCATCCAAAAAGCAACCTATAGTGACACTTTCATCAGCTGAAGCAGAATATGTAGAAGCCACATCAGTAGCATGTCAAGCAACTTGGATGAGGAGAATATTGACAGATTTATTAAAATTACAGAAGGAATCAACACCAATCTTTTGTGACAACAAATCAACAATTGCATTGTCAAAAAATCATGTTTTTCACAAGAGGAGCAAGCACATTGATACAAGATTTCACTTTATCAGAGAGTTAGTGAACAATGGAGAAATCCATCTAGAATTCTGCAGATCTAAAGATCAATTGGAAGATATATTCACAAAGGCGTTAGCAAAGGAGACCTTTGATTATCTAAGACAAAATTTAGGCATTGTAAATGCTGAATTTGTTATTGGAAGAAATTAAGGGGGATTGTTAGAAAACTAAAGATTTATTGGAGATAATTTATCCATTCACAACTTAACTGACTATTTCACCTCCCTCCTCATGCATGCAGCAGTTAACTGACAGTTAGAGATCAGTTAGTTCAAGCAGTTAACAATCAGTTTGTTTAAGCAGTTAGAAGATTAGTTAAGGATTAGTTAAACAATCAGTTTATTTTCAGTTTAATTTGCAAAGAAAATCTATTTATAGATGCCTTGGGCGCAGCATTGTAACAACAAGAACAAGAAGATCAATTAAAAAAAAAATTCAAGAAATTGCAGTAGCAATCAGGGTTCAGTTCTTGTTTTTTCTGTTATTTGCTTTGTTTTTCTTTCTAATATGAGAGTGACACGAACTTTGATTCCTCTTCCCAGTTTATCGATTCCTGAACAATTAATGAGTATTTTTAATTTATAAGATTTTAATATTTTTAAAATTTATTTTAAAAATATTTTTATCATTTGACTGCGCCCTAGTTTCTTGAATGCCGAGAAGGGAAGAAACACAGGATCAATAAATAATGTGGAGTCTCTCTCAGATATATATATATATATAAACACACAAACTAGTAATACACTTCAAAAGAAAAAAAATACTAAAATCTGTCGAAAAATTCTTATTGGATTTTAGCACCACTGACCTTTGGAGTCTCCTCTGACTCTGCATTGTTTTCTTCTTAATGCGTTTGTTGCATAACTCTCAGGATATGCATAGGGAGGTTTTGACAATTTTTCATCATGTTAGACAAAGTCGATTTCAACTTCTTGTTTTCCTCTTTCATAGCGCCCATTTCTACATGTAAAGGCTCAAACTGTACACAAACAAATCCCAGAAAAAGTTAAAATCATAGAATTACATCTGTGTAAATTTTCCCGCATGAAATGGAAACTTAATAACAACTAAAAATGGATGGATAGATATTTATTATTAATGTTTTAAACTGTAACGTTAGTCTTCAACGACAGTACATATTTTAACTAAGAACACTACTTTTAACTGAAAAGAATCTTCCCATGTTGATTTTTAATTGTATAAGATAGAAACATTGACCAAATTTTTCAACCAAGCCCTGCCATAAATCAATGTTAAAAGCTTGTAATGGGTGATGTGATATTTACCTATGAATCTTCCTCTAAAATTAAGTAAACGAATTTTATGATTGTAACGTCTGTGGGATAGGAAGAGGCTGACCATATTTATAAATGTTGTACAGACATAAATATAGTCATGCAGCCTAGTAGTGACCTTTTACATCTAGACAAAATAAACAGAAAAAGGAGAGAAAGTACGCAGCTATAACATTTTACATAATTACTTATACCGCTGCTAAAATAGCGAACAGAAAAGAAAAGACAATGTAGGCAGCTATATTATTCTATATATTTACTTTTACTACTGTACAAGTAAACCTAAAAAGGGAAGACAAGGTAGGTCGCTATAATATTCAATAGAATTTGCTACAACAATATGTTTAAAAAGAAAGAGAAAATAGGCGGCTATAACATTGGATATAACTTTACCGCTTATAGAAAACATTAAAAAAAAAAGGAAGAGAAACTGTGCAGCTTTACTCTTATACACTATCTACAATCAAATTCGTCTTAGAAGGTAATCTGAACATTGGATACATTCTTTTTTAATACAGTTCTAATAGTGAGATCGGAAACATTGGACCAAAAACTTTGAAACACAAAAGAATTTTAAAAATTATTATAGTTCTTATAAGTTATGTGATATTGATCTATATATTATAAATAATGTTTTCTAACATTAACTTATCTCTCACAAAAATAAATTATACACTTAACACTCCTTACATTTAAATGATCTCATTTATATATCTTAACTTAAGTTAACAGGGGCAAAGGAAATTCAACCAGGAAATTCAAATATCTAAATTCATTAACAATACTATATATGCATAAGCAAAATACTCAACATGTGTAACCTTAAAACACCATTGATTTATCCAAAGAATTAGGCGGAAGAACGTACCTTGGATTTCTGGACAATTTCAGATTCACTAACAGATGTTAAAATCCTTGAAGAGGGTTCCTCACAGTAATGAACCCCTTCATACGGCTCCATAGGCTTCTCTTCCTCAACATTCATTTTAACTTGCTCTGAGATATCTACCAAATTCCTCGTCTTATTCTTTTTCATCAGTTCAGATCCGTCTCCACCAACATTATCTTTTTCCACTCTAACAGAAAGGTCGATCTCTGTAAGTGTATCCAACCTACCATCAATAGACTTCCTCTTCCGGGAATTAATATTATGCTTATGATCAACATCGTGATCATTAATCACGGAGTCCTTTGCAATAAACCTTTTTATCTGCTTATCCTTGTGACTCATATCCGAGCCTCCTTCTTGCATGAACCTTCTGCTTACCCTTTAAGGCCACAAATAATAGTATAACAAATAAAACCTGAAACAAAACCATGAAAATCATATATCCCGTTTAGTCAAATCCAACTTGGGAAGATAAACTCAAACTCGTCGCTAACAACCGGATCCTGTTTGAAATGCATACGGATTGAAATTGAATTTTTAAAGAGCAATTGGGCATTTACATTCAACGCTGGGCATGCAATTTCAACGCTTGATGTAAGAATTTTGTAAAGGTCGACGGCATTAGCTAGGCATTCTCACCAAACCCCTCAAACCCGTGCACTGCATTATAACTTGCGTGGAAACAAACGAAAGCTTTATTGCCTTAGTTCATTGCATTCAATTTATTTATAAGATTGTATCCAAGTATTCGTCAATTATTATTTTATGTATCGTTTAAAAAGGAGTGAAAAAAATCATCGTTGCATGTGTCGTCGATGTTATAGTTTTTACTTTTCTCCGTGTTCCTTTTGACTTTGATTATTTAAAATGAGTATTATATATTTTCTCCACTTCCGTGATCCCTTTATAGATGTTTGCCATATGATTTTAGGTGTAGATTATCAAATTTAATTTAGTCACCCGAGTGTTGGAATTTGACATTGAACATTGCATTTTTTTCCAAAAAAAATAAATTGAGTGATGGTTTTATGGTCATCATTTTTGTTCAAATATTGATGTGTACTTAAAATTATTTATATATGAAAGATTCTCACTTAAATATAAAAATTGAGAAAATGAAAAATCTATATTAATAAAAAATAGTAATTAAATATTTAAAAAAATCAATAACAATATCATGTAGGTTCCCAAAATAACAAAGTAAATCTAAAACTAAATTAAATAAATAATAATTATTTAATATAATTGTAAATGAATAAAAACCTCACAAAAATAAAAATGTAATTAAAATTACTCATAAAATTTTCAGCTACCTTATATAATTAACAATTAATCAAAACAAAATAAGATACCCACTGAAAATAAAAGGTCCACCATCACCATATAGACCAAGAACTGAGAAAATAAAAGATTACAAAACTATTCATATTAATCACCGTCCACATAAGTCCCAATATCCACTCTAATGCCAACAACGAGTGTATCAGATTTAGAAAAACATACATCAAATTCATTAAAAAAAAGCACTTACAAAGAGACATGATAACAATTAATCAATAAAATCTAGAATCTGTAATAAATTCAAGCTCTTAGATTCTGACAACGCAGCATGGGAATCACAGCGCATAGTTTATCACATTATTTTTTTCTGGAATATTCTATTCCTCGACTCATCCAAAGGATAACGCTAATCCAATATTATCGGAGGACAATAGAATTTTCCAGACTACCGATAATAGAATTCTCGAGCCTATCGACTGGCTGTATAAATACATTTGTACAGGTCTGTTGTTTAATTAAGGAAAACCATTTCAATTTTATCTCAGTTTTTGGTATCAGAGCTGAGACGCCCAGAGTGGAAGGAGAAGCACGGTGCAGCAAATACGTCAAGCCAACCTGCAGCAAAGAAGACGCAGACCTGGCAGCATAAGTCTAGCAACTTGGGTAAGGCAATCGATGCCTGCTGAGGAGTAAGCCTGAAACAAAGTTTGAACGCATCCTGCATACAGTGAGGAGTTCGTGCGTAAGTCTTATGAAGGAAGTGACGTCAAAACGAGACTTTGTCCAAGGAGAAACCTACCAGGGACGGTGCAGCTGAAGACAGCCAACAGCGAACGCAAGAAGCTGCCATATCGTGGAAGTAAAGTACGTAGCAGAGTAAATCGAAGTTCATTGGTTTGTGAGAGACACGTAGCAGAAGCAAGGTGATAACGGCGAAGGAAAGAGTCCAAATTGGAGGCCAGAGACGTAGCAAATAGTCAGCGTGCAAATCGCTGAGAAAAGGTATTAAAAACAAACATAAATAAATAAATAAATAAAATAAACAATAAAAAATAAAAAGGAGGGAAAAAAACGAGAAGAAAAAAAATAAATAAATAAATTTTAAAAAATAAATATTCTGAGTGCAACACCAGATCGTGGAAGCGGGAACCAGTTCGTAACCAAAACATCTGGGAAGGTGCATCCAGTAAAGCAAGAGATGAACTGTGTATGTCAAGCGTAAAGGAGAGCGTTGGAAACGCTGAAAGCCACCAAGGCAACTCTCAAGCCATAGAAAACCGTCAAAACACTCAAGAGAGCATCGGTTTTTAGTTTGCCTTGCTAGAAGCTCTTCGAGATATCGGTAATCTTCAATTTGACGAGCTCGTTTGACAAGAGCTTCAAGAGTACTTCCTGTTCGACGTATGCTGCCAAGCCAAGAAAATCCGAGGAGAACTCGAAGCCGAATACGATGCTGATACTGAAGACGATGTTGAACATCCTAGGAAATATCACCATCTTTCAACACATCAATATTTTGATCATCTCCGAACTCAATTCTCTCATTAGTAAGACTTGAAATTCATTTTTATAATAATAAAATAAAAAAAATCTTTGTTTTCAATGTTTGCTCCGAAGTTACTTCTATCAGATGCCCAACTTCTTAAAGGGCCAAACTATGCTGCATGAAAAATGAAGATGTGCATGATGCTTCTGTTTGAAGCAGTATGGGTAATCATGACAGGGGACAAGCAAGCTGCCACTGACCCTGATGCACTTGCAAGGTATGATAAGGCTACTACCGAAGCCATGATGCTAATCATGCTAAGCATCATTGATGACGTCTAACCACATATCAGGGATGTTGTTGATCTAAAGGTAGCATGGTTCAAGCTAGCAACCATATATGAGGCAAAGAATAAGACAAAGATCCTCCATCTATAATCAATACTTCATACAATCACCACGGAGTCCAATGAAAAGGTTGAGGAATTCTTACATCGAGTGGCTGAAAGATGAACAAAGTTAGTAGCACTCGGTGAGAACATAGAAGATGATTTCTTGGTCCAGATCACCTTGAGACAACTACCTTAAAAATTCAAATTGTTTGTCATGACACTAAATAACGCCAAACAATCAGTGTCATTCGAAAAGCTCGTGAACCTCTTGCAACAAGAAGAAGCTATCAATTCAGTCCAAGATGAGTTCGAAGATAAAGCTCTTATCTCAAAGATGCAACAAGGTCAAAGGTTTTGTAAAGGGCCTTTGGTAAAGTAGCCATAGAAACAACAACAACAACAATAGTCTCGACATCAAAAATCTCATAAGTCAAAAAAATGGTGTCATATCTGTCGAACCAATACTCATAACACAGACAACTGCTAGTATAAGGACCAAAAACAAGGGTCTATTACCACATCAGGGGGAGATGATTCTAAGAAATTGAAAAGACATCCCTGTCAATCGAAGCAAAAGGAACATCTCACTACTCAACAAGATGATATATCTGAAGAAGAGATATTTGATGAAGACAAGAACTTGCTACTGGTCTCCCAAACCTTGCAGCCAATGAGGAATATCTGGTTAATCGATTATGGTGCCACCAAACATATGTCAAGTGACAAGAAGCTACTTTATTCACTGATGGACCAACCCACTGGAGATCAGGTTAGGATGACAGATGATAAAGAGTACGTTGTAGAGGGAATAGGACATGGTACCATTCCTCTTAGAATGTAGAAATATACACTAACAAAGGTACTATACATTTCTAGTATGATGTGTAATCTCTTCTCAGTTAACCAACTGTTGAATAACCATATGAAGGTGGAATTTCTTGTCAAATATGGCATCAAAACTTGTCTAATATCATCAAAAGGTAAAGTTTTTGCTAAAGCTTTTCTTAAAGATAAATTATTTTCTCTTAATGTTGTTTCATCTTCTGCAGTGGCATTATCTACCTCAATGGTAGAATCCACTACCCTATGGCACTATTAGTATGGTCATTTATCTGCAAGTTCATTATATGAGTTAAGTACTAAAGGGATGGTGCATGGACTTCCCAAGCTATCCAATTCCTTTCCTGTTTGCCTTGGTTGCCTTGCAGGTAAATAACACAAGAATCCATTTAAAGAAATCTCATTTGATGCCAAGAAATGATTGGAGGTCGTTCACACTGATCTGTGTGGTCCACTATTAGATTCATTCATGGGATACAAGTACTTCCATATATTCATGGATGACTACTCCTGAAAGATGTGGGTATTCTTCCTGAAGAAGAGTGAAGCACGTCATCATTTCTAGATCTTCTATACACAGGTTGTGAATGAGGCCATACAACCTCTACTTCACCTCCACTCAGATCGAGGGGGGAATGCACATCAAAATAGTTCTTAGCATTCCTGAACCAGCAAGGTATAAAAACAAAATTTCACTATTCCATACATGCCCCAATAGAATGGTGTTGTTGAGCAATGCAATTGCATTTTGATGGAGATGGTTCCTTGTAGTTATCAACAACCAATCTGGAGAATCACTATTATGCAGATGTAGTCCAAACTATTGTTTATCTTCTCAACTAGGCACCAAAAAAATTGTTGAAGGATAAAATGCTAAAAGAGGTATGGAGTGGTAGAAAGCCTTTGATTTCTCATTTACATGTGTTTGGTTGCACAACTTATATGCATGTACCAGCAAATAAGAGGAAGAAACTGGAGTAAAAAACACTCCCATGCATCTTATTAGGATACTGCACTACCTCAAAGGCATATCGTCTCAAGGATCTAGAAATGAAAAAAAATTATGAGAGTAGAGATGTGGTGTTTGACACGTCATATTTTGACTCAATGGTGCAGAATGACAAATCAACACAAATCACCTCTCACAAATTACTCCCTGAGTCAGATAGTGAGGAATCTCTAGAGATGAAAGGAGAGCTATATGTTGATCTTGGAAAATTTAATCCTCCAGAGCTGCACGAAGAGCTATATGTTGATCTTGAAGATTTAGAACATTCACCAAATAATTCTTCACAACCACCAAGCAGTTCATCACAACAATGACATAGTTCTCATCTGAAGTCGCTATTAGGTACCAATAGAGACACTCATTCATCCAGAGTTAGAATGAGGAGTCAAACTAGGCATGAGGTAAATTTTGCATGCATGAGTACAATAGTTGATAGCTTAGAAATGTTCATGAAGCTTTAACTCAACCTCATTTGAATAAAGCAATGGATATCGAGTATGCCACACTCATAAAGAATCAAACTTGGGAACTTGTTGATCTACCTACAAGAAAGAAACCCATAGGCTACAAATGGGTTTTCAAGATAAAATATAATGTAGATGCATATATTGAATCTATAAAACATGATTTGTAGCAAAGGGATATGATCATAAAGAGGGTATTGACTATGAAGAAACCTTTGCTCCCACTTCAAAAATCAAGACCATCAGAGTTGTTTTCACACTCACAACATAGAATGGATGGCGAATTCAGTAGATGGATATCAAAAATGCTTTTCTTAATGGTTATCTAAAGGAAGAAATATACATGACCCAACCAAAATGATTTGTTGATGAAAAACATCCTAAAAAGGTATGTCATCTCATCAAATCACTTTATGGACTGAAATAAACTCCAAGGGCATGGTGCACTAAAATAGATGATCATCTTTTCCAACATGGTTTTAATCATACCTCCTTGAATTCTAACTTACATATAAGTAAGGTTAGAATAGAAATCATCATTCTTGTTCTATATGTAGATGATCTTGTGATCACAGGGAGTTCAAAGATCAGGTTGATATTGTAAAGAATGACCTCAAAGGATTATTCGACATGACTGATTTGGGGCTAATACACTATTGTCTTGGCTTAGAGATATGGCAAAAATAGAATCACATTTTTATTTCCCAGATCAAATATGTCAAGACACTCTTGTAAAATTATAGAATGCTAGATTGTAAGCCACTTTCAACACCAACAGAGAAAGGTTTACAACTTTTTCAATTCTAAGACTCACCTCAAGTAGATGCAACTCTATACAGACAAATCATCGGAAGTGTCATCTACTTGACCTATACTAGACCAGATATATGTTTTACTATGAGTTATCTCTCCATATTTATGCAAGACTTGAAGAAATGTCACTAGATAGAAATAAAGCATGTTTTAAGATATTTCTGAGGCATACTTGAGTATGGTCTGGAGTACAAGAAGAATACTTAATTCTTCTTACAGGGATATATAGACTTAGACTATGTTGGATCTATTGATGACAAAAAATCAACATCAGGATACATATTTCATCTTGGATCTAGACCAATATCGTGGATAAGTAAGAAGCAAATAGTTGTTTCTCTTTCATCCAATGAAGTATAATATCATGCTACATGTGGAACTATGTGCAAAGTGATATGGTTACATCGCATACTAGTAGATATGGGCTATGAAGAAAAGAAGCCACCCATCATTCACGGTGACAATCAAGGTGTGCTATAACTTGTTAAGAATCATGTTTATCATGAAAGGACAAAACACATAGAGGTAGAATGTCACTACATTCTAGAATGAGTTTTAAATCATCATATTCAACTCTAGTACTACCCTAGAGATGAATAAATAGCAAATATCCTTACCAAATATCTTAGGAAGATAAAATTTAAACTTTTTAGGAAATACATTTATAAAAATAATGTAATAAGGGGAGCAATGACAGTGCATAGTTTATCACATTATTTTTTTGGAATATTCTATTCCTCAACTCATCTAAAGGATAATGCTACTCCTTATATTATTAGAGGATAATAGAATTCTCTAGACTATCGATAATAAAATTATCCAAACTATCGACTATCTATATAAGTACATTTGTACAAGGCTATTGTTTAATTAAGGAAAACCAATTAAATTTTCTCTTAGAGCTAACATGAACGCCAACAATCCAAGACCCAGGACTATCCACAAACTGTATAACTTATAACCCCACTAAGACTAAATGAATTAAGACACCTCTATGTAGAAGAGAAACTTTTATCCATTTGGACATCTTATTCAAAATACCTAATCATAAATATCATCAAGTAAATCAAATAGATATTTAAATATTTCATCTAAAAAAATACTTTATAATAAGTTTGTCCAACACTGCCTTCACAAAGAGAGAAACTAATCAATTACTAAGAGACACGTGATCCTTTGGTAGATTAGACAATGGAAATATAGGGGGTATCACAAGAAGGGCATTTCCATTCAAATTATTCACCAAATCCCATATACTCATTAACATCATTTCAATTTTCAAAATTTAGATACCATTGTATTCACTAAACCCAACATATCTATTTTTTGTGTCAATCCTTTTATTGTGAGCAACTTGAAGAATAAAATCTTTCTTTTTTGAGTTTGAAACACAGGCCTCAAAATTCCTTTGAAAAGTACTTGTTGAATCCTCTGCCCTGCATTTCACAATAACTAAATCAACAATCTCTATGTCCATAATTTAACTTGATAAAGTTCAAAGCGCTAGTAGGGGAGAGGTCAAATAATTGAAAGAAACCATTAGCTCTGAGTGTCATCAATATCTTATTTTTTATTTTTTTTAATTAAATCACTTAGATTATTCATAGCAATAATATAATATATCACATAATTAAGAACATAATAAGCAGATCAACAACAATAATTGACAAAAGAGTAGAATAATTGAATATTATGACTGAGCCACATCGAGTGGGAAACCTCCACAATAATGTAATAAGAACCAAATTCCTAAAATGATAAAAAAAGAAGACTAACCAAGCTACCTCATATATATACTCTACTTATCCATGGGTATTCCACAAGTCACCCATACCAAGAACATTGAGAAATGTAATAAGATAATATGAAGGTATGTATGCCACAAGTTGACCACACATATCCCTAAACACAATATAGGTTAATTATGTAGCATGACCCTCCTCTTCAAAATAGTTTTGTACTCAACATTGAATCAAACTAGGATGTTTTTGTAGGAACACATAATCCTCCCATGTTGCATCTTAAGAATGTAGATTTTTCTATTTGATCCAACACTCATTAATAGTACTAGTTTGTACTTTCTTAGTGTGTGTGTGTGTGAAAAATCTCATCAAGATCCAAAATGACTAGAACTTCTTTATCAAATTTAGGTAACTCAATCTCAATGAAAACTTTGTGTCCAATTACCTTATTTAGGTAAGATACATGGAATATCATATGTATGTGAGTGGACTAGGGAAATTTTAGATTGTAGGCCACACTACTAATTTTCTCCAAGATCTGATAAAGGCCATAATAGATAGGGGACATATTGTTATCCTTTTTTATATTACTTCAAAGACATATGAATATATGTTTTAAAATACACAAAGACCCAACCACGTATGTCAAAATGTCACTCATTATAGTGTTGATCTTCTTGTTGCTTCATTCTCTTTTGTGTCATTTCTAAATTCTCTCACACACTAACTAGTACCTCATGTTTATAGTGAGTGTGTTCCTTAATATATTGAGCCTTGGGATACATCATCAAGGCTGAAGTGATGTACGGAGGGTGATACCCATACAATGATAGAAGGTGAGACATTTTTGGAAGAAGTGTGAAAATAAATGTCATACTACCATTCGGTAAGTGGTAGCCAATGAACTCATTTGTCCTTAATTAGAAAAAAACAAAGAAGATACCCTTCTAAACATTTATTGACTACCTCTATATGTCCATCAGATTGAGGATGATAGGATAAGCTATGAGCCAATTCGGTGCCCAAACATGTAAATATAGGATCTTAGTAACTTATAATCATATTTGGAGTACCATGCAAGTTAATAACTATATTGAGAAAAGAATAAGTTATTATATAAGCAATAAATGGTTGTGATAAGGAACACAAATGAGTATATTTGTTGATTCAATTTGAAACTACCATGATAACATAATAATGAAATCCATGTAAACCCTTTTCCAATGTTGGCTAGGGATGGATAAAGTCTATAAAAGAATTGGGGTATTAATTGTTTCTTCTTTATTATGTTGACATACCAAACATTCAAACATATATTTTAGGACATCCCCCTTGAGTCCTTTTGAAAATAAATCTTGCTTGATTCTATGATTATTTTCAAAAATCTTGAGTGACCTCCCAATAGAGATGCATTAATTTATTTAAGTATTTTATGTTTAAGGAGGGAATACTTACTTAGGTTTAATGTATCTTTATAGCATAATGTATTCCCCTTCCATGTAATTATTTTAGATCCCCCAGTACCCTACTAACAATTTTGAATAAATTTATTGGTAGCACTATCATTATCCCATTATGTTCTTACTTCCTCTAGCTAATCTACTTTCCAAATAGTCATTTCACATGACAATGCCTCAACTGATTCATCCCTTAGGGATAGTGCATATTCCACCACATTTACTTTTCCTTTATTAAAGACTATGTAAAACTCATACCGTAACATTTTAGTCATCTAATTTTTTTATTATTCAAAACACAATAAATGTTCTAAAATACATTTAAGGCTATCATGATTAGTATTTACATATAAATGATTAACCATTATAGAAGGTCTCTATTTATTGAGTACATACAAAATAGACATAATCTCTTTCACATAGATTGGATTGAGCCTATTTTCCCCCTTCAGTTGGTGACTATCAAATTCAAGTAGTTTGCCTTCTTGCATTGGTACAACCCCCATGTCATAACTTGATGCATCACATTCCACAACAATTTTAAAAGAAAAAATAGAAGTATAAAAAGTAGAGTGGTTAACATATCCATTTTCAAATATTATAGAGGAGTTTTTACTCAAAAAAATGTGATTAGAATTTCATTTCTACCATAATTTTTGACAAACCTACGATACCAACAATTTATCCCCAAAAATACCTAAAGGTTATTGAGTGTCATGGGAACCTACCATGGAATCATTGCTTGGGTTTTTTTAGGATCAACATTCACTCCTCTATGTGAAATAATATGACCCATGTACTCCACCTCTCACACACTAGAAACACCTTTGGAAGGTTTTGCATAAAACTGATGATGATCCAGAACAATGAGTTCATATTTCAAATGGACTTCCAAATTTTTAATGTAAATGAGGATGTCGTCAAAGAAGATCAACACAAACTTTCTCAAAAATGGCTTGAAAATAGTACTCATCAAAACCTCAAACATATATGGTGCATTTGTGAGAATAAAAGGCATGAGCATACACTCATAATTGCCATCATGATATCTTAAGTATATTTTACATATATTCCTTACTTGAATTTAAATTTGATGATACCCAGAGCAAAGAACTAACTTAGTAAAATAAACTACTCCATGTAATTCATCTAGAAAATCATTAGTTACTAGAATAGGAAACATATTTTTTATGGTGTACTTATTGACTTCTTTTTAGTCTAGGCACATCCTCTGAGTGTCATCCTTTTTTTTCACCGTGATCACTATGGAGGAATATTCACTTTTGGTGTGTCAGATTATTTCTGCATCCAACATCTTTTGTAATATATTTTTAATTTAACTTTATTAGACACATGGATAATTGTATGGTCTAATTTTAGGTGGTGTACTTCTAGTACGTAGTATGATGGTAGGATCATGTGCTCAGCTTGGTATAATTCCATTTGGGATGTCACTACAAAAATATAATGGTTATCCAATACCATTTTTAAATAAGGATGGGTATAATCCTTGGTTGGTTTAACTTTTATAGAATATAAGTGCACTAGAAATCCTTCAACACCTTTTAAGAGAATCTTTATCATAGAATGGGAACTAACTAGTTATATATATTTATTTTGTATTCCATGTAGTTCAAATGTCATGCCTTTTTAATGAAATCACATGAATAGTTTTTAGGAATTGATCTCAATAGTTCCCAATGTGGTGAGTCATTTCACTCCTAAAATAATGTCATCCCCTCCCATGGGAATACTAAACATAGGAGAGTCAAATATGTAACCTCCCATAACAAGATTAATAACATGGGATTTTATAGAATAGTTGATGGTACCATCATAAACTCATAATGGTCTTCATGAGTTCTAAAATCAATTCCACATGTATTCTCTACTCGAATTTGAATTTGATTATACCCAAAGGGAATATCTAACTTGGTAAAATAAACTCCACCATATAATTCATGTAGAAAATCATCAATTATCAGAATATGAAACTTACTTTTGATGGTGTAGTTGTTGAGTTATATGTATTTTGAGCACATCTTCCAAGTGTCATCCTTTTTTACACCATGACCACTATGGAGGAATATTCCATTTGACTGTGTTAGATGATTCCTACATCCAACATCTCCTACATCATATTTTTAATTTCACTCTTCTAGATATAGTGATACCTATAGCGTCTAATGTTGGGTGGTGTACTTCTGAGAATTACTATGATGCAATGATCATGAAACCAACTTGGTATAAGTCATTTTTACATGTCACCAAAAAAATATAATGGTCATCCAACACCATTTGTAAATCAGGGTTGGTATAATCCTTGGTTGGTTGAGCTTCTATGGAAAATAAGTGTGCCACATATCTTTCAATACCTTTTTTGACAATCTCCATCATTTGATTGTCATAAAAATGTATTTACAATTGATTAAAACTAATGTATATAGTGCTATTTATACATGATAGTTTACCTAAAATACATAACCAACTTTTGAGGAGGGTGGACTTTAGAAAATCCATGGGTGTAATAGAAAACATTAAAAAATAATGTAATAATATAGTTCACTAAATATATATGCCATGTTATCATTCGTGATTGTGTTGTCAATGATGAGAACTAACTAGTTGTGAATATTTATTCACTAATCCATATAGTTCAAATATCATGTGTTTTGAATGAAAGTGCATGAATAGTAGTGCCCAATTAGGTGAGCCATTTTATTCATAGATTAATATCATCCCCTGCCATGGTAATAATAATCATAAGATAATCTAACATGTAGTCTCCCATAACAATCTTAATACTATGGAATTTTATACAATAGTTGATAGTAACACCATCTACAATTCTATGACCTAAAATTTTAGAGTTGAGTATATGAAATAGTTCAAATGAGTATCCAACTTATTTTTGATCTAAAGCTGTGTGTACTTATAGAGTCAACCAACATAGTCACTTTCTATTTCTTGAGTAAACTCATGACATTAGGAATTTAAGGAGTAATAATATTATAAACTGCATGATAGTAAATAACATGTTCAGAATCCTCATATTTATCCTCAGGTTCACCCAACCTACACATAAGAATTCATCATATTCATCATCCTTATTGGTGCCTTCAATGTAAAAAAAATATTTTAGGCACACTAATGTCCTTTGTTCCATTTTATATCACATCCAAAACACAAACCTTTTGCATGCTCCTCCTTAATATACTGAGTGTTCAATTAGGTATATTGAGGAAATGATAGTGTTTTGAAAGTGCATTCATATACATTAGTGAAAGCTCATCATTTGATAAGCTTTTTGTCCTCAACCATGTGTTCCCTTAAGATGGCTTATGATACTTAACTATGACTAAATATGAAAACCTTAAATTGGATGTTATCATTAAGACCTTCTAAAAATAGGTGAGTCAGATTTTCACTAGTGATTTCTATCACACATAATGAGAGATTCTAATATTGATGACTATAACCCTTTATAGTCCTTGTTTAGCATAATTTAGCCACTTGGTTGAACTAGTTTTCTAAGACATTGTTGTATTTTGGATCTACATCTCTTTAGAAAATATAGACCAAGAAACTAAGAGGCCCTTCTTTTTCTTTTGAGCATATAACCATTTATATGAAATGAACTACTTAAATTTTAGATACAAAGAGGTTATAAACACTTTTTGTGACCATGGAGCTTAATATAGATCAAATTTTAATTTGAGTGATCCATGTGAATGGATCATTACCATCAAACTTGTGTAAGTCAACTTTTGACAACATCATCTTCGAACCAATATTGTCATTATGATTTTTTGGAGTAGCACAATCAAACTAGAGTGGTGGAGGGTTATTTTGTAATATATGATCTATAAAGTTAGCTAATTGCACTATTACTTACTGCAATTAGTCACACAATCCTTTGAGTTCCCCTCTTAACCAATTGATGTCCCCTTTAACTGCATTAATATCATATTTATGAACTAAGACATGATTTTTTTTTGTTTTGAACTTCCTCTAAAAAACATTGATCATAAGTTATAGACTCCATGTCATCCTTGCGATTTAGGATTTTCTTTCCCTTTTTTGCACCTACAAGTGTTAGGACAATCTATGTACAAACCCTAGGAAAGTTTAAAAATTGTAGCATCAAATGATACCATTATGATCCCGTCACCGATATGAATCCAATGACTACTAGTGTGCATAACGATATAAAATTTAAGCCTAAAAATGTGCTGGTAGAATACACTATTACAATCATCTCATACAAATAAAATCAAATGAATACTAATTTTCACAAGGTTAAAATATTTCCAAACTTTGTTTTAATTTTCTTTTTAATTCTTTTTCCTTTTTTTGTAAATAAAATCCATGAACAAAACTACGATAGAGGAATTTCATACTAAAAAAATATTTGATCTTTATTGAGAATGTGATAACTAATAATTACATTATTTCATAGGTTAACCATACTAAGAACATTGAGAAATTCAATAAGATAATATGAAGGTATCTAAGTCACAACTCGGTGACATATATCCCTAGATGCACTTTAGGTTAAGGACACAATTTTTTTTGTTAACTTAAGAATAAGTATAATAGATTTCTCAACATTTATGAGGTCCCAAGATTCATAATCCATGTTAGAGAAATAAGTTAGAGTTTTATTATTTAGAAAGAGAAAGACACAGGTAGAGGAATGTGAAAGTAATAAAAACCACAAAATGCTTTAGATTTCACAAACAAAAATTATGATTTGTATTTCTTGATGCCAAACACTTTACATTTACCTTATATTTATAGATATATTGAGATAAGTCTTTATATATCCAATTAATTGACTAGAAATTTTTATAACCTGCAACAACCTACTAGTAAGCATTTAATATTTTTCTCCATCTTTTAGAAACTATAAACATTAAATTATTTTTTGTAAAAATTATATTTTCCAACACTCACCATTAATTGATAACACTAAATAAATTAACATTTGCAATGCCCAAATTTTATCTTAGGTGCTCAAATTTATCCTTTTTAATGCCTTTGTCAATATATCTAACAACTAGCCTTCAAATCTACAAAACTCTGAGTAATTTTCTTCATTATTCACTAATTCTTTGATGAAATGGTAACTTTTATCAATGTGTTTTCTCTTATTATGAAATACATCATTTTTTTATAATACAATTGTATTTTATTATATAAAAAATTTGTGTTGGATCCTTAAGATCATGCAATATATCTAGAAATACTCAATGCATCCAAACTACTTGACATGTTATTGATGTCGTTACCACATACTCTGTTATAGTTGACAAAATTGTCAAAATAGGTTGCTTCTTTGATGCTCACGAAACTATGTTTGATCCAAAATGAAAGGCATATCTGCAAGCACTATTCCTATAATTAATGTTACCCACGAAATCATATCTAGTATAACCAATCAAATTGAAATCATTAGTTATGGAATATAGAATTCCATATCATGTTGTTTATGCTACATATCTCAAAATTCTCTTCCCAAATTGTTATTTTAAGTCTTTTAGTGTCTATAGAAATATTCAAATTATACTAAAACCATACATAATATATTTACTTGTAGCTATTAGATACATTGAACTTCCAATGAGTCTTTGGAGCATTGTTGGATCGATATTAGGTCCTTTATCTTTTATGTTGAGTTTAGTTCTTATATCAAGTGGATTTTATTTGTGATTACAACTAATAATATTGTGTCTCCAACACATCCTTAACATATTTGGTTTGGAAAATGAATATTCCGCCATCTTTGCATAACTTAAATGCCTAGAAAATATCTCACCAATCCTAAATTTCTCATTTAAAACACTTTTTTCATCATTTTTTGGAACATTTTATATATAAATTTATAGTAAAACTTATGTTATAAACTTATAAACGCATATTATAAGAAATTAACCTTACTTATTAACCTTTACATACAATATGAGGTCACTACTACTTCTACTTAATCCTTTGCTAATCAGGTATGAGTCAATTTGACTATAATCTAGAAAACTATAATGATTTTAATTGATTTAAAAAAGTGGTGCAAAGGAAATATGTAGATAGAGGTGGACTTGCTGGAAAGATCAATGATTAGAAAATTTCTAAAATAATGTAATACCTATCTAATTTATATAGTAAATTCAACCTAGCTGGGGAAATCTAGAGGATTCTAAGACAATGATGTGTTATCATTACAATGTTGCACTTTCATTCCCCCCTTATTACAAATTTACTCCCTAAACATTTCAAATTTTACCTTACCAAAATATTTGGTAAGGATATCTACTATTTGTGCATCTATAGGGCAATATTGGAGCTAGATATGATTATTTAAAACTTGTTCTCGAATGTAGAGACATTATACCTTTATGTGTTTTTTCCTTTCATGATAAAGATTATTCTTAACAAGTTTCAACAAACCTTGATTGTCATAGTGAATGATGGGTGTCTTCTTTTTTTCATAGCCCATATCTACTAGTATGTGATATAACTATATCGATTCGCACATAGCTCTATGTGTTGTGTGATATTTTGCTTGAGTGGATGAAAAAATAATAACTATTTTCTTCTTACTAATCCATGATATGAGTCTAAATCCAAGATGAAATATGTATCTTGATGTTAACTTTCTATCATCAATAGATCTAGCATAGTCTGAGTCTGTATATCCCTATAAGAAGAATTGAGTATTCTTCTTATACTCTAGACCATACTCAAGTGTACCTTAGACATATCTCAAAACATTCTTTGCTACTATCCAATGGCATTTATTTAGTTCCTACATAAATCTAGAGAGATAACTCATATAAAAGCATATATCTAATCTGTTTTATGTTAAGTAGATGAGACTTCTGATGAACTATCTATATAGAGTTGCATCTACTTGAGGTGAGTCTTGCAATTGAGAAAGTTGTAAGCCTTTCTCCATCAGTGTTGAAAGTGGCTTATAATCTAATGTTATATACTTTTCCAAGAGTGTCTTGTCATATTTGATTTGGGAGATAAAAACGTGATTCTATTTCTGCCATATTTCCAAGCTAAGATAATAGTTTAGTAGCCCCAAATTAGTCATGTCAAAGGATCTTTTGAGGTCAATCTTCACAATATCAACTTGATATTTTGAAATTCCTATGATCACAAGATCATATACATATAAAACAAGAATGATGATTTTTTTTTCCAGCCAATATTTATATATAAGTTAGAATCTGAGGGGCTATGAGTAAACCATGCTATGAAAGGTGATCATATATAATTGTGTACCATGGCCTAGGAGCTTGTTTCAGTCCATAAAGTGATTTGATGAGATGATATACCTTTCTAAGATGTTTTTCATCAATAAATCCTACTGGTGAGGTCATGTATACTTCTTCCTTTAGATCACCATAAAGAAAATCACTTTTGATGTCCATTTGCTAAATTCACCATCCATTTTATGTTTTGAGTACATAAACAACTCTAATGGTCTTGATATTTGTAGTGAGTACAAAGTTTCATTCATATTTAATTCCCTCTTTTTGAGCATATCCCTTCGCTACTATACATGCTCTATGTTTATCGATAGATTGATCTGGCTTGTATGTTGCTTAAAAATCCATTTGAAGCCTATGCATTTATTTCTTCTTGTCAGATCGACAAGTTTCCAGTTTTGATTCTTCATGTGTGAGTCATACTCAGCATCCATCACTTTCTTCCTATGAGGTTGAGTGAAAGCTTCATGAAAATTGTCAGGTTTGGAGATATCAACTATTTTACTCATAAGTGCAAAATGTATCTCATGTCTTGTCTGACTCCTAGTTCTTAATCTGGATGAATGAGTGTCTCTATTGGTACCTAGTATAGACTTCATATGAGAAATCTATCATTGTTGTGATGAACATCTTGGTGGATGTGAAAAACTATTTTGTCAATTTTCTAAATCTCAAAGATAAACATATAGCTCTCCTTGTGGCTCTAGAGGATCTAATTCTCCAAGATCAACATATAGCTCTCCTTGTGGCTCTAGAGTTCATTATCTAACTTAGAAAGTAATTTGTGAGAGGTGATTGGTGTTGATCCATAATTATAAACCATTGAGTCAAAATATGACTTTTCGAACACCACATATCTACTCTCATAGATTTTCCTCATTTCTAGATCCTTGAGTTGATATGCCTTCAAGCTAGTGTTGTATCCCAATAGGATACATGGGAGTTTTTTTAACTCAAATTTCTTCCTCTTATTTTTTGGTACATGCATATAAGATATGCAACCAAACACACGTGAATGAGAAATCAAAGGCTTTCCACTACTCCATACCTCTTCTAGCATTTTATCCTTCAATAGTTTTGTGGTGCCTAATTGAGAATATAAATAATAGTTTGGACTGCTTCTACCCAATAGAGATTTTCTAAATTGGTTATTGATAACATATAGATTTCCATCTCCATCATGGTGTGATTATGTCTCTCAACAACACCATTTTGTTGGGGTTTGTATGGAGAAGTCAAATTTTGTTTTATACCTTACTGGTTCAAGAATACTAGGAACTTCTTTGATGTGAATTCCCCCACCTCAATCTAAGTTGAGGTGAAATTGAGGTTGTCTGGCCTCCTTCACAACCTACTGATAGAATATATGGAAATGATGAAGTGCTTCACTCTTATTCTTCTGGAAGAATACCCACATATTTTTGGAGTGGTCATCCATGAATAGCTAGAAGTACTTGTATACTGAGAATGAATCAGATAGTGGATTACACAGATTAGTGTGAATGAGTTCCAATAATTTCTTGGCATGAAATGATCTTCCTTTCAATGGATCCATATGCTGTTTACTTGCAAGGCAAGTAGGGAAAATGGACAATGAATTGGATAGCTTGAGAAGTCCAAGTACCATCCCTTTAGTAATTAACTCATAATGAATTGATAGATAAATTACCATATTGATAGTGTCAAAGTGCAGTGGATTCTATCATTGGGGTAGATAATGCCATTACAGAAGATGAAACAACATCTAAAACAAATAATTAAACTTTAATAAAAGATTTATCAAAAACTTTACCTTTTTGTGATATCAAGCAAGCTTTGATGTTGTTTTTGATAAGAAATTCCACCTTCAAATGGTTATTCAGTAGTTGGCTAATTGATAAGAGATTAGACATTAGACTAGGAAAATATAGTACCTTTGTTAGTGTATATTGTCACATTCCAATAGGAGTGGTAACTTGTCCTATTCCTTCTACAATGTAATATTTATCATCTAAAATCCTAACCTGATCTCAAGTGGATTGGTTTGTCAGTGAATTGAATACTTCTTGTCACTTGACATATGTTTGGTGGCACTAGAATCGATTAACCAGATATTCCTCATGGCCTATGAGGTTTGGGAGACTAGTACCAAGTTATTATCTTCATCAGATATCTCTTCTTTATATATATCATCTTGTTGAGTAGAGAGATGTCCCTTTTAATTCCATTGATAGGAATATTTTTTTAATTTTTGAGAATCACCTTTCCCTAATGTGCTGGTAGACCTTTATTTTTAGGCATTGTACTAGCAGTTGTCTATGTCATAAGTATTGGTTCAATAGATATGCCACCATTTATTTGACTTCTGAGATTTTTTATGTCAAGACTATGTTGTTACTACTATTTCTATGGTTGCTTCTCCAAAGGCCCTTTAAAAAACTTCTAACCTTGTTGCCTCTATGAGATAAGAGCTTTATCTTCAAAATCATCTTGGACTAAGTTGATAGCTTCTTTTTGTTGCAATAGGTTCATGAGTTCCTTGAATGATAATTATTATTTGGTGATATTTAGTGTCATGATGAACACTCTATATTTGGAAGGTAGTGCTCTCGAGCTAATCTAGACCAAGAGATCATCTTCTATCTTCTCACTGAGTGTTACTAACTCGATCTATATTTCAGCCACTCAACGTAAGAATTCCTCAACTTTCTCATCAGACTCCATGATGATTGTGTGAAGTCTCTATTACAAATGGAGGATCTTCATCTTAATCTTTGCGTCATATATGGTTTCCAACATATCCCATGCTACTTTTGGATCATCAACGTCCCTGATATGTGGTTGGACATCATCAGTGATGCTTAGCATGATTAACATCAAGGCTTTGGCAATAACCTTATCATACTTTTCACA
>JARHVA010005165.1:117500-382500 GCA_037957365.1 Torreya grandis
TATATATATATATATATATGTATATATATATATATATGTATATATATATATATATATGTATATGTATATATATATATATATATATGTATATATATATATATATATATGTATATATATATATATGTATATATATATATATGTATATATATATATATGTATATATATATATATATATATATATATATATATATATATATATATATATACATATATATATATATATATATATATATATATATATATATATATATATATATATATATATATTAGTTCTATCATCTAGTTTAATTCATATTCATTCTAGCACATGTGCACATACTACATCTCAAAAAATTATTGAGTGAGTTAAACTAATTTTCCTACTGCTCCATGCTTCTTGTGTAACTCTATCCTTTATAGTCTTCATAAGACATCTTCTTACAATATATATTTCACACATTACTTCTATTTCCTAGTATTTGTAAGACAAGTGCTTGACCATTTAACATGTCGTAGACAAATCCATTATTGTTCAGTTCTTCCTCTCTCTAACACCTTTCTATTGTAGTGTATACCTGGTATTAAACTAATTATTAATTATATGATATCTATACAAATCAAAAAATTCTTTAGAATTTTATTCTCCACCTCTATCTAGCCTAAGTACCTTGATGTACATGACACTCTATTTTACAACTATTATGTTGAAATCGTTAATCTTTCTTAAGGATTTAGACTTCTACTTGAGAAAATAAAGCCACATTTTTCTATTGAAATCATCAATAGTGGTTAGAAAATATAAAATTCTTCCTAATGTTGGGGTTTGAATTGGTACAATAAATCAGTGTGGACAACCTCTAATGGTTCCCTTGTCTTGTAATACACTCCTGTCAAAAAACATTAACTATGTTGTTTCTCCAGAATACATCTGTCACACAATCTAGTTGGATTCTCAATTGGTGGTAATCATATCAACATCTTTTTTTTCTAAAATAAACTCAAACCTTCAAAATGAAGGTTTCCATACCTTAGATGTTGCAACCATGTCTAGTGTAAATATGATTCCTTAGAATTTATTTCCTCTTCTCCTTTGCTCTTCCCCTTGGGCTATCTTTTGACTTACACTTTTAATCTACAGAGCAAACATCTCATTTTTGGTCATCTCAACCTTTGAAATCAAATTGTCAATATGAATTTTGTATATATTAGTACACACATTATTCTCATAAGATACTCTATATTCTTTTTGTATAAATTTTCTAGCACTCATAAGATTTTGCTTAAAATTATGGCACAAAATGGACAATTGGAATAAGTCTTCTTTCACCATACTTAGTAAAACTATTAATTATAGCTTTTCCCATAACTGACACATTGTTGTCATTTCGTAGTTGACTTTTGAAGTCACAAAATTTTCTAAAATTACAAATAAATATTTATTTCCTATCATATGATTACTACACCCACTATCTACAACCCAAATATCACTAGAACTTTCTTGAGCAACATGACATGTTATAAATAAAGATCCAAGATTGTTTTCAAATACATTTTAACAATTTGTGTTCTATTTATTGACATCTCATTGTTTCTTTATTCACTTATGTCCATAATGTCCAAACTTCTTACAATAATAACACTAAACATTGTATTTATCATACCTTTGAGAATTTCGTTGATATTGGTTTGTATTTTTGCGTCCTCTAGAGCAGTCATAATCGAAACTCTGATTTGTCCTTCCACTTCGATTTGGGGTGTTCCTTCCACCTTTGTAATTATTATTTTGCCTTTGCCTCTAAATCTTGATCTTCCTCTCCCTCTATTGAATGAAAATTATAATTTATATGCAATCTCCAAAGAAGTATTATTGTTTATATTCATCCTTACCTCATGGGATAATAGAGATCCCATCAACTCATCTATAGATAACTATGTAAGGTCTTTGGAATTTTCAATTGGAATAACAATAGCATCAAATTTATTAGGTAGACTTTGGCGAATATTTCTACAACGTTTTGATCAATTTTTTATTTTCCATATGATCCAATATGATTAACAACTTTCATGACTTGACTCAAACACTAGTCGACAGACTCTAAATCATGCATTTGTAAATTTTAAAAACTTCTCCTAAGTCTCTATAGTTTGGCCACTTTAACCTTAGTTGTTCCTTGATAAGAAGTTTCTAAAATCTCCCATGCCCTTTGGATCAAGTTACTTATGTAACCATAGGAAAAATAGATTCATCTACTACTTGTTGAATATAAATAGGGCTTTCACATCCTTTTTCTTATTTTCTCTAAGTTGATCTTGTTCAACTTGTTTAAAGCTTGATAGGTTGCCTGATCTTTATGTTCTACAAACCCATTTTTTACCATATCCCAAACAACTTGAGAACAAAATAAAAAAATAATTTTAATTGCCCAGAAGTCAGAGTTCTTACCCATGAGTATCAGATTTTGGGGTTGTGTGACGTTGTTCCTCATTGCAATGATCTGCTATAGAGAAATATTATTTTTATCTCTTCTTCTTGATGACGATAATTTGGTGGCTTGGTGCACCTTTCTCCCTTTGTCTGCAGAACTGTTTTTCTTATCCTTGTCGGTGGTGTGTTTACCGAAAGCTAAAACTCACTGTAATGTCCTCAATCAGATAATTAAAATAATTCTGGATTTCATGGAAACCCTTCTCTCAAATAAAATAGTTTTTTCACCCAAGAATATATAAAACTCCTTCATTTACCAATCTTCTTTCATTATTATAATAACAAAACAAGTTGAAATTATAATCTGGTTACAAAACATTCACACAAATCTTCAAACATTGTTAAGTTACCTCAAAATTCTACCGCAGATCTAAGGGCCGATTCTACATGACAGCGGATGGTGAAAAAATTGTCCAATTATTGAAAATGCTTCCTCCTTTGCTTTGGCTAAGGGGAATCTTCTTTTAGTTACTGTACCTTGTTCTCCTTCTTGTCTTATCTACAGTCCAATCAGAATTTTCTTGGTTGTATTCTCTTTCTTTAGCAGAGTGATCAATTTTCTACTGGGCCAACTTCTTATTTACTACGCCTTCCTTTCTTACTACTTGAATGTGGATGTCGTTATTTTTACATTTGTTGACTGTGCTTTTTGGCTTAAACTAGATTAGGACATCATAATTTTGCAGAAAACAGCTTCTCCTATCCATGATCTCCTTGTTTCAGCTGCGATCTATATCTATGTTTGTTCTTTGGGAGTGGGTGGGTTTCCCACGGTCTTTTCTTCTTGATAGTAGCTTCCCAATATCTCTTCATGTCTTTAGCTTTTCCACAAACTGCCTGGATCTTCTCCCATGCTCAACCTAGCTTTGATACCACGCTGAAAGTAATAAGAACCACAAAAACATTCATCTTTAACAAACATAAATTCTGATAAGTATCTCTCGATACCAAACACATTGTATTTGTCTCATATTTATGGAGGTCTTGGGATATATCTTTCCAGATCCAATTAACCAACTAGCAATTTCAAGAGCCTACAACAACGTACTATCATGCATTTAATATTTTTCTCCTCCTAGAAACTACAAACATTTACATCTTTTTTTAAAAAAATTAAAAAATAAATTTACAACAGAAGCGGCTTTAAAAATCATACGTAACAAAGGAAACAATTCATTCATTTATTTCATAGAACCCCAGAATTATCGGGGAAATGCATTTAGCTTTTTAATCCTTCCAGTTCAACTTTAATAGACAAAACGTCGGCATCAATTTCAACGATAAGTAAATTAAGAATTGATTTGGAAGTTTAATTCCTCATACGTTCCACATCGCGCTCTACAAATCTATGGGTCAGCCTATCAATAAATCTATGGGTCAGCCTATAATATAACTTGTTTTCCAACTTCAAATGAAAAATATTATTGAACTCATCTGCCTTTCAATTTTCTACTTCCTAACCAATTTTCATGGGCATGCGACAATTTTTAAGTCAATTTTTTTTTTTTTTTTTTTTAATAGTTGACATAGGCTTGCTTCACAAATTTTCCTTGACATGAAATACATGAATACAAATACAAAGTGTGTCCAGCCAAGACTATAACAAAAATTAGCAAGGAACAAGGTACCGTATCTGGCAATTTTTTCTTCTCTAATGCTTTCGTTGACATCATGGGATTGTATGTTAAACAATTTTTATGTTTTCACATTTTTTTATTTTTTTATCTTAATATTTTTAGACTTTTGTTATTATTATTATTTTTTAAAAATTTAAATCAAATATATATTTTAAATTAAAACTTGATGATATTTCAATTTGTATTTGAAAATTAAATCAATTTTAAAAAACAGTTTGAAAAAGTTTACATTTAAATTAAATCTAAAATTAAATTTTCCACCATTAAATAGAAATAAAAACATGTTGATTTTAACCATTAAAATTAATGTACATTTAAAGAATTTACTATAAGTTCTCTATATTTAATTTTTTGTTTCATTATATGGACTTCAAAATTTATGTGAAAACAGTTAGCTGTGTTTGGTGCTCATTCTTTTTACAACACACTTACATACAAGGAAAGAGAATAGCAAGTTATGATAATGGAGTGGAGTACAATTTAACTACATACTTGTGCTTCTGATATTTGTATGTAAAAAAATATGAAACTAGGGTTGAAGGAACTGTAGTTAAAAGGAAATATAAGCGTTGGAACTTGGATATATGTAAGATAATAGAAATTCTGATTGGTAAGTTATAATATTACATCAAACCACATAACTTTCATTTTGAGCCACTTATTTTAATGTCAATACTTCATGCAATATGGCATATTATTTCTTTTAAAATTATTTATCTTTATAATCAAAACTATTTTCATATCTTATAATAGTTTTCTTTAACTGAGAAAAAAACATGTATACATTAAATAAGAAATATAAATACCAAGCAAAAATAGAAATAACTATATATAAACATTGACACAAAAAAAAGATGACCGTGGGAAGCTTTGAAAACAAGTAATTTATTCAAGGCCCAAAAAAAGAAAATGCTAAACGTCTAAAATTTAATTTTCCAACAAAATTTGTTTGATAAAATTATATAAAGAGTTGTTATGATTGATTACAAAATTACAAGATTACATGTCACATGCATCATCATGGTCATCATAAATGCATCTTAGGAAATACCGCACCCAGCCAATTATGTACACTCTTTCATATATTATACATGAACCAAAATTAATAATCTTTAGGACCTTGAGAATTTAAGGTTGGTGAATGAGTTTTTCCTATACCACCAATTCCTAAGATACTTTGCATAATGGATCTTGGTTTTAATATTAATATTTCTCTCTTTGGGCCATGGCTACATGTGGATGCACATTCCTCCCACATTGGAACATTCATCTCCATTTGTAGTGTCAAATGATATATTGAAAATATCTTATAGAATAATTAATATAGTTAAATAAAAATTACAATAACACTATCATCTCTCAACCTAAAATCAAATTTATCTTTTTCACTTTCAACACCAAGTGAACTAATTACTTGAATAGATCAATTAGGGATGTAGTGTCATCTAATTTTAGCTTTTTAAAGATATTTTGTGACTAAATCATATGATTTGTGACTTGATTAACCCTAATTTCATCATTGATTAAACCAATTACTATAATTTATTAATGATAGACACAAAGTGGGTCAATTTAAGTCTCATGAAGATATTTAACTAAATATGATATTTTAGGATATGTTGTTTCAATTTCATTGCTCACTGAACTAATTTCATGATTAGATAAATGACAAACACAAAGTGGGAAAAATTGAGTGCTATGAATTTAATAGTGATTAAATGATGCAAATTGGGTCTCAATTGATCCTAATTTCATCACCGGTTGAAAAAATAGTTAATTTGATCAATGAAAAACATCTTTGGTGCCAATGTGAGCCTCATGAACCT
The DNA here is from genome assembly GCA_037957365.1 of Torreya grandis. NCBI lineage: Eukaryota > Viridiplantae > Streptophyta > Pinopsida > Cupressales > Taxaceae > Torreya > Torreya grandis. Next base: position 123,428 of record JARHVA010005165.1, read on the forward strand.
AGTTTTGATTAAATGATGCAATTTAGGACTCAATTGGCCCCATGTTTATCACTAATAGAACTAATTAATTGATTGACTAAATTAAGAACATAGGTTTGTTGAATTCAACTCCAATGAACTTAGTTTTGACTAAAAACTATAATTTTAGGCTTGAGTGATCCCAATTTTTTCATTTATGAAACCAACCACTCCATTTTATCAATGTTGAATGTAGAGTGGGTCAATTCAAGCTCCATGAATATACTTATGATTAAACAATATTATTTAGCACTCAATTTGACCTAATTTTGTTAGTTATTGAGATATTTAATAGATTGGATTAACAAATGATTATATTTATGAATAAAAGTTTTGATCTTGTGATTTTAGCCCCAATGTTGTCAATAGTTGAATAGATTACTCAATTGGATCAATGACAAACATAGAGCGGGCCAAATTAAGCTTCTTTAACTTAGTTGTTACTGAATAATATAATTCTTGGGTCAATAGGAACCAATTTTGACATTGATTGAACCAATTCCTTCATTTTATCAATTAAGGATACAAATTGGGATAATTTGAGCCCCACAAATCTAGTTGTGACTAAACTATGTGATTTGGTGCTCAATTGACCACAATATAATCACTGATTGAATAAATTTCTTGATTAAATTAATGATAAACAGAAAGTTGGTCAATTTGAGGCATGTGAACCTAGTTATTATTCATGATGCAATTTTGGCACTCAATTCACCTATATTCCATTATTTATTAAATTAGTTACTTGATATGATTTGAAATTTTTTGAAGAGAATGGAAGGAGTACACCTTTATGTGAGTGAATAATGTTTCACTATATTTTTTTAGAAATTATGCTACCTTGTTAAAGCATTGGATAATTTTTCTTCATTGCTTACACACATGGAGATTTTGGGTGATTGTACCCAAAATTTATATAATTTTTAAAGCCTTTGAGTTATAAATATAAATTCCCTAACCATCATGGATTTTGAATAGTGTTAATACTATTAAGCTTTGTGAAATGTCAACTATAGTAAATCAAATAACTAATCTAGATTTGTTTTTGAACCTCAGGATTGTATGTTGGAACCAAATAATGGTTTAATATGGGTAACAACTTGGTTTTTTAGCATCCCTGAACCTCAATGTAAATTATAACTCAAATTTCATTAATAAATGACTACAAATGGACTTACAGATTCATTTTTTCTCACTCCCTAGTGCCATCATATTTAGTTTTAGAAATAAACAATTGAAATATTGCTTAACAAAAAAAATGTAAATATTCATGCTAAACTATCATGCCTCACTATATTTGTTCCAAACATAACTATCATAGTCTATATGTTCATGAACATGTGTCATGCCTCATTAATCAGTACCAACAGATATATAATATTATATGTCTTGATTCTGAATGTAAGAACATATACCTCATGTGTATCTATATATGAAATATTATAATACATGATCCTATTAACTATGTGCACATGCATTACATATGCACTCAAGTATATCTAAATCTATATATATTTACTTATCTCTACATAAAATAAGTGCATATATGTGGAATATGCCCCTAAAATTTCTATCAATGTGTAAAATATGTCACATATATAAACCAACATTATATTTAAACCACTCTGAATGTGTAACATTTATACTATGTTCCCAAAATATAAATTTTTGCTTATTTAAGGCTTGTGTATCTATGACAAGCCTATTAATATGTCACATTTTTGAGGTAAATGATGGAACCTGTAAGTCATTCATATCAAAAGAAGTGTTAATTGTATCATGTCATGTATAAGTATCTAATCATGCATAGTCATGTCAACATGTGGATATTATGTCATCATATTTATGTATATTTCATCAAAACATGTATGTAATATATGCATTATAGAGCATATAAGTGTCATGTCAAGATATATGTATCAATTAGGGACACATTAGTAATCATCAATGATAATTTCACTAAATAAAATCATCTAATAAAGAGATGCATGATATAAATCATGGTGCAACATATAAATGGTATAGGTGTGATATGGATCCTGGTGCCCACAAACTAAAACATATTATGAAAATGAACAAACATAACAATCTAAACAAAAATCTTATATTAATCGACTCATAAACACATAGTGTCACACATAAGGCTAAGGGATACAAGAAAGGTAAAAATATACGTTTCAAAAAATTAATGCAAAGGGGCACATACAAGCGACACAAATATCAGGGGCCATAAAAAAGGGACACAAATATGTCACCTAAAAAATATAAAGGGACATAGATACTGGACATAAATACATCATAACAAAAAAGTGTAAGGGGTAATACATAACAAATAATAAATTATTAGTCTATCATTCAAGAGTAACAACATCAATAAAACTTTAAATTATTAAAAACTAATCTACACTATCCATGTATATCAATGTCACATCATAATAAAGTATCATATCCATGTAAACTAGTCTACACTATTCATATAGTATTGTGTAGTATATGAATAACCAACAAGGCATGTGTAAAAAAACTATATATCTAAGATTCATATAATGTCATTAAAATATATAACATGTAACACTATGACCTAATAAATTAGTTACTCTCAGCATGTGCATGGACATGTGTCATGTGCTATAGGAGAGTACAATATTTATGTCAATGTATGAATTATATGTCCTACATCAAACTCATATACCATGGAGTGCATGTATATATGAAAAATAGTATGGCATCTATAAAATATGTGATAAATAACATATCTAAATAGTTTAATGTAATAATAAAATCATGTTTATATCTTGATTATTTATTTTTTAAATATATTTGAAAGTTTTTGAATTTTTGATTTTTTTCTATTTTTTATTTTATTTTTTGGAATATAAATATATATTGATTCTAATTACTTTGTCAATAAGTCATCCTCATCAGCATTGAATTCAATGTCTCACAGTTTGACTTTGTGATTATGAAGGTGCATTATTATTTCTTCTATTGTATCTGATTTTAAATTTATTAATATTTATGTGTATCCTTGACATCATGTTGTACCTTGATTGTATTTCCTCTATATCTATTATATTACTCCATATTGCTATCATCATCATCACTATTGTAATAGTATATGACTATGTAGTTATGGTTTTTTGAATTAATCAAAAGAGGGGATCTTGAATTGTTGTTTTAATCTAAAATAAATTGTGATGCTTTCTTAGTATCTTCATTAATTTTCATAATTGGTTACTTATCGTTTAATTCAATTGATTCACCCACCTTATATGTATGCATCTAATAAAATGGAATGTGTTGTGATGGGAGATTGATAGAATGGTCTTTTAACTGTGAATGTGACTAATTATCATTGATAAATTATGTCATCTTTAGATATGTGAAAGGATCATAATCTTCAAGTAATATTTATGAATAGACTTCATAAATAAATTGGATACACCTAGGTAATGTGGATTGTAGTGTTTTTATGGCATGTATCTAAGGTCATCCAAAAAATTATTTGTAATGTAGATGACTAGGCATAACCTAAAATATAGTAGGTATATTTTGTGTGTAATTGTATATACAAAGACATGCTCTAGTGTACTTGGTATGGAGTTTTTCAAAATTGTTTGGTTTTTAGGTTAATTTATGGATATTATCTATATAGATACCCATTTTTAAAAATAAATATGCATTGAATATATTCAATGCATAACCATTATCTACCAACATGTGTTTAACTTATTTAATTTACACATGCACTTTCAAAATCAATGGCATATTATCTCTATTATTTGTTGTAGTAACTATTCTTTTTCAACAGTGATTAATTTGTATATATCCATTAATTTAATCAAGATAAAATTAAATAAGGATAATTTTATTTCAATTAGGTAAATTGTCTCATGAAATGATTCATATATTATATATTTGTAAGTTGTTGATCTCTTTTGAAACTACATAATAGAGATATTAGCACGAGTGTTATTTAGTTGATAAATTATATCTTATACTTTGGTTTATTTTCTTATTTTGCTAGAGTTTTAGCTAGGGTTGATAAAGAATGTGTGGAACACATTCATTTTTTTGTGCATGACGAGGCACCCCACCTCTATGAGTGGTGACAACATGGACCATATAATCTAATGTAATCCATGGAAAATAATTAGGGAAAGATGATAGTTAGTATAATTATGAGGTCAATGTGGAAGAGGAACAATAGGCGTAATGTATTCCATTCTATTTCTAGTGGTAACAAGGAGAAAATATGATTGGATATTTAAAAAATATGAGTTGAGGAAGGTTTGAGGTTTTTTATTATTACTATCACCCTTATTAGTGTATAAAGATTTGATCAATTTAATTACATAGTTATCCATATTTATTATATCAAAGTAGTGTAAATATGAAATGATTACAATCATGGTTTGATTTAAAATATAGAAGATATTTTCATTCATTATAATCACATGTAATTTTTAACTTTAACAAAATTATAAAATCTTGTTTAGAAATGAAATCTTAAGATAGAAATATGAAGACCCTACAAATAAGGATAAAACCCTAAATGATACCTATGATTTGGTATAGTTTGAGAAATATTCACATTGACCAATATATTTTACCATAATTTCTATTATATAACCCTTATTTTTACATAAACTTTTATATAAATAGGATTGTAAACTATGAAAATTAAGCATGAATCTAAATGTAGAATACTAAAATTGATTTTTAAAGTGGTTTGTGTTAAACATCAAAATTAATAAATAAATAAGATACATATATTTTATTTTTCACAAACTAAATGTGACTGAATTTTGAAATTGGAAAGAGGATTTAAGTAGCCTTGAGAGTTTAATGAGTATGCAACTATTTTTTTCTCTGTGTAGAGTCACTAATGTTAGGTTAGGGAAGGTTTTTAATTCTTACTAGCTAAGCTGTATGTTACATTCCTCTAATAATTTAGATCTTTATGATTATATAACTAAACGTGCCTACTTGTAATACCTATGTGTGTGTGCTATTGATGTATTATTATGTACAAAAATACATAAATCATTTTCATTATCCTTGAATACCTATGTCCACTTGTGAAGGGTATATGCCAATAAAAACATGAGAATTTATAAGTTTTTAGTTAAACCCAATCACCATAATTGATGATTAATCTATACCTATGTTTCAAATACTCTAAAGAGGTCTATCAAGCTACATGTAGTTCTTCCCATTTATGTGAATTTGGCACTATTTTATCTTTCTATATGAATATGCATATAATACTTATTTCAATACTTGAAGGTATTCATTCTTCACATGGATTGAAGTGTTCTAGACTTGGATTATTTTTTCTGCTAGTGACTAATTTGAAATTTTTCAATAAAATGGTATGTTATGTTTGATAGATAAGTTCCAAGTTAGTAACAAGTACAGGTTTATTTTATATTAATATCAGTCCATTTAGTTAATTAATCTTAAGAAAGACACACTATAAAAATTGGCTGACCTATAGGAATGATTTAGATTTAAAAATAGTCAATTTTGGGTGACAATTAGTAACATCATTGTCATGTCAAAAAAAATTGATGAAACTTTCTGAGCATGATAATATTTTAATACAAATAGGAATGTGAATCTAATAATATAGTGATGTTTGAGTACTATATTAATATATATTGACATAGAATGAGAGGCTCTTGTAGATGGGTTCCAATAAAATGAGAGGTTTATACTCATAACAAGCATATGTATGTGTGATAATGGAAAATAAAAGGCATATATGTTAATATTATTCATGTATGGTAAAATTATGTCAAAGTGACATTATAAATTATCTAATACTAAATTTTAATATCTAAAATTCCATCCTTCACCATCTGATTGAATTTTATTTCATCCATTGATCTCCCTCATGCCACTCTTCTATCAATAACTAATATAATGATCTAGTGTGAAAGCATAATTAAATAACATTAAATATCTCTAAGAATCATGTGATGACCATTTATTAGAAAGGTATAAACCCTTAGAAAATAAGTTGAATATTAATCTAATTCAAAAATTATAAAGATCAAATTTACCTGAGTTATTTGGTTAACTTCTATAAAGATCAATATGTTAATCCACTAGAAAAAATTTAATTGATACATCCAATTTTAAAGTTAATATTATTTTTCCAACAAAAATGCATGTGCATTAATGACCTATAAATAAAATTTATCAAAAAATACATTAACTAAAAATTATAAACATTAATTTATCAGATTTATTTGGTTAACTTTTATAATGACGGATATGCCAATCCAGTATCAAGTTTTACTTGATACATTTCACTCGAAATTAAATATGACTCATCCAATCAAAAGAGACTCATATTAATGAATTACAAATAAAAATTCCATAAAAGTTAAACTAGTTAAAATATTTATACACTTTTTTTGGATTTAAATCATAAATGAAATTTCAAAAGATTAGATTAATTTTTTTCTAACTTTAAAAAAATGGTCAAAATTTTCAATTTATAGATAATTATGGTGAATTCCAAAAAATGCCAAACATGCAAAAATCAATAAAAATTAGGATAAATCCAAAAAATTAATAAAGTTTGAATAAAGCTTTAAAAGTTTAGTAAAAATTAGAAAAAGTGGGAAATTAGAGTAATTTAGGGAAACTTTTAAAAATTAGGTTAAATAAGAAACTATTAAAAATTTAAGGTAGTTTGTGGAAGATTTGAAATATTATGGCAGATTAGGGGAAAGTAATTTAAAATATAAAACATTTAAAAATATAAGGAAAATTCTATAAATTTGATAAAAAAATCCCAAAATAGGAATTCTCAAGGATACTTTGAAAATTTAAGTAAAATTTAACAATTTTAGAAAAATTAATTATATTTACTAAAAATTTCAAAAAAATGGACAATTTATGAAGAATTAAAAAAATCAGGTTAAATTAATGAAAATTCAAAATTTTATGGATATTTTGAAAAATTAGGTTGAATTAGCAATAATTTCAAAATTTATGGAAACATTAAAAAAATTGAGGTCAAACTTGATAACTATTGGAAACAAGGGAAATTTAGGGCAAATATGAATAGTTGTGTTATATTTGGGGAGAAATGATAATTTAGATAAATTTAGGGAATTTTAGGGAAATTATGAAATACCAATTAAAATTAATGAAATTTAGGGGAATTTATAAATAAAATTATAATTTTAGGAAAAGCATAAATAAAATGAAAATTTAAGGAAAATTATAAAAAGTAACACAATTTAGGGAAAATTTAAATATAAATTAGTGAAAAATCCAAAATTAATGGTAACCTAAGAAAATATGGTGAATTAGAGAGATTTATTAAGGCATAGGTTAAATTAAGAGAGGATGAAAACACAAAGTGTAAGTAGGGTATGAAGGTTTTTTGAAGATCTATAGATATTCTTCTAAGAGAGATAGTTAAGAAACCTAATAGTCTAGTTACACATAAGATGAATCCATTAGGGGATATACACCTCCCCTACAAATAATAATTTAGATTAATTGTGTTTATGACTTAGATTAATTCTCTGATGAGCATGGTCACTAAAATTAAGATCAAAAATTTGGGCAATGGATCCACAAAAACATGCATGCAAACTATAGATGAAAACTTGATCAGCATTTTAGATCGTATAAAAATAATAAAGAATATAGTGGGGTTAAATGGAATAATTTTTTTTTGCAAATTCATTGGTGCTCAACTTACCCTAAAAGAGATGCATGCATGAACAAGATAAAATTGGAGGATGGATGGAAAGTATGAAAGAGGACTTATGCTAATATATATTTTATAGGAGTTTTCACCAACAAATTAGATAATGTGTTATGAGGAGGTCCATATATATTTACAAATTTAGGTCTCTATGAATCACTAATGCATAGATTTTATACCATCAGAGGATATCCCAACCTCAGTGCCAATCAAGATTAAAATGTATGTCCTTCCATTAGAATTATTATCTAGGTATTTTTTTAAATCATATCTAATACTATTGGGATACCTATAGATATATCTAAGCCATATAATGGGAAAGGTCTATCAAGTTATGCTATAAAATGAATTGAATTAGACCTCACATAACCCCTTCCTAAAAATGTCACTTTGAAAGCAAGAGATATCGAATAAGTACAAGGATTTGATTAGGAGAGTATCCCATTCTATTGTGGAAGCTATCATGAATATGGACATGCCATCAAAGAGTGTTCAACATTACAAAAAAATAATATCCTAGGAAAGTTATAGAATCTACTAAAAAAGATTCAAAATGTTTAATCAAACCAAAAAAGAGTAACACTATAAAAATATCTCATACAAGACATAAAAATTACACAAAAGAGAAGTTCACCTCAATGGATGGAATAAAATGCATCCTAAAAAACCAAACACATGGGAAGTAGAATAAAAAATAAATGGATGATATCAAAACAAACTATGGTTTTAAATATGTCTTGGAAAACTACTTAAATACTTTAACATGATAAATGAAAGAAAGAAAAAGAGAAATAATTGGTAAAATGGGATAAAATAAAATGTTCCAAGGGATCATCAAAAGCATAATGAAAATTAGACAACCATGGATGAGGATGATGAGGTAGGATAATAGATGGAGTAGGGAAATATAGGATTTGTACAAAACCCAAATCTCAATTCCAATGGAAACTTCAAAAAGAGGAGAGGGAGACCTAGTAAGAAGGGAAAAAGATAGGAAGAACCTAAGGAAGCCATAGGAGCTAGGAATAAAAATCAAATAGATGCTTTATTGAAAATCACCAAGTATATTAATATTTCATAATGTAGATTGTCTCTTAGAACATAGGAGGTTTGAATGCCCATTGCAAAAGGATAACATTGAAAATATTAATTATTCAACACAATGCAGAGATAATGTTGCAACATGAAACAAAATTGAAAAACTTGGTAGATCACAAAGAGGGTCTTTCAAGGAAATTTAAGAGACAAATCATTGGGTATGAGCTATATTTCCTTTGGGAACTAAATATGGGCATTTCAAAAAACACTTAGGTCTAGAACCAATACCTTATTTGTAATGTGGAATCTCAAATATTAGGATTCAGGTTCTACTTAGTTAAGATCTATGGGGATCAAAATAAATAAGAAAGAGAGTAAACTTGGAAACATATTGAATATATAATAAAAACACATGAAAAACTTGATGTATCATAGCGAGATTTCAATACCAAAATCAATTCCTATGAAAATAAAAGTGTTTCTAGAGAAAGATAACAAACTCCAAAGTTTTATGAAATATTTGTATCTATGGGATATGAAAACCAGGCAAGGTTGGTTAACTTTATGGAATAAAAGATCAAGTAGAAACATCATCCTTGAGAGACTAGACAAGTTTTTGGCCTCAAGAAACTAGTTGGAACATAATAAGATCTTGGAAATGGAGGTGTTTAAAGCCTCAGGCCTAGATTATTGGTCAATATACCTTCACTTTTTGTAAGATGAACAACCAATCATAACTCCATTATGTTCAAAAATATGTGGTTGGAGCACCTCAACTTGGATGACTTCATGTCCTAGATATGGAAAGCCCCAAATAATAGATATGGGACCAATATGTTCATTTTCTTCAAGAAATTAAAATACCTTAAGATCGATGTAAAGAATTTGAATCATCTCATTTTCATAAACATATTTCAGATTAAAGAAGACTTAATAAATAAAATTAATGATATTTAGTGGTTAATAATGGAAGAAAATAATTCCACTGACCTAATTGAGGAAGAGGAGGAGGTTTCCAAGAATCTAGAAGAAGTCCTTACCAAGGTAGATTTTTTCTTGAAGTAAAATTCTAGAGTAACATGGTTAGAGGAAGGAGATCAAAATACCAAGTTATATCAATCGTCATAAAAGATCAAAACATAAATAAATTCATTCAAAATATTGAAATATTGGAAGGTGACAACCTAAAATATTCTAAAGAAATCAAAGCATATATGGTGAGATACTAGGAAAACATGTTGAAATAAGACAATGTGGAGAATTGGAAAGAGTAAGAATCCTTTGAAAGGCAATTACCATGTTTGGTCTCTCAATCGGAAAACATATTTCAAATGAAAGACATATTTGTCTTATGTATATTTATGGGTTTTGAGAAGGCACTTCTCCATGACATTTATATAGGATTTACTTTTTTCAAAGGGAAGGGCGATACATAACATTGTAATAAAATCATTGAGAAAAGCAAGAACAAGCTATGTAATTTGAAAGGAAAATATCTGACATATTAATGAAGAATTATTCTCATCAAGATGGTCCTTCATGCCATAATCACTCATTGCTTATGTCTTGTACAGGCACCTGCTAAAACTCTTTTTTAGATAAATAGAATTCTAAGAATTTTTTTTGGTATAGAATAGAGGACAAGGCCAAAATACCTCTCCTGGTGTAGGAAAAAATATGTAAACCATAATCTGTAGGGGTTACTATAATAAGAAACCTGAATAAGGCCAATTTGGCCCTCCTAGCAAAGTTAGTGTGGATAATTATGGCCAACCACTTTGAAGGATGGAGCGAATTACTAAGAGGAAAATATTTGGATTAAATTAAAATTAAAAGTGACACAAACTCTTTGGGAAGGAAACAAAATGGAAAAGTGACTAGAAAACTATGGCATCCAATCCTAATCTAGGGATAATAAAGGAAATATGAAAAACATATTTGAAACATAGGAAATGGAGAGATTAAAGGAAATCATTTTTAAGCAATGTATAAAATACTGGGAGCTTAGAGTAGTTTAGCTCCAATAAAGGAGGGAAAATCTAAGAGTGAAAGTAACATATCTAGTTTTGGTAAAACTAGAATCAAGGGCATAGAAGACACTAAAATGGAATCTTGTCATGAAATATGTCCTAGATGGGATCATAATAGTGTGGAAGAGTGGATACCTCAATAAATGGTATGCTATCACCATAAAAGAAAGCCAAAAAACAAATTATAGGTATAGGGGGAGCCATAACTAAAATTTTCCTTAGAAATATTTAGATAGCTTCCCTTACTTATCATGTAGACTCCCTTAAAAATCCTATACTTTCCACTTGGAGTATTGACCTATAGGTAAATTGATTACCCCAATTTATACTTATTATTTTGACTGATTTTCAACTTGTAGAAGATCAAGTAAATATTAGAATGATTTGGACAATAATTACCTTGTATTTGATGTAAATCCTATTCATTATGGTTTCCATAAAAAATAAGCTACTTGAGAGGTTTAAATCTACCACTGAGGAAAAATATGCCAGCATACCATGTTAATGATAGGAAGAAATAAGAGACTTACCCACCCAGGTAGTGGAAACATGTAGCATGTCTAGAGGGAGACTGATCAGAGGCCAGTAAATTAGATCTTATCATCTAGTCAAGTTAGATAACTCCAAGGGAACAATAGAGGAACTAATAAGAGAATCACAGTGGAAGATTAAGGAAATAAATATAGGAAGTGAGGTTTCTAAATACTATGGTAATAATGTATCAAATAGTGGGTCGAGAGATACATCCAACCTAGGAAGATGTTTCCATGTTATGATCCATGAAGGTATAAAATGGATAAGTAGGAGTGATAAAACCCAAAGTGACTAGGAAAAGGCTAAAAAAAATATTGATAAACTCTACTCAAAATGTTTAAATGAAGTGTATAATAGGAAGGTAGGCTTGGCTCAGGATGGGCTAGCTAAAAACTATGTCTCTATTAAAATAAAGGAATCACTCAATGCCAAGGAGTGGGCACATGGATAATTCTCAAATACACATAATTTCAGGCCCAATCAAGTAATTTTAATTTGGGATAGTCTAGAATACCTAAACCATGGTATTATTTATATTAAAGAGGTGGTGTTTACTATCAACTTTATTATCTTTCAACAAAATAAATAATATTTGGAGTGGAATAATGAGATGGAGGATTTGATTAAAATATTTGATGATATTTATATAGATAATTTAAATTTGATGTAATCTATTAATGAAAATTTTATACTTATAAAAAATTTCAATAAAAACAATAGGAATGAAATGAGACTACACACATAAATCTTGACAATTATTTATATAAACAAAGATGAAATTGAAAGAGTTAGAAATGCTCTATCTATAATATATAAGGACATCATCAGTGTAAAATATCACTTTCATCATTTAAATTTTTCATAGAATAGGAATCCTCAAGAAAGTCAATTTACAAAGCAAAATGAGGAACAAGAAAAAAACTAGGATTCTCCTAGTCGACAGTATCCCAAGAACTTCTGATCATAGATATAGGATAGAAGGATGCTTGTAATAAATTGGTTTGACTTATATCTTTATGTTTATCCTTGTTTTCATGCTTCTATCTATTTTGGCATTGTATCTTGCCTATATCCTCTTTGGAAATAAATAAAACTTTTTAATTATTAACAAAAACATAAAGGTTAAATTTTTAAAAAAAATAGAAAGTAAGGGAATTTATGACAAATTAAGGAAATTTAGGAAAAAATATTATAACAAATGATGAAATTTAACCCTAAATATATAAAAGGTTGAAATTAGGGTAAATCAAACCCTACCTAATGTAATTTGGGGCTCTATTTTGCTTAATTATCTCCCATATTAGACAAAGTACTTGATTGGTTTAACGATGGATGCAATTAGATAAAATCAATTTATTTAAAACTAGTTTCAACTACTTGATATGATTTTGGTTTAATTTCCCCAATTGACTTCCACATTAAAAAAATTACTTAATTATTTCAATTTGGGATATAATTAGAGGGAATCTATTATAAATGTAATTTTGACTACCTAAAAATATTTGGAGTTTAACTTCTCATAATTTACTCTCCCATTACAAAATTATTTTGATAGGTATATTGGGGGATGAAACTAGGGGAAATAAAGCCATTTAAATGTAATTGTGACTATTTAAAGTGATTTTAGGTAAACATTTCCATAATCCCTCATTGAGCCAATTACTCAATTAGTTTGATCAGAGATAAAGTTAGGGGATATGCAATTCTATAGATGTAATTGTGACTACTTAAAATTATTATGAGCTTAATCTTGTCTAATTGGATCCTCCATTGAAATAATTAATTGATTGCATAAATGTTCCACACAATTAAGTGAATTCAAACCCCTTAACCAACTGACAACTACCTAAAGTGATTTGGTGCTTATTTCCTCCTAATTCACTCCCCTTTGAGCCTATCACTTGATTGACTCAATCATAGATGAAATTAGGTGAAATAAGGCCTCGTCAACATAGTTACAACTAGCTAAAGTGATTTTGGATTTTATTTTATCTTATTTACTTCATCACTGAAAAAAACTCAATTATTTATTGGGGCACACAATAATGGGAAATAAATCCCCATTGATGTATATGCAACTACCGAACATGATTCAAGGGAATGATTTTTAATAATTGACTATTTAATGAAACTAATTACTCAATTATTTAATAGCGATGAAAATATTGGAAATAAAACCCTGTTAGCCAAATAGTAAATATATAGTGTGATAATGGTCCCCAATTTCATTCAATTAACCCCCTAATTAAATAAATAACTCCATTACCTCAATATCAGGTAGAATTAATGATAATAAATCTTTGTTAATGTAATTGTGACTATGTAACACAATTTGGGGTTCAATTTTGCATAACTGAGTCCCATGTTAAACCAACTACTTGATTATTTCAACGTGGGATGTAATTATGAATAATGAATCTACATGAAGTTATTTTGGGATTAATTTTCCCTAATTAACCCCATATTGAATTAAGCAATTGATTGGTTCAATAGAAGACATAACTAGGGGAATGTGAGAATGTAATTATTGATACATATTAAAAACCTCATAATTTAGAAATAAATTAACCCAATATATTATATGAAACAAATTATTAAGGTAGATAACCACTAAATGCTTCTTATTGGAAGGAACCACTCCAAATAATATCTATATATTTAGATACTACTACATACAATACTCTTCAAATTTTCTCATATGTGGATAAATACTATTTATATAGACATATCACACATAGATAGACTTCTAATAAATACTCATAAATAACCCATGTACAAATTTGACTAGATACAATGAATCTAATAGTATCTCCTAAATTAATCCACCTACCACTATTAATTAATTTCATTCTATTTAGCTAGAGGGATGATTTGAAAACCATTTACACACAAAGCCTCTATTTAGGTATCTTAAGTGCATGGTAATCCCCCTAGCACATTTCATATTTGAAGCATGAGAAGAATATGAATAGTAAAAGTATTTCAAGTGAGTACAAATAAAATGCCATGTACTATCACCCAACAATCTATATACATTATTCCTAGAGTATTTTTCTTGGTGGTACCTATATCAAAACCTTATATTATATCTATTATTATTTCATTCACCTATATTTTAATTTATCTTTTTATTCTAATAATAACCATTTCCTCTTTGATGCCACTAATTTCATTAGTTTTCATATGATTCCATTTAGATCCATAGTGATTGTATGACACTCCCTAATACACCTCCATGTTTGTTTCATCTCATGGTGATGTGGGTATATAAAAGCCTCAACATTAATATCCTAGTGAGATAAATTCACCTTATCCTTTTCCTCTTGTTGATATTATTGAATATATTCTTCAAATTTCTCTATCTTGACTTTTACTTGGTCTCTAATATGTGTGATATCATGAAAATTCACCTTATTATCTATAGACCAAATTCTCATGAAACAATTTTATACATTAACTTTTAATTTTTTCTAAATTTTTAAAATAAAGATACCAAATAAAAATATCCAACCATCTGATATCGAAAGCATAAATATTTAGGTGCAGCACATATTTTCTTATAGTGAGGTTTAAATATTCAAAAAAATTAATGTTCATGCTTACACTCTAATTGTTTGGTTTTCATGAATCTATGTTTTCTTGGCTAAGTCCATTTTCATGAGTTTATACCCATTTGTTGGTTTTATATATAAAATAACCTCATTCATTTGAATTCATCCATGAAATTGATATATTGAAGCTTAGTTCTTTTGATCTAAATTATTTTAGATCTTAGTCTCCATCTCAATTCATTTTTCTTCCTTACTTTACTCTTCAATGTTACAAACATTCTAATTTTACTATATTCCTACCCCATCCTGAGTTTTACTTATCATAATTGTCATAATTTTATTACTTTCACATCAATCTATGAAAATATGTTCCATTTCTTGTCATGAAATTTTTTATTAGTCTTTTTGCATATGATAAAACCAACACAATCCATGACCACTTAGATGAATAGACAAACCTAATTTCTAAAATTATAATTATAAATGTTTCTCCTTTAATTGGAAACAACATTATCTAGCATCAATATCATCATCTCAATATAAAAATAGAAACTCCATGATCCATAATTTATAAAAATTAGGGGTTCAAGAATGCTTGTATCACTAGATCTTATTTTGTACCAAAAATATGAGAATAAAAAGAGGTATAAAAGTGGATATGAATATTTATTATTATTTACCAAACAATACACTTGATTTTCATACCCAAAATGAAATATATGTTTATATGATGTCATGATTATAGACATTACTATTTTATGGATGATCCCACCACACGAACTTGTGATTGAGATTCATCAATCAATAGTGCTAAAAAAAAATGAATTTCTACTAGTTAGAATTAGCTTGAAGTCTATTTTCCAATACAAATTCATCCCAATTATATGTTGTAATAAAATTTTATTTTCTCTATAATATAAGTTTTTTTCTACTAGTAAATATAAAGTTGATTCTCATGATCAACTTTGCACTATCATATCTCCTTTGATATTTCCCATAATCTTGAGTGTGGTCACTTTTTATAAATCACTCAAAATAATCTCTTGAGGAAAAAAAAACTTAATTCAATTACATCTTTTTGTAAGGATAACAAATCTTTTTATAAATCTTAACATTTTTTTTCAAAAAAAAAAGTAAATTTCCTCTCACTTTTCTTAAATCATTACTCAATTACTAAATATTAGGAACCTCTAAACTCATAAATATGATAATCCTAATATATTATATCACACAATCTGTTAAGGTATGTCAACACCATATGATTACCCTTATTATAAGGAACCACTCCAAAAAATATATCTATTGAGACATCAACACATACAATACTCTTCACCTTTTTTCCATATGTAGGGGGCATGATTTAATAGATACATGGCATTCCTACTTACAATAATAGCTCATAAATAACTCAGAATCCACTAAAACTAGATACAATGAATTTAGTTGTAGCTTCTAAAGTAAAGCACCTACTAGTATAATTATTTTTATTTTAATTAATGAGTGGGATAAATTTAATAAAATATGTACCCCAAACCTTTAAATATTAATTCATAATTCACTATAATACCACATTCCTTAGTATCCTAGGTGTGTGACACTACCTTAAGTGGTTTGGGGCTTGATTTTCATCAATTGACATACCCATTAAAAATTTAATTGATTTTTTCAATAGGGATGACATTAGGACAAATCATGGCACATCAACCTAATTTTTATTACTTAATGTGATTTGGGGCTTAGTTTTCCTCAATTGACTTCCTTATTCAACCAATCACTAAATTGACTCCCTTATTCAACCAATCACTAAATTGGCTCAATTAGAGATACAATTATTAAACATTGATCCATGTCAACATAACTACGACCACCTAATATTATTTGACTTGCAATTTTCTTTAATTTACTCCTCCATTAAACCAATTACTTGATTGGCTCAACAGGTGGTGATATAAGGACTATTCATCCTCATCAACTTAATTGTTCCTATTTAATTTAATTAATGGCTTAATTTTTCCTGAATCACTCTCCCATTGATATAATTACTTGAGTGGTTCAATAGAGATGTAATTAGGGGAAATAAATCTGCTTCACCATAACTGTGACGAGTTAATGTGATTTGGGGCTCAATTTCCCTAATTGACTCACCATGAAATCAATTATTTATGTTTTTAATGAGTGATGAAATTAGGAGAAATTAAGTCCTGTCAACCTAATCGTAACCACCTAAAATGATTTGGAGATTAATTTTCCCCAACTAATTCCCCCATTTAACTAATCACTCGATAAATTTAATGGGGGATACAATTAGGGGAATAAAGCCCCATTGACCTATTCACAACTAGGTAAACTAATTTAAAGCTCAATTTTCCTTAGTTAAATTCCCATTGAATAAAGTAATTAAATAGTTTAATGCGGATGTAATTAGTGCCAGTCAAGGCCATCAACATAATTTATGAATCTAATGTATGAAAAGTCAAGCATTATTAATAAAAGTTGTAGATGAAAAAACTAACATTTGAACTTGAATTGGCATCCTCGTATTTTTTCAAATAAATTTATTTAAGATAATTGTACTAATTAATGTGTGTATATGTTTTTTATATTAATAAGGGATTGAATTGTCCCACCCTATTTGGAACAAAATATTATATTTTCCAATATGCGAAACATGCATCCCCCATCGTAGATTGACTAATTGTTGGTGGGATTTAAAAATGGTTTGATTTAACAGTAATGCATCCAATTAATCGTCTATGATTGCGAGAAGAATCTATAAGCAATTAAGTCGCAGAAAAATACAATCATTCAAGATTATTAAAGTCGGAGTTTATTAGGAGGTGGGGAGAAATGGACATCTTCCAAAGGTGTTGCATTTGACTTCTGAAATTTGATTATATTAGAATTGCACGTAACTTGGACAACTCAATCAGTGCTTCAAAAGGTAGTAACTGCATTGTCTTGCTGCGCAGAGCTAGACATGTTTTTTAATAATTATTAAAAATAGGGTTGACCTGTCGTACAAACCTGGCATTTTATCGGGATTGGTATTAAACTATGCTAAGTTTGCGAATGGTGGCTACATCAATGGCGGATCAGGCGGCTCGCTTATTATTAATATATGGCTTGTAGTTATGTATTTTAGACGGAAGTCCAATCATAGTTATCGTCATAACTTAGATTTCTTTAAATATTAAAAAGAGGGTCGTATCATGATATAGGGATAAAGTACCAAACGGTTTTAAAATGTTTAAAATGAGACAATATAAGGATAAAGTATATAATGGTTTATGTTAATATATTTATATTTATATTTTAAAATAAATAGTAATATGAAATTATTAAAAAAATAATAATAAATTAAATTAAAAAAGAATTGAACAATAAGTTTTAAAAAATATAATTATGTGTAGTGTTATTTGATGAATGAAGTGTTCAAAAATTGTTGAGAATATTTGTAGTATAAGAAGAAAGCTCTCTTGATAGTGGAGCTAACATTAACTAATCATCATGAGTATTATTTTTTTATACTTAAAAGTATAAGAATTTCACACCATCAAAAGTAGAAAAAGTTCGAAGAGATGATCTAAAAATCGTTTTTCCGTACAATTATTTTGCATACTCAAACCTTTCTATTGAGGAAGATATGTGTAAAAGTGACTCTAAAATGTGCATTGTTCTGGTCTAGCTGAAAGTCATTTGGTTAGATATTGGAAGAAATCCTTCTCAATTTACAAGGAGAACTTGTGGTTGAAAAACTTTTCTAGGTGTTGAATTTCCAAGGGCACTTTTTCAACCTATGTATGGATCCCAAATAATGTAAAGGTGATGTTATAAGTTTTATCATTAATAGAAACCAATTTGATATAATGTCATTCAATAAGATAGTAGGATTTTTAGTTTTCCAAACCTAAAAATTAATGAAAATTTTTAATAAAATTTAGAAAAAATAAATTTATATCCGCTACTGAACATGATTTCCAAACAAAGCCATCTTTCAATTGATGTTCTTACTTGAAAAGGTTATGGATTCACTAACAAGTCTCATTGGATCATGGGTAGGTCCATAAGACACATTTAAAAGTCTCTAAAATATTGCAGACATGACACTTAAGATGATAAATTCTAATGTAATAGTCTTTCTCCTAGTGGTAGGTTCACTTAGGATGATAAATTCTCATGTAATAGTCTTTCTCCTAGTGGTAGGTCTTGGTAGACTAAACACCACAAATAAATAAACAAGATTAGATTGATTGAGCTTACCTTTCAAGATTTAATTAAGATGGAAAATCTAACTCAAGGGTGAATAATTTAAACTACATAGAGTATTTAACTTTCCAAAATTTAGATAAAAGTGACTCATAATTTTATACAATAAACATGGAGAATAGTTCTTAAATGGCATGTCACAATTTAAACGTGGATATTTCCTCCATGTCATTATGGGTTAAACCCCTAATTTGTGTAACATAAAAATAGAAACAATCTAATGTATACATATTAAAAGGTGTTTGAGAAGAAAAAAATAATATTCTCTCTAAAATGAGCCATAGATTTTAATCGCAAGAAGTGATAAAATCTCACACATTAAAAATACATTTCTTAAAAAACTAAAGAAATTTAATAAAAGAAGTTTCATAAGAAAAATATTTTGTCGAAAACAATGGATTACCATCAAATATTATGACCATTGAAAGAAAAACCAAATCTGGATTTGTCAACTTCCTATTTAAAAATAATGTGATCACTTCAAAAGTATTTGAAATATTTCAAGCAATAAAATAATAAACCATAATATTGGTAGTGATAATAAGTAAAGTATGGAATAATAGATATTTAATTAATTTTTTAATATTGGAGCTTCGCTTATGTTCCAGATCGGATGTGAACCTACCAACCCTATAATTATCATGTATCAAAAAAATAAAAACAAAAAAATCATATACATATAAAAAATAAAATAATTGTAGAAAAAATTAAATAACTACATTTTGTAGATAAACACCATATAAATATTGTAATTTTCTTAAATAAAATAAAATTAGAAGATGTAATCAACTACTTTATATTTTTTTATATAACATTTTATTCATAAATAAAATATTTTTATATATGTAATTTTCTATAAATTATTAAGAATATTTTAAATATCTTATCAATATAGAATAAATTTTATTATAATATAATTATGTATTTATTTTATATAATTATATATTTAAAATAAATATTCAATTCAATTATTATTATTTTTAATAAAAAATTATCTTTGTATGTTTAAAAAGTACACAACTTTTTTTAATATTAATTATTCCACTCAAACTTTTCCTTATCTATTTTTATCAACAATCATACAATGAAGATATACATAAGGAATCGTAAAGACTTTTTTTTTTCCACATGAAAAATAAGAATACAATTGACTAATCAAATTTAAAAAAAAATTAAAAACAAATAATAAATTTAACTTATATTTTTCATATTAAAAATATATATATTGTTGGATATTCCATTTCATGGAAGAAATGGAATAGAATAGCGCTGACTTTATGTTTACCTCAACCTTTTTATTTTCGTGACTTTCCTTCACCTCTTTTAAAGATTTATCAATTTATTTACCATTGCAACTATTCTTTTATAAAAATATTTTTGAGGGAAATTTTGTTCAATATGTTTTTATAAAATATGGTACATGTTTTAAAGAGTACAATTTTAAGTACTCTGAATTTGAATTATTATGTTATTGTAATGTAGTACATGAATATAAAAAATTTATATATAAAAATTGAATTTTTAATTATATAATGATAAATAAATAAATAAAATGATATGTACATATAAAGATGTGTACAATGTTAGAATGATTATGAAACTCTTTTAATTTATAACTTTACTTTGATAACTTATATTATTATTATAGACATGTCTCTTCCATCACAAAAAAGATTTTATTAATTTTAATTTCTTACATTAAGATTTTATTTTGTTTTATTTTTTTGTATATATTACAATTTAAATGAATTTAAAAGTCATTAAAAAAATAAAGTATGAGTCAAAAATATAGAATGAGATTTATATTCTTAAAATTAATTTTATCTTATTCAATTTGGTTTTTTTTTCTTTTTTTTTAAAATATAAAGATTAGTTTATTGTATAGATTTGTGTTAAAAGGTTAAAACTTTAACTATTTTATTATGCAGAGTAGAATAAAATAGAATAGAATGTATGATTAATGTTCAATGTAAAAATAATAAATTTTAAAAGAAAAAAAAAAAAAAAAAGATAAATTATGAAACATAAAAATTATTTTATTGAAATCTTTCTTCTAATACTTAATAATTATTAAGGATCAATTTATCTTTTTGAAATTTGGATTAATTAACTTTTAAATATAAATCTACAATAAAACAGCAAATTAAAATACTATATAAATTTTTCAAATAAAACCTTATTAAATAAAATTAGATTAGAATTAAAAGTAGTTCATTTAATATTTTAAAATTTTAAACTAAGATACTACACAAATTTTTAAAACAGAACCCCCTCAAATAAAATTAATTTAAAATATAAAGTACCCATTTAATATTTTAAATTTTCATTGACTTGTAAGTTAACGGAACAACAATGACAAACATAAATAAATAATTGACAGGAAAAATAAATCTCATAAATTTAATTTTTTTTTCCTTCCCTAAATATATTGTATGTTCAGAATAAATGGAAGAAACTTTAGAAATGCTGGAATTATCAGAAGGGTTAGAATATTTTAAAAAATTCTCCCGTATTGTCGTCTCGGAAAAAATGACTTATTCAAACATATGATATGATATGAGAGAACTCATGGATGTCTCGAAAAGATAATAGAGCGCATTCAAGGAAAGGAAGTCGATTTGTAACGCTCCACATATAAGAGAATTGGTGGAAGTTAGGCCAGTTGAAGCACACTTCCATAATAATAACTTTATCCTAAATACAAATTTCTTTCATATTACTCAAGTGCTGAAAGTTTGCTTTTCAGGTTTTTTTTTCGGTTTAAAGATAACCTTCTTTTGAGTTACGTTTCTAGATTTCCATAAACATATTTGCTATAAATATAAATACGTTTAATCTTTGCGGTTGACTGGGGACGGATTTTAAAATAGTAACAAAATATTAATTTTGAAAGTTATTGTAAGAACAATATAAAATATTTGTGAAGCTTTGAGCATCCCTATACTACCATAATTGTATCTGTACAATGGGCTTTCAATACAAGCGGAGAGAATTAAACACTTTTTAAGTATAAATAAATTAAAAAAACACAGAGGTTAAGTTATGAAAGACCATAAAACAGAATAGAAGATTGTTTCACTTTTACTTAAATATTTGATAATAATTTCTGTAGATTATATATTTCTTTTCCCATAAGATTATAATAAATAAAAATATATATTGAAATATTTTAGAGCTAAGTTTTGTTATGTATATTTAATAATTTAAAATTTATATTACAAACTGAAAGACATCACTTATAAAAACTTTACAAATAAGGTTGCAATGTATGTACTATAAATTAGAATATTATTATAACCGAACATAAAATTAATATACAGGGAGGTGCTTTCTTCTTTCAATTGAATTGAATATTTGAATAAATAAATTAAGAGTTGTCCTAAGGGTGTAAGGAGTGTCAGAAGGAATGTAGAAGTTAATTATTTTTATCTTTAGAGTATATATTGTGTTTAAGTGTTTTTATTTTGAGTGTATGATGTGGATACCCCATAAACCAATTACCAGTCATTCACCTATTATCTGAATTAGTGAATCCTCTACCATGACATTCATATTGTATCAACAATGATCGCTTCTTATGATCCCATGTGGTATGCACTTTGTATAAGATTTGGAACTCAATTCAATTGCACCCTTTTCTTACTCTTTCAGTCACTTTTAGCTCACTCTCTAGACAATTTTTGACTTTTGAAGAATTTTGTTTACTTTACCAGGACTCCTAATTCATATTCGACCATTTTCTGACATATTTAAGTTGTGAAGTATTTCCCAAACTCAAATAGAGTCTGTTGTGGCTCGAATATTTATAATTTATTTACCCAAGTTTAACTCATTAAGCACTTGAGCTAAAAATCAATTATTTCTTGGTCGATAAAAACTCATCCTAACCTCAAGTAAAAATCTAAAATACCTAAGTCTTTGTTAAGCTCGGACTCTCCTCATCTCTAATGAGGTGTTAGATTGCACATGGCTTAGCATTAATGAGAGGAAGACGCAAAACAAAGGAAAGCTGAGCACATGGCCCTTGCTAGTACTAGCCCCTCCCATGCTGGTAGGGTAGACAGACCCCCAAGTGAATGATTGAACTAAGAACCAAGTGGACATAGGCTTGTATGCTGATGAAGGCCCATGACAAATAAGAGTATGACATTTATGAAGCGGAGTAAAGATATGAGAAACATGAAAGGGCTTTGAGAGGAAGTAAAGAAGTACATGTGGAGCCCCTATTAAGTAATATTTGGCCATGTGGTGAATGTAGTGTGGGTCTAGTAGATATGATACCTAGGTTTGTAATGTGACATGAGGTGATCCCTCATCGATATTAAGGTGACAAATGGCATAGGGCTTAGGCTTAATGAGAAAAAAGTATGTTGAAGGGTGTAAATTTGACTCACCAATTTTGATAGGGCCCAAATATGACTAGAACTAATGAAAGGTGATAACTTGGGCCTTGATAGCCCTAACCCCCTCCTAGGATGGTAAGGAAGTTATATTTTGTGGTGAATGAAGGATTACCAAGTGGTCACCACATTTTTGAGATAAGAACCAAGTGGATATAGGATGACAGGGTAGTAAGAGCCTGCTAGAAGGTGATGTGGAGCCTATACAAGGCAAAATTTTAACATGTCATGAATATAGAGTAGGACTAGGAGATATGATATATGTGTTTGCAATGTGACATGTGGTAACCTCCAAATACCTCAATCCTAGCCCACTAATACACATTGTGTGGATATCATTATTTTTTATATATTTACAATGTTTTATGTGAGAATATTTTCATCTAGTATCAATATGGTAATTTGAGAAGGGGGAGAATTATTATTTTTTATAATTTTTAAGGAAGAAATATATATTTTATAATGATTTTTTCTTCTAAAATAGTTGTCTAAATTGAACTATTATTTTACCTTGGGAAAGAGGAATCTAAGATATTTTTAAAAAGTGGTTATAGTAAGGATTTTAATTAGTGTCAAGTGAGTTATTATAATCTCTAGTTGAATCTATAAACATAATTTTTAATTTTTTGTTACATGACAAACTAACACAAGACACACACATCTCACCCCTATCCTATGCAACTTCTAAGTGTCTAGCTATGAGGTGGGTTGTTGGGAGGATAATGAACAAATACATGAACACGTAGTATTTTTAAATGAGTTAGGTAATGATGGTGAGGGGTAATGATAGGGAATTTCAAGTTATATTATACCCCAGAGCATCGATATTTTACACTAGAGTCACACTCTCACCCCTTCCTGGGATGGCTGGGAAGTTAGACCCCTTGGCAAATAAATGCTTGTCAGGTGGCATACACAACCTTGAGCTAGGAAAGAAGTGGATATAGGGTGGTAGGTTAGTCATGACTTATAGTAAATAAAATCCTGACACCTATCAAGTAATGTGAGGATATGATAAACCTAAAAGGGGTCTGATCGGAAGTAAAGAAGGTAATTAGCATCAAATTATTAATTAGATTCCCCATCAAAAAATATTTGAGACATAGACCTAATAACACATAAAGATGGTGAAAAATGCATAGCATAGGTAAATGCCAACATGTCACACCATAAACACCTATTGAGTGTTTCCCTCGACAGGTTTTGTAAAATAATTAGAAACCTATTTCATAATCTTTTAAAAATATGCCAAATACAAATTCAATGGAAGAAATATTTTGATAAATATGCCTCAAACAAAAAAAGTCAACCTTATACTAAGATTTGTATTTATTAAACAATGTCCTAGTGAACTATGGAACAAAAAATTGCTTAAGCAAAAAAAAATGCATACCCTTTTTTATATAACTAGTTATTTCTATCATGGAAAATATATGAGAGAGTAAGATCTAATTTCCATAGTTCTTGGAGGGAGCATGTATAAATTGGTGGATGTTTGAACATGCATCCAATAAACTACACAAAATTGGATATGCTTATGGGCATTGTGAAAATTTTACCTTTATACCTTTCACCAAATAAGGATAAACAGAGTTGTGAAACACTACTACAATCAAATCGATGCTCATGATGCCTTCATTCACCCTTGACAATAAAATATAATCAATTAAAGATGTTATGACCATGTTTTGATGTAACTGACATGTATCATTATACAATATTGTTGCATTGACATGCCAATTTTTGATGTCTTGTCCACACATATATAACATTGTCATATGGAATCGAGCCACTCACTAGATGTGGAGTCCTATCACAATCAAGTTAAAATCCATTGATATCCTCATCCACCCTTAACAATAAAAAATGGCCAATCAACTATGTTATAATCTTACAAGCTATGTACCCCTATCTAATATGGGTAAGTCATGTAAATATGACAACTAATCTCAATATAGGCTTTGTGAATGATATGGGCTATATGGTATCCAATATCACATGAAATACCATGTCATTATACTTCTCCATTGTTATTTCTAACACAACATAACCCATTTTTAGACTGAAAATGGGGACACTCTTTTTGATTATTTCTCTAATCTCGCATATGATCATAGTTTATTGGTCTCTACACTACAACATGCCTTTTTGATCCATCTTAATTTACATGCAGCATTAGGACTCAAAACCACCATTGTTGGAAAGACCATGTCCATGTGAATTAACTTGGTAGTTTACAATTAGCATAAAAATAGAGTTAGGGCCTTCTAATTTATCATTGAAGTCTGGGTCTCATAACTCTACCAGCCAATTCCAAGAGTTCTCATTGGATGATAAAAGTGTCATTGAGTGATAACATTATCGTTGGGTGATAGTAGTGTGATTAGTCAATAACATTATCATTAAATGATGGTAATGTCATCAACTAGTGACATCAACATTAAGAGATGACATTATTATAGGACAATGATAATGTTTTCAAGTGACCACATTATTATTGAGTAATGATGATGTCATTAGTCAAGGGATATGTGGTGCAATAATGACGTTACCATGGGTTGATCACATTATCATTGATCAATGGAGATGTTGTGGGGTGATGTAATTATCATGATTTAACCACATTATCGTTGATTGACTGAGATGCTATGGGATAACAATGTTCTTATGGCTCGACCACATTTTCATCAATCAACTGCATTTGATGTAAACTTAATTCTAGGTATATGGGTAACTTTGTTGTCATGGGTCGATCGCATTATCATTGATCAACCTTAAACTTTCTAAGTGTTGTATGCATTATTTTATCTTCATTCTTTTAATGCTTTTAAGAAATTAACTTGTTTTATTTTCTTTGTGTAGGTGGTGAACAACAAAAGTGTTATGGTGGAGGAGCAAATTTTTCATTGAGAACCCTTGGATGACCACTTTGCATTTGTCAGGAGACAACATAATAGACATGGTAAGAAAGAAAAGTTTACTAAGATGATTGTTCAATGTTAAAACAAAATTATCAAGAATTGTCTTCAAATTAAATACATTTAAAAATAAATAAAATTTGAATCATTGTGTTCAGATTATAAATGTTTAGAATTACTATTTTGTGTTTTGGTTTGATCTGTTGTTGAATAGTTGGAATATAATACAAAGAGACTTTGTAACATGACATGTGACATGTAAATTTTATTCAAAATTCATCTAAGCAGTTGGGTAGATTACTTAGATCATATCTGTACACATGTCAGCATTTGATTAGTAGATAAAATGTTAGAAAAATAGGGGTTATCTATAGGCAGATCCCATGGTAGTCACAACTGTCAATATGATGTGAAAGACATCAAAAGTCCTATGGACAAATCACAACCTTATTCCTTTCAATAAAAACACCTCTAACATAATTAATTTAATGATTACTAATAATTTTAGATTTTTGCTTTGAATTTAAATATTTATCGTATGAATATTTCTCTTTATCATTTATTTGGTTTATTTGGCATAAAAAATAATTACTCACATTTTAAAATTATTAATTTGATTAAGCCAATAACATATTTAAATATTTTTTTTATTAATATTATATAATTTTAATTGTTTTATATTAAATTTCATATATTATGTTTCAAATTAATTTATGTGTTAAAATAATATTATAAAAATATATTATATTTCATGTAATCTAATTTTATAAATGTGATATTGATAATCATATTTATTTTTAAAATTTCTAAAAATTTGTCAATTCATATTGAAGAAAAGGTAGAAATATACATAATAAAGTATAAAAATAATCTAGCACATATCCTACAAGGTTTGTGGGCAAAGCATTAGATAATAATTTGTTACGACGAGGGAATGGGTATAATCAAAGTGTAGAAAGATTCTATTTTTTTCTTAAAAAGGTATAATTGTATGTTTCGATTTCTTCTATTTTAAAGTCATTGATTCTAAAATATTTCAGAGAATAAAATTTGATTTTAAATATATATGACATTAATAAAATTTATTTCAAAATTAAAGGGGAGAAATGATGAATGGACGTAAATTAATTTAAAAGGAGATTTTAAATTATTGTAAGTATAAAAGAAAATTAATAAAAATAAAATTAAATAAGAATTATAAATGTTAACCACTAATAAATATATGGATATATTTTGGATTTTTTATTTTACACGTGTATATATAGTTTAAAATGAGAAAAATATAATACTTTTTGTTATTAATTTATTTTTTAATCGAGAAAAAAAATTAATTGTACATAAGATATTTAAGGTAGTTGTAAAAAATATAAATAGAATGTTCACCTAGTAGACAAGCGTCATGTGAGCACCATAATTAGTTTTTAATAAGGAAATTGTTTCGAATGTAAACCATGATTTCAGGTCAATCACTTTCTAGAATTATTTTTCATTTGTTATTTTTTAAGTACATTGTTTTATAAGTAATCATTCTCTCACAATTCTTATTAATTTTGATTGAATTTATTTGATAAAATGATATATTTATTTTGAAGTTTTTATTTTATTAGGTCAAAATAGGTTGAAAGACCTTGAAGCCTTTTACAAAGGAATAAAATATGAAATGGTAATGTTCAAATGACATGTTTTTACCAGTGTCAATAAAGTGGATGGTAATAAAGAACATACTTAAAACTTTCAAAAAAAGTCAATCAGAAAACCTATCTTATTTTCTTGGGAAACTTTAGTTAAGATTTCATTGAATTTGTACCTGTGGGGCTTAACCATTTTTTTACTTGTCTTCTAAATTTTATCATAGGGTTCCCCTGAGCAAAAAGACATATAGGGGGTTGACCCATTGGCCTTTTTTGTTTTTTCCCATTTTTTTGTAACTCGAACCATTCTTTTTTATTTTTATTTAGTTAGGATGGTGAAGAGTTCAAAAATTGGAACACAAGGTTGGGTTTTGTCTTCTATTAATGTATCATTGATAGTTTTAGCCTTGGGTAAGGCAATTTTTGGGTTATCCACTGAAGAGGGAGAACCAAGTGATTTTGAAACATTTTTTGGAGAGATTAAATTAGCCATCAATTCTTTTTCATAGTGAAGAAGAATTTCACAATCCTTATTTTTAACAAGTTCTTCCATAGAAGAGGCAAAATGCTCACTGTCATAAGGTATATAGTCTTCATTTGAAACCAACACCATAAGGTTTTTGTAATGAATTATTTCCACCAAGAAGAATCATTCTTTTTTCTAAAGAGATTGTAGTTTTTGGTCAAATGTCCAAGGCCAAAATAACTGCAATATAAAAACCCTTCGTAGTCAAAGGATTGAGACCAAGTATGTTCTCCTACCTGAAAAGTGAATTTTCACAAAGATTCTTAGAGGTATCTATATTCACTAAAATTATAGCAAAATAACTGAAGGAGAAGTGGTCGATATTTGGGTGCATTTACAAAAATTCACCCAATGATTTACCAATAGCCTTTAGACTAGATTCACCTCAAAACTACAGTAGGAAATGACACACACAAACTCAAATAGATTTAACATACAAAGGTTTAATGAGAAGATTAATGTCTAGGGACCATTCTTTTAATATCAAGGGATAATGATTCAAGATTCATAATTAATTTAAATATATTTATTAAAAATTATCTAAGCTATAACTAACTAGATTATTAATTTTATTGATATTTATTCTATATTAATTATTCTAATAATATTTTTTCATATCAATTAAAAAATAATTATAAAATAAAAACATTTATAAAAACATTAAATACAAGCTTCACCATTTTAGTATTCTTACTCTTTCACTGCTTTTATATATATGGAGAGCATTGAATTCCCTATAAGCCACCTCCTGCATAAACCAAAAAAATTGTAAACTTCATCTCTTTGCATATTCTTTAATCAATGATTGGAAGATTTACAAGCTTCCTTAGTTTTTCAATGAGGAAATAAATTTGATTTAATTTTTTAATATCATGTTGCATAAATAAATGCCCTTTTATTTTCATGACTTCTCCTAATAACTTTTAAAGGTTATAGTTTGTTTTCTTTCTCTCTATTTTTAGATTTTCGTTGCCATTTTATTTTATTTTGAAATATTTATATTTGTAATTTTTTTTAAATCTATGAATTTTATTAATAAGTTCATCCAAAAAAAAATTTATAAGAATTATAATAATTATAATTTTAAATCGATTTTGAGTTAGATGATAGTGGAATGTAACATATAAATATAAATCAAAGTAAATTAATTTATTATAAACTTTATAATATAAAAAACTATTAGATTTATTAAAATATTATAAAAATAAAAAGTATTATTACTTTTATAAAAGATTCAAAGACTACAATTCCCAATTTGCTAATAATATGATATAACATGTAAATATAGACAAAGAAAAAATAAATCCCTATAAACTTTCAAACATCTAAATATTTTTCAAAAGATAGAATTATAATATTTTTGTTATTATAAGGATATCACAAAATTGATTTTTTCCCAACCAAATTCTTCAAGTTTTCATCAAAACTCCTCTTTTGTGGATAACTATTCCACCACTCTCCAAAGTCTCCCCTTTTTTGACTCAGATCAATTCAAGAATGGAACTCAGGTGGGGAAGGGTTTTTCATAATGGTGGTCCTATTACTCTAAAGGAGATGCCAAACCTTGATCTAGTCCCCCCCTATGGATATGGGTTTATTCTTCACAAGGTTCGAAGATATGATTAAGAAACATAAGTCAAAATCTTTAGTTGAAGTGGCCTTCAAACTGACACCTAGATCTGTACCCAAGGCTTGCACCCCTGTTCCTTCCATAATAGTGGTGATCATTGACAAGAAAGAGTGTAAGGAAGTGCTTTTACATGAAGACTACTTTGCATCCAATGGAATCACTTACATATTTTCTAATCTTTGGCAAAAACACCAAGACCTTCTTGCATGGATCTTGAAAAATTGGCAAGGACTCTTGCATGTTAGGATCGAGATTTATAATAGTGACAAGATTTTTTTCATTGTTGTTTTTTACTACATTGAGGACAAGGATTTGATCCAAAATTTGTTTTGGAGTTTGAATCTCTACCCTTTAATCATGAAAACCTAATGCCTTTCATTAACCCCCTTACTAAACCTCTAAATGAAAGACCTATTTAGATTCATCTTCCATATCTTCCTTTCTAGTTTTGGGTTAAACACAATTTTAAAGCTATAGGCAACTCATTAGGTAAATTTATGAAAGCACACCCTAACACTACTACTTTTTCCCAAACCACCTTTTACAAAATTTTGGTCAATGTTGATACCTCAAAGGATTTTCTTGAAAAGTTATCTTGCAAGTAAGCAAGCATTCATTGTCCTAACCCCTTGATTACAAAGGATTAATGTTTTATTGCCATAGTTTTTTCAACATAGGGCATTTGACTAAAGAATGCAGTAATCAAAGAAAAAGAAAGAAACCTACTAGTGGTCTAACTTCTTCCTTTCAAACCTCATAGTGAATTCTAACAAATTTATGAGTGATGATTTAGATTCATCATCTGATAAGCTTGAGTCTCCTACTCTAAATTATGCTAGTTCCATCTCTTCTGACACCAAGGGGAATGCTAAGGCAAATGCATCAAATCCAAACACGAAGGGGCCAGTCTCAATAGTGGAATCCCCTATTTCAAATATCACTAAAGGTGTTAATATTCTCTTTGAAACTCCAAGGGTGGAACCATTGGCTATGGTTTTAGTGGAAGATAAATCTCACCCCTCTAATTCATTAAAAATCCTAATTCCTTTAGCCATAGAATTTGTAGAAGATAAAGGACGATGTACTAGAGTGTAGAGGATGAAAATGGAAAAAAAATCCAAGTCTAGCATGACCCTCCGTTCAAGGGGGGCATTCTAGGATAGAAAATAAGTGATCTATATTTTTTTGGGGATCTATGGATGTTGTTGTGTGAAAGTTTAGTGGAAGCAAAAAATTGATGGAAGATTCTCTATTTCCTATTTGTTTTTTTTGGTAGTAGAGCTTTTCTATTTGTTTTCTATACGTTTTATGGTAAATAGTGGTAGGTTTTAGTCAAAGTTGCCCTGATTTTATTGTTCCACATGTTCATTGTTTGGTAAATTAAAGCTCTTTTAGGAGGGATTTTTCATCTCCTTTGTTGTGAGGCACTTTTTCAAAAACAAAGGATTGGAGAATATTCTCTATTTCCTATAGGTTGTTTTGTTTCTCATGAGTTAATTTTTGTGGCACCTATTCTAAGATTTATATTTATATCTTATAGTATATTTTGTATATGTGTGGGACCCTTATCCCATCATTAACCTATCAAATTAAAAATATCACAAGAATGAATATTATCATTACTTTTGAAATCCATGAGGGCTTAACTATTTCTCATATGGTAGTAAATCTCATTAGTATCACCTAAACATCTCTTCTAATACCCTAGTTTGTATGGTAAGGTGTATATGTGTTAAAAACACCAAACTGGGTGAGAGAAATTATCCATTATCTATACAATAATTTAAACACTTTCTATTTATACAATAATTTAAAGAATTTTATAAGCCATTAATGTAAAGTAAGCCTTGGACTAATATTACAACTAAAATTAAGGAGAAACTAAAAATGACAAAATTAATATATAAAAACAACTTTATGTGGTTGTAGTTAACTTTTAGTGTTATATAATTAGTTTAATACATAAATATTTCTTAGTTATAATATTGACTAGTGATCATGGCTTCTCTAAAATGCTTCATTGGCTCTAAAAACTCCCTCCCACCTGAGCATGATTCAAAAATTCATCACCACTCCAACAACTTGAAGTCACACACTACTCTCTAGATGAATGTTTTAGCTGAGGATACTCAGCTCTTACCATTAAATCCTAGTCTCTAAGTTGTTGGAGGGTTAAATTCTCATCCTCTCTCATATTTATAGCCTGATATAAGTTATTCCCCCTATCGATATAGTTCCCTTGCCACTTCAGGTTCTCCTAGCATTTGTTGTAGGTCCCTAGTAGATAGATCTAACTCTTCTCATTCTAGTGTTTTATCCTCATGCTCAAATCATACTAATGGTATATAGGGCCTGAAGGGTTTTCTTTATGAGGATCCTTTTATACTACATGAGATGCCAAATTGAGATCTTATTCCCCTGTTGGATAGGGGTTTCAGATTCAATGGGTTGGAAGACACACCTATTTCAAAACCTAAATATTTTATTGAAGTAGCCTCCAAATCGATGCTTAGATCTACGCCCAAGGCTTCAACCCTAATCCTAATACTACGATGGTGTTTGATGAGGAGGTAACCTAAAAAAATTTATTCAATGAAATTTTCTTTGTGACCCATGGCATCATCTATAGATTCATAAATCTTTAGCCTAAACGATAAAACCTCCATACTTGGATCTTGAAATCTTGGTAACCCTTCGTACAAGGTAGACTCAAGATTTACCTTAGTGCTAAGAGTTTTTTATTGTTGTTTTTTATTATTGCAAGGATAAGGATTTGACTTAAAAGTAAATCTAGAGCTTGAATCTCTATCATTCGATTATGAAACCCTAGTCCTCCCTTTCTAATCATCTTACTAAACCCCTAAATGAAAGACTTATCTAGATTAACTTTCCTTACTTCCCTTTCTAGTTTTGGTCTGAACCCAACTTAAAAGCCATAGGTAACTCCCTAGGTAAATTCTTACAAACCCACCTAGACACTACTATATTTTTGCATACCACCTTTTCCAGAATACTGATCAATGTTGATAACTCAAAGGATTTTTTTGAAAAAAATGTTATGCAAGTGGGAAACCATTCTTGGTCCCAACATCTTGAATATGATGTTTTTTATTCCATTATTGAATATATTCTAATACAGATCACTTGGCTAAAGATTTCAAGTTTTATAGAAAAAAGAAGGAATTCTCCTAGTGGTCATAATTTTCCACCATCGATCTCATTATGAATGCCCTAAAATTTGATAATGATGTTTTAGATTCATCTTCAGATGAGACTGAACCCTGTAATTTAAACCATGTTGACCTCTAAGATTCTAAGGTGGATCATAAGGCAAACCCTCCAATTTTAGAAATGAAGGGGTCAGTTCTAGTTGTGGAAACCTCTGTTGCTAAGGATGTCATTACTCTCTCTGGAACATCAAGGATAGAACCATTGGTTATGGCTTGAGTAGTAGATAAACTTAGTCCTTAGAATATATTGATGTTATAACACCTCTAGCCTTAGACTCTATGGAATATGAGGGGGAGTGGACTAAACTACAGAAGAAGAAAAGTGGTAGAAGATATGAGTCCAACATGACCATCTATTTGGGTGGTGTGGGTGGAAGGGAGGCATGATTCATTTAGTGTTTGAGGGTAGTAGGACGTGTACGGGTTGTTCTAGACATAAGATGTTTGGACCCACTTGGCTTTCTTGGGATAGCTTTTGTTTTAAATAAGTTTCATTAAAACTTCATCAAAAGTTTCCTAGTTAAATCTTTTTGTCCCTGATTAGTCTTTGGCAGAAGTCGCTATTGAGGGGGATCTTGGTTGCCCATTTAATTATCGATGATAGCAGTGTGCTATTAGAGATTTATTTTTCTATTTTTAGGTTCTCTTCTTTGTATAAGGCTATGGGACCTTTCAATCCCGTATTTAACATATCTAATAAAAAATATTGATTAGTTATAATTTTTTTAATACAAAAGTCTATGAATATTTCAAAGATAAATTCATTCCTATTCACTGATTTAAGAGATTTAACATGTTTCTCACATAGTTTTCCAATAAATAAATTTATAGAAACATTTTTATTTTCTATGCACAAAACAAACCTACATTTTCTTTAAAAAATCATCTATTAACAATAAGTAATATAAACCTCTTGATGTTTAAAATGTTTTGATTGGGCCATACAAACCTACATGTACCGAATCCAATCCATGTTTATCTTTTTTTTCTTACCAATGTAAAATTAATTTAAAATTGGTTTATCTATTTAACATCCTGGACATACATTATGACTATTTTAAATAGAAGACATTTCATTCACCATGTTAAACTGACTTAATGTATGTAAATTCTTATAACCAAGGTGACCATACTTATTTTTCCATAACTAACTAGTGTTTTCAACCATTGTTAGTGCATTCTCATTTTCTATATTAGGATAATCCAACTTATATAATCCCTTTACCAATAGCAATGAGTTTTTTTTCATGAAAATTTCTAACCATGCATCTATTTCCTTTAAACTCCACACAAAGGTTAAGATTCATAGTTGCTTCAATTATGGGAAGAGTGTTTTTATTCATATGAGTAACAAATCAAACATTCTGAAAAGTTTAAGTAACAAAATTCAAATAAATATGATCATCTCCATACCCTTTTACATAGGGAACCCAACCTTCACCTACTGAAATTGATTCATTGCAACTATAATCTTATACAAAGTTTACATACTAGTCTACATGACACTTGTAATGTTTTGATACTCTTAACTTAAAATACCATTATCTTGAATTTGCTAATCAATCTTCTATCACCATAAATGTAAAATCACCCACTGAATTTTGTTCATCTACTTTAGCCACATTTACAAATTATGACTTCTCTAATTTTTTAAATCATATTTTTGCTTATGACAATCTTTCTTCACATGACCAGGTTTATTAAAATAAAATAATTATGTTTAGATTTAAAAATATATTTTCTTTATGTCCATGTCATGAGTGCACTTTCTATAGACACTGATGTTGAAGTAATGGACTATTCATCCCACCTTTCCTTCTATATGAGAATATTTAATAATTACTTAAAGTTTAATGTCTGTGTTTTTACAATCATGTATAAATTTTTACAAAATAAACATAATAAGATGTCAAATTTTACATAACAACTGCAATGAGATCTTATTCATCTACAGTTTTTCCCACTGCCTTCAACTAATTACAAATGTCCTTCAATTGGAACAAATATTTAGAAATAGATTCCACTTCTTGCGTCATGGTATAAAGTAAAAGATTTTTTAAGTATAAAATTAAGTCAATTTTATATGCCTAATATTCTATCTTAAGGTGATTCCATAAATATGGGGCATTGTAAGGATTTCTAACATCTAGATTAAATTATTTACCTCAAATAGTTTCAATAACATGAGGGCCTCATGATAACATTGATCATATCTATCTTGTTGGTGAACTAGTCTAGACAATTTACCAAGAACAATTTAGTCAATGTTATTATACTCACTTATCTTAAGTATCATATGGCTTCACAAGCTAATTTTTTTTGCATCTTATGGCTTTTGGAATTAAATTATCTACTACAAATAGTTTCAATAATACGATAGCCTCATGATAACATTAATCATAGTCATCTTGTTGGTGAACTAGTCTAGACACTTTACCAAAACCAATCTAGTCAATGTTATTATACTCACTTTTTTTAAGTATTATATGGCTTCACAAGCTAAAGTTTTTGCCATTCAATTTTGGAGAATATGGCTATAAAGAATAATTAATTCAAAAAAACTATAATGACTTTACAAATATTCTTTTTGGATATTCAAACTAACCTAAAATTAGAGAAAGTTGTAAATGTTTAGTAAAAACCGCTTTACAATTTATAAGATTTGAAAGTTTTCATCTTTCAAAAATTTCATATAAAAAAACAAAAATGAATAAATATTGAACTTTACAACTCCATTTTCAAAAATTCCTTTTTTGTGCAATAAAAGAAAGTTTTATATCTGAAAAATAATCAATTTTTTTAAATCTATTATTTGTTCCTAATGGAATTAACCATGATTTTTTAGGCTAGTCTAAACAAAAAATAAGGTTTTCTAAAGTTTTGAAAATAAATTGATTTTTTCACATTTTAATTAAATTAATTTCACCTTATTTTTAATTTGTTGAATAAAACACTAGACTGAAAATTTCATAAACCAATTGACCAATAAAAAAATACATGTTATTTCATACAGAAATGGTCACATGATAGTTTTTGGATCCCTTCTCTTGGTGTTAACTTGGCTTAGAATGATCTGAAACTCTAGGGATCTTCCTTTTCTAGCACTAACAATGATTTTTTTTTATTTTAAAAAATAATGGAGATTAGAATGGCCAAAACTGTGGAAATAGTGCTACATAAAGCGCCCTCCCTCCTCTATAACACCCAAAACTCCTTTTGGTTCTTCTTTGTTAGCTTAGTGCCCCTCTCCAAGTGATTCGATTAGTATATTTCATAAAATCCAAGTCTGAAAAGGATTAAAGATCTTGAAATTAAAAAAAAAAATGAGCCATCATTTGCTTATATGCCTCATCCTTCTGGGATTGTCTCCCTTCAAAATGACATTCCAATATATCAAATGAAATAGAAAAAAACCATTCTAACAAATGGAATGCTTTTGTTTGACATCCAACGTCTTTCTCTCACAGGCCTATACAACAAAAAAATCTTCCATTTAGCAATACACCTTACCAAAAACAAAAATGCCCTACCACATGCTTGACAAGTTGAGGTTGCTTCTCGGACAGTTTTTAATGGGTTTCTACCTCCATAACATGATGTCGTTAAAGAGATTTCCTCCTCCTCACTCCTAATAGGATCCTCTCCCAAACTCTCTCAACTGTAAGCTCTAATATTATATAGAATTAGTTTAACGCATGAATGAATTTTAATGAATACGTGATATTCATTCAACATGAAAATAATGCAATATATAGACACATAACAAGCACCTACAAACAAGGAAATAGGTGTAATAAAAAAAATGATGGAAATAACAAAATAGAAAACATATGCAACTAAAAATATTAGTTATAATAATATAACCAAATATATAATAAAATAAATATGCTTTTTAAAATTATTATTGTAATAGACGTGAGGATTAATTTACTCTGTTATAAAAGGCAAAAGCTTAATCAAGCAATCATCCTAATAAAATATAGTGAAATGGATAATTTCGAAATGAGGAAGCATGCTAAATAATATAAGGTATACCGTATAATAATACCTTATAGTTTTTTTATAAAATAAATTCTTATTTATTTAATTAATTAAAAAATTAATAATTTTTAATATTAACTTTCGAAACTACTTTACATAAAACTATCTCATTGTTAACAATGTTAAATAGAAATTTGAGTTTATGATTTTATTATAATATTTTCTTTCATTACGAAGATGGTTTACATAATATTATCAGAAATATTATTTAAAAAATTACCATATAATTTATTCTAAAAATATCTATTCTTATTTTATAAATTGTAGAAATATATTCTTCACTCAAATTAAATTTATATGACAGTCGTTTGAGGATGTTATTCTCGTCTATACACTTAGAGAAAAAAATATTGTTGTAGACAAAATAGTGAAAAACCAACTAAATATACATGAACCTATAATCAAATAAGAATAGTTGGAGGTGAATCAAAAAGACCATAAAAAAGATTAAAACGGAAATCCTTAAATCCTTAAATATTTTTGAAATTCAACTTAATCATTACTTGTATTTTCTCTTATCTGATTATTTGTTTAACCTACCTAAAATAATAACTCTATATCTATATTTTAATTTTTTTAATATTTTTTTTTTACCTCTTCAAAAAAATAAAATAAAAATAAGACAGTACTTCTATATCTAATCTATATTTATTTTTTCATTTTTGGGCTGAGAGGAGTCTCTCTTACACCGAACTGCTGACATCAAACATGCTTGATACGGCAAAGACCCATGTCATTGCAATTTTTATTTATTTTGTTTTTCATTTTCGTTGACGGATAAGTTGATGGAACTGGTATAAAATCAAAGACTGGAGTTTATGAGAAAGTTTAAAATACATAATGAAGTGTCTTCTCAACGTACAATATTGTAGGTTTAGAATAAATACAATAAATTTTAAAAATTGGTAGCAATGGCACCATCTTTGGCGGATCCCAATGCTTATATAAATGCGTGTGTGTGGTGTATATATATATATATTCACATCGATGAAAGAAAGTCAAATGAATAGAGCGTTGGTGGAAGTTGGGCCAGTTGGCGCACTCTCCTAATAATTGTTTTTCATTATTTCAAACACTTAAGTTGACTTCTGTATTTTTCCATCACAAGAATTTTTTAAAAAAATAAATAAACTTGTTTTTTATTACGGTTCTAAATTCCCTTAAACATATTTGGCTATGATACATTTCATCGTAACGGTTGACGAGGAATAGATGGTAAAATAGTAATAAAATATCTGGGTTTTTAATAGGTCTCTATAACTAACATCTGGTTTGGGAGGTCTTTGTAAGAGCAACATTTATATAGTTTTGGAAAACTTATGGTCTGCCTATACTATTATACTCGACAATGTGAATGTTTTGTTTTGGGGGGTAACATGTCGTGTCGAATATATTGGTATTGAAATGTACATAAATAAGAAACCAGATTGAACTTATACAAGCTCTCGCTTAATAGACCGTAGACTCTAGAAAGACCATAAACAAGAATGGAAGATCTTGTTTCACTTATAAGTAAATATTTACGTTGATAGGTATTCATTTATCAAATTATGTTTTTTTATTCCATATTTAATTGACGATCTACAATGAATGTTGAAGGATGAATGCAACAGCATCATCTTACTTCAGAAGTATAGAGTGTGTTGCCATGACCATATCATAGTGATGAAGAGTGGTCAACACTAAGGGTTTAGATATTAGAGACAAAATGGAAGATACATAAAGTGAGTGACCAATAAATTGAAACAATGATTTAAGTATTTTTTTGTTTGATGACAACTCTATTTTGAGATCTGTATGTTGTTACATTCACCACCAAATAATATATTTTTTTGTGGTAATTTTAAATGCATATGTAAGGATAGATATATTTTTAATGTATGATTAATATATATATGAGATTGTCATCTATAAGAGAAAATTTGATATTGCATTTGGAGAAAAATTGTTTCATGATTTCAAACCGAAGAAATTTCTAGATCTATTTTAAAGTGATAGAGAAGCTATTTCATTTGAAATTGTGTGGATAAGATCTAGTTGGGGCTAGCATTAGTTGAAAGTATAATGCATGAATAAATAACACAAATAATTTGTTGTGTTTTCATTTTTTTATAGTATTATGATGTTAGGTGGCATAGAATCATTGGCTTCATGTAAACTGAACTCTGTTAATTGTATTTTTATTTGGAAGTGTGTATGTTGTGTAAAGGCTATTATTTTTTGTAGTTTTTATGATTCTAGAGAAGGCCTTTCATGGGAAGTTGAATGAAAAATTATAAGTAGCGTATGTCCTCTTCACAACACAAATAATTATGTTTTCATTATTTTTGTAATGTTATGTTGTTTGACGGCATGAAATCATTGGCTTCTTGTAAATAGATATCCGTTAATGCTCTTTTGATCTATGTTGGTGGGAAAACAAATCCCTTGTATTTTCATAGATCTTATGCGTATAGTCTATAGACTATGTATGAAACTATTGTCAAGGGAGTTAGGAAGGCATATTAAAATAACATTTTTTTAAATTGCTATATGAGTTGTTCACAATTATCTGTGATTATTCAATATGTTTCTTATTCTCATGAACCTCTGTGCAAGTCTATAGAGTTGTGATTTTATTTTCTAAAAGTTATGTTTTACTACGTAGATAATTTATGGTCGTGATTAGTATTAGATAAGAATAAGATATTTCATGTGAATAAAAAATTGGTTACGTTTTCATTCATTTTATATAATTTTATGTTGTTTAATGGCATGAATTTATTGCGTTCTTCTAAACAAAAATATGTTAATGCCCTTTGTGTTGCTTATGTTTAACAAACTAATAGGAAAAAAAGTCATTACGGTCTTCTTAGGATAAGAAGGCGTATTGATTTTATCTTAAGCATTTGAGTGGGAAGGGGAAGGGGATGGGGAGTTGGGTGCAAGGGAGAGATATATTAGAATTGTATTTTTTATTTTATGGTTTTAAAAAATTCATTCCAAAAATGTTTCTACCAAATCCCACTCTTATGATTTTCATTATAACATATACCTTTTTTAGGAGTACAATTTGTTTTCCATTTTATATCCCTACGCAATGCATAATCAGGTTAGGGAATTCGTTTCTTTTTCTTAATTTTAATTGCAAGTGTTTCGATATAAAATCATTTATAATTCATATATTAGTTTGTGCGCTTCCTTTTGTTTCTCTGTTCCTACATATAGCTATAGCTATTCTATTTCGCAGGAGGTGCCGATAGAGAAACCTTTGTTCTTTTTCTTTATTTTTATTTTTTTTAAATGGTTTATTTCTTTTGGTTGCTCTATTGCTGCTTATAGCTAGGGTTAATATTTTGTCTTCTCCCCATACTAGTAATGTGTTATGAGGATACGGTCAATGTTGTCATGTTTCTCATATTGAGTCGTGTACTTGTATCTCTAATTAAGAAATGTAAAAATAATGTCACACAACGACGTCATGAGTGTTATGTACTTAATTGTTAATAGTGATTACTTATTAAAAAATAATAGGATTAAATGACATAATTGTTTGGGTAAAATAGTCATTATATTTAAGTTTATAATTATATCATTTAATATATGTAATATGATTTATATTTTAATATAGTTTATATTTTAAGCATAATAATTTTAGTCATTATTCTTCATTAATGTTAGTGATTAATCTTTATTAATTTATAAATATTTTAGTTTTATAAATTGGTATTTGTTTATTTTAAGGGTGGCGAACAACATAAATTTGCATAAATTATTTGAAGTTAGATTTCTAGGTTAGATCATCTACTGTTTAAAATAATTTTCATACATATAAATATAGTTTGTCACTCCGTCAAATGACAATATGAGTTTATTAGCCATTATATGTAAATATAATCCACCCATGTATTCATAATGATATTTTTTTGTAGAAGGAAATGGATGAAGGAAGTGTTAGGTGATGGTGTCGAATGATAGCATGTTGCCAAATAACACCAAAGCTATTGAATGATAGCAACATGACATGAAATGATAGTAATGTTGCATAATGACAATAATATTATCTATTAATAGTTATGATGTGAACAATGACAATGTTACTTGACAATAGTAATGCTATCATTTAATAGAAATCTATATCATTTGATAGTAATGATGTTGAATGACAATGTTTCTATTGAGTGACAATATGTTGTCATTTATTAGCATTGTTTTCATTCAATAGTATTAATTTCTAAGTTTTTTGAAAAAATTGATGTCAGATGACAATGTAACTATCATTTGATAGCATTATTGTCATTCACTGTTAACTCTGTCATTTAGGTGAAGAGGTGTGATTCAAAAATAAATATGGCATAGTTCATTTATAAGATTTTTATACAATCGCATGCCTATCTGGATTCTACATTTTATTATGATTCAGTTGTCCATTTGCCTTCTCACATAAACACCTATTAATTTTTTCCATATGTTTGAAACACATATTTTATGATTCACAGAAAAAACTCAAATTGAT
Source organism: Torreya grandis (assembly GCA_037957365.1). Classification (NCBI taxonomy): domain Eukaryota; kingdom Viridiplantae; phylum Streptophyta; class Pinopsida; order Cupressales; family Taxaceae; genus Torreya; species Torreya grandis. The sequence goes on from JARHVA010005165.1 coordinate 165,471, forward strand.
TTCTATATAAACCACTAAAATTTAGACTCACATCATATTAAAATATGTATTATTAAAAAATTTATGATAATAAATATAACCTATTTTTTTTTTTTAAACTAAGGTTAAAAATGATTAGTACATATTATAAGATTTAAAAACATGAATTTTTTGACCTTTTATATCAAAAAAATGATTAGTACACATTATAAGATTTAAAAACATGAATTTTTTTGCTAATGTATTTTATTATTTTAATTTCTAAGAATAAATTCAATGTTTATTTGAAAGTTTTAGTTGAGAAACTATTGTAAATGACATTATATTTGATGAGAAACTACTTGTCCCTTGACTAATGTCATGCAAATTGGAGCTATTAGTATTTATCCATTTCCTTGAACCACAACCTTCAAAATTATTTTATATTCAATTTATTATTTTAATTTAAAGAGATTTTTTTTTCATGTGTATGTAGTTATAAGTATGTCAATTGAAATATATAAAATTTTTCATTTAAAGTAGGCTTTTGTTTACATTGTCATTATTTTTACTATGATATGTTAGTAAGGATGTTTAAAGTAGTCATTAATTTTTTCAATTTTTCGGTATGTTTTACTTAGAATAAAATCATGTATGATTGGTATCAAGAAATGTATGGGATCGTTTATTTTTCTTAAAGTTACGTAATGAGGAGGTCATACCTATAAGATTATATTGTTAAGTAGGTGTTGATGCCATAAAAATTTCATTTCAATTTTTAAATATGTAAAATTGAATTAGTTGTAAAGGAACTTTATATTATATGTTTTATTTGTTTTTTAGTTTATATAATTATATTGTATAATTATAATTTTTTTTTTAAATTTGAATTTAATATTATATTATATTTTTTCTTTAATTAATTATATTACTTTTTTTATATATTACATATATTTATAGCCTTTTGACGAAGTGAATTAATATTTTTTATAGAGAATAATAAATAAAATCCCCCCTAACCCATTGTAAAAAATAATGTGATTAGTAGATCAATCCAAAAATAAAAAATATGTCCCTATGAGAATAGAAGGATATGAATAAAAATAAAAATAAAATCCAAAAAGATCCATAAAGTTAATTATATGATTATAATAGAGATTACTAAAGAATAAAAGCATAACCATGGATCAACTTAGGGAGTGTATGAAAATACCACCACCAAGATCCTTGGTCACGAACTTCCAAAACAACCTTCAATCACTAAACAAAGAAAACTAATTATTAAACATAGATGGCACTTGGATCCAAGACAAATATCATGGCTTCTCCAATCACCAAAAGCACAATCTATCCAAGAAGAAAAAATAGGAAGGAAAACCTAAGACTACAAAGAAATATATGAAGTCCAAAATGCCAATTATTTTTATGATAATATGATCAAATGTGAAGTTGTGATCAAGTCAAGACTTTTATAATAGTTGTTTTCACTCTTTCCAAGAAGTTGGACCTTCAAAAAATATAATATTGAATAGGAATAAGGTAAAAGGCTCCAAAGTTTGCTAAGGAATATGTTAGAGAGTTACTCTCAAGATAGTAATAGTAGAAATAAATATTATTCAAAAAAAGAATGATATTGAGGATATATTTAATGATTTAATTGAGAAACCACTCATTTGATATTATGAATTTAATAATGATGATAATTAAGATAAAATCACCTCATTCTATTAATTTTTTGGAATCAAATTCAATAATAGTTCTCAAACTTCTAAGAAGAATTAGTATTTTAGTTGATTTATTTGAAGAGCTAGGAATGTTGAAGGAATAAAGAGATAATACTCATCCCAGATTCTCTTTTGAATATGCCTCGTCTTCCAAATTGGCTGGAGTTACATTTAGATGCCATGAAAAAATTTAACTTGACATAATTATTGTCTAATGGCTTCCAAGAAACCATTAACCTTTTGATAATTTGAAGAGGAAAGTTAAACTTGCTTTCCAATAAATTAAATTTTAAGAATATGATATTCCTTTATATTGATTTTAGTTTTTGGAGATATAACTTTAGCCTTAGAAACCTCTTGAAGCAGTGCCTAGATTGTAAGAGTAATAATTTATCCAGAATGAGATAGGTTCTTAAAGAATCTATTGTTTGTTTCTTTTCATAATCTCCATATAATCAAATATGAGGCTATAGCCCAAATAATTATAACTCTATCCCTTATCTCTTTTGTCTAGTTAATCAAAATTTCTTGAATAAAACTTGTTGCTACCAAATGTCTATTTATTTTTATAAAAAAACAAAATCAGATTATCTAAGAAAAATTGTGATGTTGGAAGATGTGGTTAAAGGTTTCAAAATTATTTTTATATAAAAATAAACCAAAGACCTTGAGAAAAAATACATTGAAATATGTCCTAGAAAATATATTTATTCATTGTGATAAACCATAAATTTCCATTATTTTTAGGAAGTCATCAAGAGACCCATACCTTTTTCAAAGGCCATATTGGTGTATTAAAATGAGAGATTAACTAATTATATTATTGTCTCATTAAAAAATTACCAGAGGGATCTTTGTTCCATCTTAATCCATTCATCTCCTCTGAGCTACTTATATGTTGATAGTTCAAGAAGACTTCAAAATAAATAATAATATCAAAGGAATTGTTGGATGCAAAAATACTTGGATATTTTTATCCTTTTTAAAGTTCCCATACACTTTGGGTTTTAACCTGGAGTAATTACAAATAATGGGTCCCCATACGTTTGAAAATTAATCCTACAAAATGTTGATGGAAGGATGATTTCATAAAAGACCCACACTAGACAAGCAATCTTTAAAAAAAGTAGATCTAATATTTTGAATATCCCATTAGGGAAGGATAACGATAAGGTCTCAAAAAAATTGTAAGGAAATTCTAAATCTAAGACCAATACATACAATTATCTATAGTAAAAATTACATGCAAGATCATTTATGCTATCAAGATACTTTCTTTGGAGCAAGATGATCCAAGCATTGTCTTTGTCCTGGTATAAAATTATTGTTCCCAAAGCTTCATTCATATTAAACACAATTATGATTCTAGCTATACCAAGTCTGAATTAGGAAATCAATCTTATTCTCATTTCATTAAATCAATTTTATGACTTAGAAGAAGCATACTATTCTTTTTTTTGTAATGTTAGTTAAACAAGATTTAACACTAGCTAGAGCTTCCATGTTTGACATCATCTATAATGGTATTGCTTGGATAAGAAATTAAATTAATTTTATTTTCCCTATGTAAGAGAGTCATTTTCCTTTCCAAGAAGCCATCTTACTCAAGAAGGTCATTGTTATATCATCCTAAAATTATTTTTTTAACCCACTGTGAAAGAAGGGGATCCCTAAGTATTTATTAGGAAGAAAACCTAAATCTAATAATTTTTTAAATCTTATTTAATCTTTGGAATATTTTTTGGAGAAAAATAATGTTATATATCAAGAAGTTAACCTATTGAATCCAAACACATTGATACAAATAAAATATTGTCTTTAACTTTCTAGATTTACAAATGTGAATAGAGTTTCCCAAAATTATATCATCCACAAATTATTAGTGAGACAAATTTAAATTCTTAGTAATGTTGAAACCACTAATGATAATTATTGATTTTTCTTTGGAGAAGGCTCTACCCAAATAGTTTTACATTATAATGATAGGGTGAGATATAATATCTTTTACAAATACCTCTTAAAACGTTGAAGAAACTAATAACTAAAAGTAGAGGAGTACATATGTAATATTTGATTTAATCACACACAACCTATGATAAGCTAAAATTTCTAAGGGTTTTTAAAATAAAGTTATGATTTATCCTATAATAATCTTTGCTAATATCAAAGATGATGATCATAGTCACTTCTTTCTACAATGTAACTAATTAAATTATTTCGTACAAAATAGTAACACAATTTAAGATTTGTCTATATAATAAATTAATAATTAATCATTTAATATTCAATTAATTATTTAAATTATATTTTATTACTAAAATTATTATTTAATTTTTATATTTATCCATTAATTATTAAAATATTAAATGGCTTGTGTTTTCTATACATGTTAGACATGAATAATAATTATCGAAATTGTTTAATCATTGTGTTTTTTAAAACTTTAAAAACAACAATTTTTTTTCTGGCTAATTGTATAATAAATCATATATGGGTTACTAGATCTTATATAATTTATTTTGAAACTTTGATTGCGTTGTTATCCTTATATTTTATTTTAATTATTACCTTTTTTTTAATGATAACAAATTATTGGTTTTTATAAACTTTTTTTAAATTTATAATTAAATTGTAATATCCAAATATTATATAAAATCTAATGGAGTTTAGATAAATGGTTATTTCAAATATACAATTAATTGGTTTGTTTAATTATATAATTAATTAAAAAAATTGATTATATTATATATTTTATTTATCTATTGGATTCATGATGTCATAGAAAAGATATTGGAATTATTAAATATGATATTGTATTTAATATTTATTTTATCAGTTAATTTGAATAATTATCAAACAAAAAACATTAAATTTGATTGAAATCAACTATATTGTTATTCTTATTACTTTATTAACTATAGATTGAAACATTATATTTAATTAAAAATTAATTTATGTGAAATCTAATATATTTTAAAGCTATTGAACTTGGTTTTTATATATTATTTTTCTTTCTAAAATATAGGAAAATATAAAAACATGTGTAACAGATGATAAATTCGTAGATTAAATAATATTAACAATACCACACTTTATGAGAAAATATAATTTAATAGGTCACATTTTATCATAAACCTTTTACATTTTAGACTAGCAAGACTCCATCATCATCATAGATAAAAGTGATGGTCAATGTTTGGATAAAATATATAAAAGAATGTAGTAATTTTTTTTGATATTTTTTAGTGTCGGTCTTCTATTAAAAAGCTTCAATTTTGTTTATGATAATATCTATTATGCTAAAAAAATATATAAGTTACATATAATTTGGAAAATATGAATACCATAATTTTGAACTCCAAGCAAACGAAAACTTCTCTTAATCATACACGTAAAGTTATCAATAATATATATTGATTTTATTTTAACATAATTTTAATGTGTAAGATTTTATATTTAAAAATATTAAAATTATAAATTACAAATTACAAATTTTATATAATAAAAGAAATAAAGTAGTCAATGTTTCACTTATGTCACTTTTTTTCCTCATACTTTTTTAATAATGTAGCCAAAGGGCCATCATCCGTATATAAGAAGGTTGACATTAAAACCATTTCAAATATTAAAAAAAAGCAAGAGATCAATAACCAGAGATCGAAGAGGAGAAAAAACTACTACAAACTAGAAGATGAGACATCTATGAACCAAAAAATAAATATACGTCGAAAAAAAAAAACTGAGTAAGAACTGTTAAGAGTCTCACTACTATTGGAAGATACAATCAGCAAACCATTGTTTTGACCCTTGACATAGAGAGAAGAAATAACGAATCTTCTTCATATCTTTTTTTAAATGGTGGGTATTATTTAATTTTTAAATGTTGATTTTTAATTATGGCATAACATACTCACCTGAATATTTTTCAATATCATAAATGGATATTTTTGAAGTTATAAATTATTGTTTTCATTATTTTAATGTAATTTTTTTTGCCTTTTTTTTAATGTTTTATTTAAGAGAATTAATATCAGCATGAAAAGCATTAATATTTGTATGATGGTAATATTTTCATTAGATTTTGTATTTTTTTAAATTAAAAGAAACATTTTTAATACAATTATTAGAGTTATGTTTTTTCAGCTTGATTTTAAGCATGGATAGATGTCATCACTCTTCACTTTCTAGTGGTTTAGATTTGTAAATAAGAATTTTATCAATAAAATTTAGTATTGTTGTTGCATTCAATGAACTTCAATAAAGATATATTACAAAAATAACAAGTTTTTATATAAAACAATTGAAAATGAAATACAAGTTATTAGTCATTTTATCCCTTTAATTTGAAAATAATGTAACCCCATTTTTTTATTTATCCCAAATAATCATGCACTTTATTATAAAACAAAACTGTTATATTAAAATTTAAAAAATTTCCTCAAAATATAATAGGATTAGAAACCCAATATGTATAACAAACACATGCAATATACACGTGAAGGAAATGTTTTGACATGTGTCGACTATTAAATAACCAAAATTAATATTCCTAAACGTATTGCAATGCTTTATATAATTAATGATATGCCAAAATATATTTTCCCTATCAATGTATTAACTCAAACAATGCTTAATAAAGGGACTCAAACAATGCTTAATAAAGGGAAGAGTGTCTGTAAAGATTTCCCTTCTATAATTTGAGAATAAGAAAATAAAAGTGAACGAATGTTTGGATTTTATTTTTTTGTTAGTGAAAAAAGAATAATATGTTCATATGTTCTGATGGAGTTGTAAATGAATTTTATAGTCAACATAAAAATTTAAAAATTGTCTGTTGACAAATAGAATTGTTAGAAAATAAAATAAGATTTATAATAATTTATAATAAAAATTATTATTTTTATTCTTTTTTATGGTGGGGGAAGTGGATAATTATTGATAATAAAAAGAAATATTGACAAAAGAAAGGTTTAATACTTTTTAATATGACCTTCAGATCGTGAAAGGAAAGCAGTTTTGAAGGGTCTTAAATTTATCTTAGTTTTACACAATTTTTATAGTTTTTACCACTTTTATGCTGTTGTTATAATATTAATTTAGTATTAATTTATTTGTTAGAAGTATTTATATTCTATCTGGTTTTTAAGACCATATCTATTTTTATTATAAAAAGTATGATCCCTCTTTTTTTTAAAAACCAACTTTTATCCTAAATAGAAACATTCATGTCAGATATTATTAATTGGCTTATGAGTTGTTTTAATTATCATTTTTTTACGAAAACAAGATATTTATGAGGTTATGAATGTTACTAAGAATAACTAAGAGGATTAGAAAGCAAATAAGGAAAATTTTATAATAATTCAAATTTTTTGACAATTTAGCTTGAAAGGGAATAGTTACAGAATGTGGTAAATTGATACTAGCTTCTACCAAGCAGAGGAATGGTTTCTCAATTATCTAATGTCTTGACCACACTCCCCGACATTCAAAAGTGGATCAAGAATAAATGATAGCCCATGACGGAAGGTTCTCTTATGATTTTACATTGTGTAAGAGGGTTTCCTTTGTCGTTATTTTTAATCTTTTTTTTTAGGATAAGGAGATAAGATATTCATATATCTTATGGCACTGAGATGTAATCCTTATATTTTATAAAACCTGTATTTCATCATCTTTTTACCAATTAACTAAGACATTCAATTTCAGATTAACCTGTTTTAGATTCTTTCACTTATCTTTTCAGTCCTAGTTCAAAGATTGCCTTAAAGTTATGGATAATAATTTGGGTGAATTTATATTAATGGAAAATAATATTATAAGTATGAAACATCTTAAATATGATCGAACCTTTTTCAATTTAAATTTTTTTGGAGGGGTTCTTGCTTACATAGCCTGAAAGTTGAAGATTGAGTTCAGCAATAACATTTTGATTTTGAAGGGTTATCTTTCTGTTGTCATACATGATTTAATGCTGGACATTTAGCCAATGAATGATTTATTACCAAGCATAATAAATGTGTTTTTTGGTGGAAACAGTATAAGAAAGTGGAACTGATGTAGAAAAAATAAGTCAATCTTTCAGAGGTCATAACTTTTGACCCATAGCTTCGTTTAAACTCTTCCACATGTCAAAATGGTTATCACAAAATTTTTATTGATGTATTAAGTAGATCTATTTTATTAGATTTGATTTCAATATTTTTCAGAGGCCATACATGATCATCTAAATGTCCAAAATTAATGTTTAATGATTTTTCTATTTTTAGAACAAGACACGAACTTCAGTAAAATTTCATCCAATAGGATAATTATAGTATTTAAGGATATTTTTACAGCCACACACACACACATATAAAACTTAAAATAAATAATGACTGCTATAAATAGACTTTTTTTTAGATTTTAATTTTTTCAAATTTTTGCATCTCAATTCTAAATTTTGAGTTGAGTCTTATTTAAGAATAGTTTGGGTTTGTAATTATTTAAATTCATTCAATAGAAATCAATTATGATTTATTATTTCAAATCTTTGCCTATTAGTAGTTTTATTGTCTTGATAGTTTTTAGTTTTAGCAAGAGTAACCACCATCAATGGAAGAGAGGATGGCTGAGGATTTAGAAGGAAGAAATGAAGGAATCAAAGTTGATGTTTTAGATTATGGAGGCAGTTTAAAACTAGAACAGTTGATATATTGGATGAATAGCATGGATAATTTCTTTGAGTGGAAGACTATGAGAAAAGACTAGAAGGTAAAGTTTGCATGCATGAAATTTAAAGGTCATGTAATGATTTGGTGGGATCACCTTTAGAAAGAGAGACATAGAAAAGGTAAAGAGAAGATTAATTCATGGAAAAATATGGAGAAAAAATTGAGGGAGAAATTTCTTCTTATGGTTTATACACAAACCCTATACAAAAGATTTAAGAATTTGAGGAAAAAATATCACAGTATACAAGAGTATATAGATGAATTTTACAATATTTCAATATGAGTGGAGAATGATGAAATAAAAAATTAGATGGATGTAAGGTATGTAAATGGTTTAAATTTTTTAATTCATGATGAATTAAGCATGTATATAATACTTTGCATGAAGGAGGCTTATTAATTAGCTTTTAAGGTAGAAAAAAAATAGGTATAGTTTTAGAAGAATATCTCTTGGTCCAAGAAGAGGCAAATCTCATCCAAATAGTGGATGTGGTTGGTTAAATACCAATAGAGGTGGGTCTAATACCAATTGAGGTGAACCATCACATGGTGCAGAAAGGCAAGAAGATAATAGAAAAGGTTTTTAATACTAATAAAGAGAAAGAGAATTTTAGAGAGAATGAGGTTACAGTGGTACTAGAGTATGGTTTTCAAATCAACATAGATATTATGTCTATTATAGATGTCAAGAAGAAAGGCACAAAGAATTTGAGTGTCCACACTATCAAGATCAAGAAAGGAGACAAGAATATTTCCCAAGAGTGAATCTAGTTGACGCTGAGATAGAAGACTAAAATACTAAAGTTGCACCAGCAAATGTTAAAGAGAATCTCATGATGAGAAGAACCATGATCGCTTGAAAGAAAGAAAAAGTGTAGAATAAAGAAGGTGGTGACGTATGGATACGATCAAATATTTTTATAACAAGACATACTTTGGGTGGAAATGTATGCAAAGTAGTTATCAAATAGTGGTAGTTGTGAAAATATAGCTCCTAAAGAAATGATAGAGAAACTAAATATGCAATGTGAAAAATATCCTAATCCTTATCAGATTTCATGGTTTAAGAAAAGGAGTGAGGTTATAGTAGATAAAAGGTGTTTAATCAAGTTTCCTATAAAAAAATGTTACAATGATGAAACATGGTCTAATGTTATTCTGGTGGATGCCTAGCATGTGTTATTAGGAAGAATGTGGCAATTTGATAGGAAAGTAATTCATGATGGAGCTACGAACACATATACTTTTTAGAAATATGGTACAAAGGTAATTTTTTTTAAATCTTAAAGAGAAAGAGAAGACATAAAGCATGATTTTTACTAAATAATTTATCCAAGATATGAAGGTATTGTGTTGTTATGATTTACTAGTAAATAATGAAGAAAAAAAATGGTGCCAATACCAATAGAAGTATCAAGAGTGTTGAAATAATATAGAAATGTTATGCTTGATAAGTTACTAGATGGTTTACCACTAAAGAGAGATATTCAACATCACATTGATTTGATTCTTATATCATCTCTACCCAATCAAGCAACTTATAGGATGAATCCAATAGAACATACAAAATTAAATTCATAGATTAGTGAACTGCTAATAAATAAGGTGATAAGTGAGAGTATGAGTCCATGTGCAACACCAACATTGATAGCTCCAAAAAAAGATGGGGGATGGAGAATATGTGTGGATAGTAGAGAAATTAATAAAATTATAATTAAGGATAAGTTTTCTATAGCTCGTTTAGACAACACAATCAATATGCTTGTAGAAGCAAAATATTTTAGCAAGATTATTCTAAGGAGTTGTTATTATCATATTCAAATTCATGAAAGAGATGAGTGGAAAACTGCATTCAAGACTAGGGATGGCTTATATGAGTGGATGGTGATGCCCTTCAGATTATCTAATACACCTAGCACATTTATGAGGGTGATGAATACAGTATTACGAGTATATATTTGTAAGTTTATGGTTGTTTGTGTTGATATTTTGATATTTAGTAAGACTAAAGAAGAATATTTATAACATTTGAGAATGGTAATGGATATGTTAAGAAAGGAGAAGTTGTTCACAAATTTGAAGAAGTGTAGGTTTATATATAAAAATTTGGTAGTTTTAGGATTTGTAGTTTCAATAGATGGTGTGAAAATAGATGAAAAAAAGATAAAAGAAATTGTTGAGTAGCCTATTCAAAAAATCATTACAAAGTTAAGAAGTTTATATGGTTTAGTAACTTTTTACAAAATATTTATTAAAAATTTTAGTAGCATTGTGGCACCAATAACATATTGCATGAAAGGGAAAGAATTGTCATGGATTAGAGAATCCATATAAAGCTTTAAATTTTTTAAGAAGAAGATTACAAAAAGACCAATTTCAGCATTACCAGATTTTAACAAAGTGTTTAAAGTTGATTGTGATGCTTCATTTGTGGGAATTGGTGTTGCGCTATGTCAAGAAGGAAAGACAATAGCATATTTCAATGATAAATTGAATGAGGTAAGAAAAAATTATTCTACCTATGATGTTGAGCTTTATGTAATTATACAAGCATTAAAACATTGGAGGGAGTATTTGGGCCCGAAGGAGTTTATATTATTTATAGATCGTGAGGCTTTAAAGTATGTGAATAATAAAAATTAAGTTGAATGGTAGATATGAAAAGAGGATTTATTTCTTGTAGGGGTATACTTTTGTGTTGAAATAAAAATTAGGAAAATAGAATTAGGTAGCTGATGCATTAAGTAAGAGAGTAGCATTATTAACTAGTATGGTGAGTGAAGTAGTTGGATTTGAAGCTATCAAAGAATTATATAATACTAATCTATATTTTGGTAAGGTAATTAAGTAGTGCATGAATCCATTAATAGGTGGAAAAAATATTATTCATGATGAGTATCTTATACAAGAAGGTTATCTCTTCAAAGGGAAATAATTATGCAATCCAATTAGGTCTTTATTAGATAATTTAATAAGAGAATTACATAGTGGTGGTTTGGTTGGACATTTTGGTAAGATGAAGACAATAGCTATGGTTGAGGAAAAGTATTTTTAGCCAAAGATGAAGAGAGATGTCACAAGGTATGTTTCAAGGTGTAGAATATGTCAGGTGGCTAAAGGACATGAATAAAATAATGAACTAAACGTGCCATTATCATCTCCAAGAGGGCCATAGATAGATTTGAATATGGATTTTATGTTGGGATTTTCAAACACACATATAGATAATGATTATATATTTGTTTTTGTAGATATATTTTATAAAATGGTTTATTTCATTGCATGTAATAAAACCAATGATGCCACTAGAGTTGCAAAATTATTTTTTAAAGATATTATGTGATTCCATGGTCTCCCAAAAATAATTACTTTAGATAGTGTCACAAAATTTCTATCATTTTTGGAGGATTTTATGGAAGAAGATGGGTACTAAGCTACAATTAAATAGTGCATATCACCAAAAAAATGGATAGATAGAATTTGTGATTAAAAATTTAAATTTTTTTTTGAGATGCATAGTGGGAGATAAGCCCAAACAATGGGACTTGGCTTTACCATAAACTGAGTTTGCATGTAAAAGTTTGATGAATAGATCAATAAGAAAATCATATTTTCAAATTGTTTATGGGATAAATCCTATGAGTATTTTAGATTTGGTACAATTACTGATTGCAGATCGAATTAGTGATGATGCAGAAGCATTTTTAGAGCATATGTAACAATTGGAATGAGTAAGAAGGAAGTTGAAGGAGAGTAATGATAAACATAAAGCATTAGCACATGTCAAAAGAAGATCTAAGGTATTTGAATAAGGAGAGTTGGTAATGGTTTACTTGAATAAAGTTAGGTTTTCAAAAGGCATGTGAAATAAGTTAAAGTATAAGAAAATTAGACCATGTAGAATTGTGAAAAAAATCAATGACAGTTCTTATGAAGTGAGTTTACCATAGAATTTTGATATATCTCTAGTATTTAATGTTTTAGATTTATAGTAATTCCATGGATAAGATGGTGAGGATTATGAAGATGAATAAGTAAATTGGGAGCAACAGGTTTCAAGGAAGAAGGGAAAGATAGTGCAAGTTTTGGATATGAAGACAATGAGCACAAGGTAAGGAAATTATAAAAATTATTTGGTGTAGTGGGAAAGATTGCATTAAGAAGACAACACTTAGATTACATAATAGGAGTTGAAGAAGATTGACAAAGTAAAGTGGCATTAGTACAATTAGGCCAACTTGCAAGAGATGAGTTGTTTTCAACTAGAGAAGAATGATGCAAAAAAAATAGGCCAATATTTTATAGGCCATAACTTTTGACATGTAGCTCCATTTGAAATCTTCCACATGCCAAAATTATTGTCTCAAAAAGATTGATGTTGTTCTTAGACTCTCTATCAACTTAGAGTTGATTTCAATATTTTTTGAGGCCATATGCGATCATGTGATGGTCTAAAATTAATATTTAATGATTTTTTTAAGAATTTTATTTTTTTAGAATCGAACGTCAAATTTAACTGAATTTTGTTTGATAGGCTAATTATAGTGTTTAGATTATTTTTAGATATTTTTAGATCCACACGTGTTTGTATACAAAACTTACTATAAATAATGGTTGTATGTCAACTCTAAATTTTGAGTTGAGGCTTATTTAAGCGTGGTTTGGTTTTATAACTATTTTCATGTCATTCAATATGAATCAATTTTGATTATTATTTAAAGATCTTGTCCTATTGGTAATTTATTTATTTTGATAGTTTTTTGGTTCCATTATCTAGTGTCAGAGTAGGTTTGAATCTTGGCGGGGAAAGACATGGTGAGTGGATGAGGAGGTATTATGTAAATGAAATAAACTATACAAGCACTATAGAAGTCAGTTTAAAAATTAACTAAATTTATCACCAATAAATAGAGAAGAGAAAGTGGTGATGAGAATGACATAGATCATGATGAAGAAAATCAATAAGAAGAAGATCAACAAGAGCAGCCACCATCAATGGAAGAGAGGATGGTTTATGATTTAGAAGGAAGAAATGAAGGAATCAAGGTTGATGTTCTAGATTATGGAGGTAGTTTAAAACTAGAGGAGTTGATAGATTGGATGAATAGTATGGGGAAATTATTTGAGTGGAAAACCATTAGAGAAGATAAGAAGGTAAAATTTACATGTATGAAATTGAAAGGTCATGCATGATTTGGTGGGATTGCCTATATAAAGGGAGATCGAGGAAAGGTAAAGAGAAGATTAATCCATGGAGAAGGGTGGAGAAGAAGCTTAAGAAGAAATTTCTTCCTGTGGATTATGCATAAACCTTATAGAGAAGATTTCATAATTTGAGGCAAAAGGATCACACTATACAAGAGTATATAGATGAATTTTATAAGATTTCCACATGAATGGAACATGATAAAATAGAAGAGTAGATGGATGCAAGGTATGTAAATGGTCTAAAATTTTCTATTCAATATGAATTAAGCATGAATAGAATACTTTGCATGGAACATGCTTATCAATTAGCTTTGAAGATAGAAGAAAAACAATATAGATAGAATTTTAGAAGGGCTTCTATTGGTCTAAGAATAGGTAGGTCCCCTCCAAATAGGGGATGTGGTGGGTATAATATCACCATAGTTTGGTCTAATACCAATAAGAGTGAATCATCATTTGGTATAGAAAGGCATGATTATAATAAGCAAGGGTTACAATACTAACAAAGAGGAAGAGGGTTTTAGAGAGGATGAGATTATGGTGGTGGTAGAAAATGGTTTTCAAATCAACACATATTTTGTCTATTTAGATGCAAAGAAGAAAGGCACAGAGCCTTTGAGTGTCCAAACTATTAATATTAAGAAAAGAGGCAAGAAGATTGCCCAAGAGTAAATCTAGTTGAAGCTAAAATAAAAGAGTAGAATACTGAAGTTGCACCAGTAGATGTTGGAGATAATCTCATGATGAGAAGAACCATAATTGCTCCAAGAAAGGAACAAGTGTATAATATAAAATGTGGTGATGCATGGATGTAATCAATTTTTTTTAACAAGATGTACTTTGGGTGGAAATGTATGCAAAGTAATTATAGATGGTGGTAGTTGTTAAAATATGGTTTCTAAATAAATGATAGGGAAACTAAATTTTCAATATGAAAAGAATTCTAATCCTTATCATATTTTATGGTTTAAGAAAGGGAATGAAGTTATAGTAGATAAAAGGTGCTTAATCAAGTTTTCAATAAGTGAAAAGTTATCATGATGAAATATGGTGTGATGTTATTCAGATAGATGCATGTCATGTGTTATTGAAGATACCATGGTAATTTGATAGGAAAGTAATTCCTGATGGAGAAAAAAAACATGTACGTTTTATGTAAAAGTGGTACAAAAGTAGTTTTATTACCTCTTAAAGAGGAAGAGAAGATAGAAATCATACTCTCTATTAAAGAATTTATTTGAGATATGAAGGTGGTAGGTTGTTATTATGTATTAGTGAAAAAAATGAAGAATAAAAAATGGTGCCAATAACAATAGAAGAAACAAGAGTGTTGAAACAGTATTCAAATGTTATGCTTAATTAGTTACCAGATGGTTTACCACCAAAGAGATATATACATAATCACATCTATTTGATTGTAGGAACAACTCCACCCAATCAAGCAACATATACTATTAGTCTAATAGAACATGCATAATTAAATAAATATGTTATTAAAATACTAAGGAAGAAGGTGATAAGGGAGAGTATGAGTTCATGTGTAACACTAGTGTTGGTAACTCCAAATAAATATGGAGGATGGAGAATGTGTGTGGATAGTAGAACAATTAACAAAATTATAATAAAGTATAGGTAACTTATACTTCATTTAGATATATGATGGATGTGTTTAAAAGAGAAAACTATTTTTAAAAAATTGATATAAGGAATGGTTATTATCAAATTCAAATTCATGAAGGTGACGAGTGGAAAACTACATTCAAGAATAGGGATGGCTTATGTGAATGGGTGGTGATGCCATTCTGATTATCTAATGCACCTATGCACATTTATGAGGGTGATAAATATAATGCTATGAGAATATATTGGTAAGTTTTTGGTTATTTATTTTGATGATATTTTGATATTCATTAGGATTAAATAAGAACACTTACAACATTTAACAATGATAATGGATTTATTACGAAAGGAGAAGTTGTATGTAAATTTGAAGAAGTGCAAGTTTATGCAGAATAGTTTGGTATTTTTGGGATTTGTAGTTTTAGTAGATGGTGTGAAAATGGATGAAAAAAATATAAAGTCAATTTTTGAGTGCCATATTCTAAGAAGAATTTTAAAAATTAAGAATTTTCCATGGATTAACAACTTTTTACAAAAAAATTATAAAAAAATTTAGTAGTATTGTTGCAACAATAACATATGGCATAAGAGGGAAGGAATTTACATGGACTAGAATAGCCATAGAAAGCTTTGAATTTTAGAAAAATAAGATTAAAAAAAGACCAATTTTATCATTACCATATTTTAACAAAGTGGTTGAGGTTGATTGTGATGCTTCATTTGTGGGAATTGGACCTATGCGGAGTTAAGAAAGAAAGCCAATAGCATATTTCTGTGACAAATTGAATGAGGTAATAACAAAATATTCTACTTATAAAGTTTAAATTTATGAAATTTTACAAGGATTAATACATTGGAGACATTACGTATCACCTAAGGATTTTATCCTACTTATAGATCATGAGGCTTTGAAGTATGTGACTACACAAAAGAAGTTGAATAGTAGGCATGTAAAGTGGATTTTTTCTTGCAGAGGTATACTTTTATGTTGGAACATAAATCAAGAAAATAAAATTAGTTATCTTATGTATTTAGCATGAGAGTAACATTATTAAATATTATGGTGAGTGAAGTAGTTGGATTTTAATCTATCAAAGAATTATATGATACTGACCCATATTTTGGCAAGGTAGTTGATCAGTGCAAGAATCAATTAATAGGTGGGATAGATGTTATTCATGATTAATATATTATATGAGAAGGATATATTATATAATTATACATCTATTTGAGTCTCTATGAGGCAATATAATAAGAGAATTACATACTGGTGGTTTTGCTAGACATTTTGACAAGACGAAGACAATAGCTTTGGTAGAGGGAAATTACTTTTGGCCAAAGATGAAGAGAAATGTGACAAGGTATATTTCAAGGTGCAGGATATGCTAGGTTTCTGAAGGGTATGCATAAAATACTATATTATACATGTCATTATTAGTTCCAAGAGGGCTATAGACAGATTTGAGTATGATTTTGTGTTAGGATTACCTAACACAAAGAGAGGTAAGAATTCAAATTTTGTTATTATAGACAAATTTTCAATAATATTTCATTTCATTGCATGTAAAAAAACAAATGATGACACTAGAGTTACAAAATTATTTTCTAAGGATACTGTGAGATTTCATGGTATTCCAAAAACTATTACTTTGAATAGGGACATGAAATTTCTTAGTCATATTTGGAGGACTTTGTGGAAGAAGATGGGCATTATGCTACAATTCAGTAGTGCATATCACCCAAAAATATATGGCTATATAGAAGTTTTGGATGGGATATTTATATATTTATTGAGATGCATAGTGGGAGAGAATCCCAATAAATGGGACATAGCTTTCCATAAGCTGATTTTATATATAATAGTTTGGTGAACAAAAAAATAAGAAAGTCACCATTTCATATTGTTTATGGGATAAATATTATGGGTGTTTTAGATTTTTTACAATTACCAATTTTAGATCAAAATAATGATGATGGATAATCATTTACAAAGCATACACATCAGTTGCAAAAATGATTGATTTAAAAGTTACAAGAAAGTAATGAGAAATATAAAGCATTAACAAATGTTAGAAGAAGATCCAAGGTATTTGAAGAAGGGGAGTTGGTAATGGTTTACTTGAGGAAATAAATATTTATAAAAGTTACATACAATAAGTTGAAGTATTAAAAAATTGGACCATGCAGAATTGTGAATAAAATCAATGACAATGCTTATGAGGTGAGTGTTGACCAATTTTGACTTTTAGGTCAAAATAGGGCACCTCTAGTAAAAAAAATCACTTTTAAGAATTTAAAGGGGTGTAATATGTTTTTATAAGGTGTTTCATAGGTCAATTAGTGTTAATTGATGTTGTAATTTGGTTCAGTGTTCTCTAGGTCCATTTATCATTTTAAGTCAATGCAAGGGCTCTAAATAGTGCATTTAATGCTTTATATAGTTTTTTTTGGAATTATACAAGTTTAGACAAGTTTTATCAAGTGACATGTGTCTTAGGAGGTATTTATAAACTCTCATTAACTAAAATTTATAGGTTTTTTAGACAAAAGATAGTTTTCTTGGCCAAGGAGAGAGAAATGGGCACTTATATAGCTACCTTAGGAAGCATGCTACATGGATAACATGGTGGGGTGACTCTTCACCTCATCATAGTTAATTAAAAAAAAATTAATTGAATAAATTATATAAAAAATGCATCGATAACTAATTTTTCTTCCTCTTCCTCTTGGCATGAAAAGGAAGGTCAACTTCAAATGCCCACTATGGGTCATACAGTTTGAGTTGGAGGAAATGATATTTGGGGTGGATAGTGACATTATTATAATTCAAATACATAATAATAATATTCATTTTGGTATATAATATTTAATGAACAATCGTTAATAATCCAGGTAACCTGTTATAGAATTACATCTAAGAGGGGTGTATGTTTGTATATGTTTCTTGATTTTAGAGTTCCATGGAGATATATGATTTTTATAAGGTAT
The DNA here is from genome assembly GCA_037957365.1 of Torreya grandis. Classification (NCBI taxonomy): domain Eukaryota; kingdom Viridiplantae; phylum Streptophyta; class Pinopsida; order Cupressales; family Taxaceae; genus Torreya; species Torreya grandis. The sequence continues at coordinate 183,682 of JARHVA010005165.1, forward strand.
TTAAAGGTGTGAGTGAGGGATTATCCATGTAATTTAAACCATACAACACTTCTCATTAAATTCAACATAAAGGAGAGTTTAAATGGTGCTTGTTTTCCAAAGTGACAGCCATATATGCAAAACTTGAGTTTTCTCAACATGGAGGAGAATTTGAAGGTGCTTGATATTCTTGGAATCATGTTTTAAAAGGTTATATCACCAAATTTTCTTGATAATAATAAATTTTCATACTCCTTCCAAGCTAATTGTGTAATGTTTCCTTGCTCACTACCTCGTTTCCAAAAAGCACTTATAGTCAATTGCTACAGGAAATCAAAGAGGTTTTTACAAAGGTGTTTATGGTAAATACATGATGAGTTTCATATTTGAGGTTCTAAAACACTCAAAAGGCCATTATATTGATGTTATGTAACTTAAGATGATATGTTAAAGCAAGGATTCCGCTTCAAAAAAGTGACTGTGCATTTTGAGTTCACAGTCCCTAAAATGGCCAAACATAGATCCTAGGTCATTTTGGAGATAACATAATGCAATGATATAATGATATTCAACATCATTATTTGGTTCATCTTGGAGCCCTATCCACATAATAAACTCATGATAATTTTCAAGGTTAAAGGAGAAATGGAAGATATGATTTAAAGGCCTCAAAGGTTGTCAAAAAATCACTAAATTATGACAGTGATATCTATAGGGATGTCTCAAAAAATTGATTTTCACCTCACAAGGAAGTTGTAGATGATGCAAGAAAGTTTGAACTATCCTTACTAGTCGAAGGAGTTATCTTGAGATATTATGATTTAAGGAAGAGTCATTTTCAATGTTTGAACCCATCAATAACCTCCCTTATCTATATATAGGCTTGGGAAAGGCCAAACACTATTAGCAGCGTATGGACAATGCGTTGAAATTATGGAATATGATCTTATTTGGATCCTTCAAGGTGAATACAAGTGAAACCAATGAAAAATAAATTCAAGTAGTTCTTTAGAAAACCAAATTCCATAATTCACTAGCCTCCATCTTTCCAAAACACCACCAAATAGGGGCAGATAGGGTTTGTCTTAGTCAAGGTAAAGGATTGCTAATACTAGGTAATCTAGGAATGATTTGATGGTTTGGATGTTTTATAATAAAAATTTAAGCATGAATAGGATACTATGACATAAGTGAAATGATAAGGATATACTTAAAACAACAAAAAGGGCTCAAACAAAAACCTATGCCCCAAAATGCGCACACATAGTCAGGTGAAGTGTATCTTGGCAGTGAGATAGAAATGTGGGGTTTTAATCTCATTTGGATTTTCTAAAGATGAAGTTGACCTAGGTTAGTGATAAATCACTTAAATTAGATCCTTGGAAACATAAATAAACATAAAAAAAGCCTAAAAAATGGCCAAAACACCTCAAAATAGGGTAGTGTGGCAATAACACACTAAAGGTAGAAAATGACCCAATGGAGGGTTTTGAGCATGGATGAGGTGAGTTTGGAAGGTTTATAGGTATAAAAATGGAATATAGGTGGTATATAATCTAATTTACATGAAAAAATACCAAAACCATCATCCAAATCTCAAATCATAGCCTATAATCAGGGCTTAAGGGGTTGTCTTAGTCCGAAATGAGCAAGGTCCTAGTTTTGAGAATAAGATACAAGTTGGTACAAGAGTTGAGCCTATACTTATAAAATGGTTAATTATCAATTTAATAATATTTTAAACATCCTAAATTATGTTTTTATGGTGTTTTAAATCCCAAACTAGCTCAAGAACACCTACAGCCATGCATAAAATAAGTTTTCCCCTTTTCTAGGCATTATAGGACTAATTCATGTTTCCCAAGAGCAAGAAGGTGTTTGAAGGAGAGATAAGGATTGAATATGGTTGTAAAACATAATTTTAAGTACATTAAATCCATAAAATTCCTAAAAAAATCTCTAACCAATCCATTTCTCTCCTAATATAGTCCATACCCTACCTACCCTCAAACTATGTTTTTCCCAAAAGTCTACCTTGAAAATGTGTTGAATTGGAGGACCAAATGGAGGATTTGAAAGATAAAGTTTTGTACAGAGTATAATTAGGAAATATATAACATGATAAAATAATAATATTTTGTGTTAAAATAGGGAAAAACTCAATATTTTGTCTCAGAGTATGGGTAGATTTTGTGTGCATGGAGGTGCCAATTTTGCAAAAATAAGATGAAATGTTGAACCAAAAAGATCTAAAGGAAAAATTTAAGATTGGATAAGCTTTATGGGACCTAAATAATCCTATAAAATCTTAATATAATTTATGTAAGAATATAGGTTTTTTTAACATAGGAGGTTTGCATGCATATGTAGTGGGAATCCTTAGGCCTAAAAGCCCAAATAAGGGTCATTTGAATTTTACATGCCTTAAAATTATGTTAAAATGTTTTTTGGGTTCATATATAGGTATATGTACCTTTTTTTTTCAAATAAATTTATCATAATGCCAATTCTTGGTTTTGAGGCTCCCAAACCCTAATAAAATGCACTAAATGGCACAAATGGTCATCTTGGAATGCTCATATCTTTTATGAGAATTTTCATGGGACATGTTTATGTTAAATAAAATTGTATGGGGTAATTTATAAGCTAAAATTTCCATTTTGATATAATTTCAATGTGCCATCTTTATGAACAAAGGTTATGAAGGCTCGCCACTCTAAAACCCTCCAAAACCCTGTTTGAGACCTAGTTGTGAAAATCAAGCTAGAAGTGCATCTATATGGAGGGGTTTGAACATAATTTATGAAAATAAGTTGTTAAAAACTTTAATAGGATCACATAAATGGCCTTTGTTTGTACGGATCTATATGGATCATAGAAAAATAGGGATTGTTTTGATCGTTTTGAGTGGTGTGAAGGATATAGGAAGATTTAGGAGATTAAAAAAACATTAGGAGGAATGTTTACACTTGATATATCTAAAAATATTCACATAATATCATTAATAAATATATAAGTTTCCCAACTAGGTCCTCAATTTTAGCCAGTCTAATGAGCAAGCTAGTGATGACTTAGAGAAAATGGCAAATCTTTTTTTGGAGAGCCTTTTAAGGTCAAATTATTGTAGCTGATGGTATGATAACTCCTTCAAATTTTAATTTATCCTATTTTATGGATCATATTTTAAATATTAAAAGTTTTTATATGCCAAGTGTGAAAGGTAAAGGGAAAAGAGCTATTTTGAGACTGCTAAGTGTGATCATGAGTAGATAAGATGATAGGAATGGTCAAGAGCCTCCCAAATGAATTAAAAAAGTTACTATTAACTGATACTACTTATTTTAATCATAAATATTGATCATTTCCAAAATTTTTATGGTTTTGTAAGATCAATCATAAGGGGCAGTTTTGTGTGCATAAAAAGGGAATTTCTTGACTATTTGCAGGTCTTGAATGATTCCAGATGATATTTGTAACTCTTGACATGGATTATATATCCCAATTCCTCTCTATCATTATTTTTTAACTTATTTTATAAAGAGACACATGTCCAAGTGACTCTTGGACTTACCTTCTCTCTACCTTCCCATTTCTTCTATAAATGCTAGCCTTTTGGCTATTGTATGACAACTATTTTCTTGGGTATGGTGAATCGGTAGAAAAATTTTACCTTTAATAAATAAATATAAGTTTTTTACCTCATTAAAACATCTAATTAAGTGTACATTCTTGGTATTAGTCTTTTGGAAGTGTAATTTCCATTTACCTTCACATGTTGATTCCATTAGTACCTAGTATATTGTGATTTCCTTATTGCAGGTCAACAATAAGTTTCTAAAGAAAATGTAGATATAAATGAATATTATAATATTTAAAGTTTTTTATAATTCCTATTGTTTAGTTCTTCTTATCCTATGTCATCTCCAAGACCCCATGTTGAAGCATTGATGTGAGAGGAGATATTGATGTTGAATGAAGTGTATGTGAGACTTGTCCTTAGTTTCAAGTGTATGTCAAAGGTATGAGTAGAGAAAATATTTTTTTGTATAACCTAAAATATAATAGGTTTAATTTTATTTATTCTAACCCTTTTCATACCCCAAGTTATTAGTAGTAAGAATATAAGCTTAAATGATGCATCAAGGGGATCCAACCCCCTAATATAGAGATCCACCCACCAATGGGCATACACATAGCCATAGGGTGGTTAAATTTAACTTTAATGAGGATAATATTATCCCTTCTCCTTATTGGGTGAAAGTTCAAGTGAAATTAATTTCTAGCACACCCGATAGGACTATTGAGTCCATTTCTTAAAGAGTTTTGGTGTTCTCCTCAAGACATCAACCTTTGGAGGCAATTCTAATAAAAATCAGTGGTGAATCCACATACATATCTATAGGTTGAGCATCCTAGGTATACGAATTGAATTTTATTTCTTGTTTCATACTATTTTGTGAAGTGATTCATGGAGATTTGTGAGTTTGACCTTATTTAAACTCAAGTTAAGGATTTATGTCTAGTTGTGCCTCTTCTTCCTAATTATGAGGAAGCACTTGTCCAACCTTATAATGATCCTCATGAAGCATATGTTGCCAATGACCAAACCTATCAAGCCTATACTCCATCCATCCTGCCTATCTCTCCTTCAAGCCATTCCACTACTAGTTTCAAAATAACTCTCCTTGGTTACCAAGAATACATGCTAGACCTTGACATTAGACATGGTTGTTATGAAATCATACCTAGTGTTTGTATTGATAGTGTATGAAATTCCTTAGAACAAATCAAGAAGGAGTGTATACCTATAGAGGGGACTAATTTGCCAAATATTACTTATGAAATGATTAATGTGTGTGGTTTTATCTTTAATCTAGAGGAGAGATTGATAGTTTATGAACAAATCCCATCTTGGAAACCTAAAAACTCTCCACATTCACCTTCAAGTGTGTCATCCTTGTCCCCTCAAAATGATATTCCAACCATGTTTCCTAATACCCAAAATCCATCATATACTACCCAAAATTTTCCTTTTTGGAAATCCATCCAAGAAACTAGCCCAAGAGAGGAAAACATTAGGGTTGAGCAAGATCCTTATTTGCAAAGGATTTTGAGAGGGAAAGATTAAACTTTGAAGCTCATCTTGGAAGGTATTTTAAATTGGCCAATTGGGACTTGTGGTAGTCCATCAGGGCAATGAAGGTAATTTATCTAGACTTACTTATCTAACTTAAAATCAAAGTGCCCATTCCAAAGAAACTATAGGCTTCCTAAACATATCTTTTCCCCATTCATTATCCCCTCAATCCCATGAAGCTATCCTTGAACCCACCTTCCCTAGATGGAAAGATGTGATGGTAGCTTATGAGGAAAAAAATAAGTCATGTTTAAAAGGATAATTTTTTAGGGAAGATAAATTTGGATCCGTTCATCACCCTCCCACCCCTCCTCAAAAGAGCATTGATTCCATCCTTCCACCCTATCTAACTGATTAATGTTGCCTTCCTAATGTGGAGAATTATCTTGCTACTTGGGAATCCCCTTTAGCCAAACTCCCTATTTTTTAAGTGCCTAAGGTTGATGTCAATATGAGGGAGGATGAGATTGAAATGTTAAATTAGATTGAGTATGAAGAAGGTATGAGTGATGGTGAGGAGAAGCCAGGTTGTGAGGACATGAAAGAAGATTCCTCTTGTATTGGGAAAGATGCCTTGGAACAAGTTCTCTTGGACTCTAAAAAACAAGAATAAATGACCTTTTTTGTCTCTCTTTTTCATGATCAAAGATATAAAAAGGATGATGACCTATGGAAAATACTGGAGAGTATATGTAATGAATTTAAATCTCTCAAAGAACCTACAAATCCCTTGGAGCTGACTAGTCATGGAAATCAAGAAGATGTGGCTCAAAAGGAGCACATGCGGTAGATTTACGTGAAAATGTTGTAAGAGTATGAGGAGGAGGAAAAGACTAAGATCCTAGACAAGCAAGGTCAAGATGAAAGAAATAAAATACAAGTTGAAGATCAAAATCATGGAGAGAGCCTAGATCATAATAGAGCAATCTATGATGATTTCAACCCTTTTGAAAATAACTTGGAGCTTGTCTCTACATCCACCTGTGTAGCCACCTCCAACAATATTCATGAAGAATGAAATAAAGAAACACCTTAAAATGGTTTTGATACAATTTTCATTGAAGAGTTTGAAGATATTATAGAAATGTAAAAGGATGATCAAATCCTTGAAGTAGAGATGAACTTGCAACAAGTTGTCCCATACATGCATTTTTAGAGTTGTCATGAAAAGATGAAGGGATAATACTTTGAGGCATGATTTTATGTTAAATATGACCTTAAATACTTTGGTAATGCATAGGAGATGACTCCATTAAATGATGTACAAAATCAAACAGCAAAGAGGAAGCAAGAGTCATCTATTATCCCATCCAAGAAGAAACATGCCTGACATCCTCACTCATCTAGTGAGCAAGGAGACTTAAGATACTTATATTTTGATCCAAGAAGGTATGTATGAATAAGATAAATTTAAATATTTTTTCCATTTTTTCTTTGTTTGTTTTTCCTAAGTTCTAAGTAGCACATGTGTATTTGCTTTAGTCTTTATTGTATGTCTCTTTCCTTTGTGTTTTTGAGGTAGTCAATGGTTTTCTTGTTGATCAAGGATTGAGTCAATGGTAAAGGTATCTCATTTACCTCAGTGATTATATGAATTCATAATCCAAATGGATTGATAACGTGACTGGTCTAGTTAGTATAACAAGCATACTACACCTATGAGTCACCAATTTATTGACCAATTTTGACTTTTAGGTTAAAATAAGGCACCCCTAGCAAAAAAATAACTTTTATACATTTAAATAATTATAATATATTTGTATAATGTGTTTCATAGGTAAATTAGATTTAATTTATGTTGTACTAGCTTTGGTTAAGTGTTCTCTAGGTCCATTTATCATTTTAAGCCATTTTAAGGGGTATAAATAGTACATTTAATTCTTTATATAGGTTTCTTGGGAATTGTGAAATTATCAAGGAGTTTTATCATGTGCCATGTGTCCTAGGAGGTCTTTATAAATTGTCATTGACTAAAATTTTTAAGTTAAGATAAAAGGAGCTTTCTTAGCCAAGCAAGGAGAAATGGGCACTTGTATGACTACCTTTGGAAGTGTGCCACTTGGAAAATGTGGTGCTGTGACTCTTAGCCTCCCCATAGGTCATTCCAAAATTTTAAATGAATAAATTTCATAAAAAATTCATAATTAACTTATTTTTATTCCTTTTCCTCTTGGCATGTAAAGGAAGGTCAACTTCAAGACCTCACTATGGGCCCTACAGTTTCAGTTGAAAGAAATAATCTTGGGATTGGATATTTATCTGAGTCTATTTCACATAAATAATAATAATTTTCATTTTTTTATCTCCTCCTTTATGAACAATCGTTAATAATCCAAGTAGCATGTTATAGAATTGCATCCAAAAGGGGTACATGTTTGTATATGTTTATTATTTTTAGAGTTTCAAGGAGATGTGTGAGTTTGATGAGATGTTTTTAGGTGTGAATGAGGTTGTATAAATGTAATTTAAACCATCCCACACTTCTCTTTCAATGCAACTTAAAGGAGAGATCAAATGGAGTTTGTTTTCCAAGTTGAAAGCCATATATGTAAAACCTAAGTTTTCCAACATGGAGGAGGATATGAAGGAAATTTATATTCTTAGAATCATGTTTTAAAAGTTTATTTTAAATTTTTTTAATTGAGAATAATCAATTTTCATACTTCTTCCAATCTAATTATCCAATGTTCCCTTGCTCGCTACCTTGTTTCCAAAATGCACTTATAATTAATTACTACATGAACTCAAAGAGGTTTGTACGGAGGTGTTTATGGTAAATACATGATGAGTTTCATATTTCAGGTCATAAAACACTCAAAATTACATTATATTCATGTTATGTAACTTAATATGCTATGCCAAGGCAAGGATTCCCCTTAAAAAAAGTGACTATGCATTTTGAGTTCATAGTCCCTAAATTGACCAAACAAAGATCCTAGGGCCTTTTTGATATAATATAATGCCATGATAGAATGATATTCCAACATCATTTTTTGGTTCATCATGCATCCTTATCTACATACTACACTCATGCCAAGTTTCAAGGTCAAAGGATAAGTGGAAGATATGGTTTGAAGGCCTGAAAGGTTGTCAAAAAATAACTGAATTATGATACTAATATCTACAAGAATGTGTCAAAAAGTTGATTTGCACCTCACAAGGAAGTTGTAGACTATGAAAGAAAGTTTTAACTATCTTAACAATTCAAATGATTAATCATGAGATAGCCTTATTAAAGGAAGATTCATTTTCAATGTTTTAACCCCTCAATAACCTCCCCTATCTGTACATAGGCTTGGGAGTGGCTAAACATAGTCAACAGGGTATGGACAATGAGTTAAAATTATGGAATATGATCCTATTTTGATCGTTCAAGGTGAATAAAAGTTAAAATAATGAAATATGACTTTAATTAGTTAATTTTAAAACCAAAATCCATCATGCACTATCCTCCATCTTGCCAAAACACCACAAATAGGGGTAGATAGGGTTTGTCTCATTCAAGGTAGAAGAGTGCTAATACTAGGTGATCTAACGATGATTTGATGGTTTGAAGGCTTTTGAGGAAGATTTAAGCATGAAAATAATCCTATGACCTAAGTGAAATGATATGGATATCCTTAAAACATCATAAATGGCTCAAACAATAACCTATAATCCCTTAAATGCACACACACAATCAGGGGAATGGCATCATGGTAGTGAGATAGAAATGTGGGGTTTGAATCTCATTTGGAGTTTATAAATATGTATTTTACCTAGGTGAGTGATAATTTACTTGAATTAGATCCTTGGAAACCTAAATGAACATAAAAAAATCCAAAATAATGGCCAAAACACCTCAAAATAGGGCAGACTAGGAACAACATAGTCAAGGCAGAAAATGACCCAATGGAGAGTTTTGAGTATGGATGAGGTTAGTTTGGAAGGTTTATAGGTATAAAAAATTAATATAGGTGTTATATCATATAATAAAATTTATAAAGGACCAAAAACATCAGATAAATCTCAAATCATAGCCTACAGTGAGGGCTTAAGGGGCTGTCTCAATCCTAAATTAGCAAGGTCCCCTTTTTGAGAGTAAGAGACAAGTTGGTACAAGATTTGAGCCTAGCCTTGGAAAATGGTTAATTATCAATAAATATGATTTTTAACATCATAAATTATTTTTTTATGGTGTTTAAAATCCAAAAATATCTCAATAACACCTACAGCTAAGCATAAAATAAGTTTTACCCTTTTCTTGGCAGTATAGGCCTAATTCATGTTTCCTAAGAGCAAGAAGGTGTTTTAAGGAGAGATAAGGATTGAATATTTTTTTAAACATAAGGGTAAGTACATATATTCCATAAAATTCAAAAAAAAATCTCTAACCAATCCATTTCTCTCCTAATACAGTCCATACCCTGCCTACCCTCAAACTATGCTTTTCCCAAAAGTCTGCCTTGAAAATTTATTGAGTTGGAGGATCAAATGGAGGACTTGAGTGATAAATTTTGGAAAAAATCAAAAATATGACCTATATAAAATTATTAAATAATCATATTTGATGATATAATGTGGAAAAAACTCATTATTTTGTCTCAGAGTAGAAGCAAATTTTATGTGCATGGAGGTGCCAAATTTGGGGAAAATGATGAAATGTTGAACCATAAGGATATAAAGGAAAATTTATGACTTTATAACCTGAAATTTAAATTAAAAACCTTAAAAAACATAATATAATTCTTTAAATCATACATGTTATTCGAACCTAGGAGTTTTGCATGCATACCTAGTGGGAATATTTAGGCCTAAAAGCCCAACTAAGGATCATTTTCATTTTTGGCCTTTTCCATGCCTTACAATGACTGTAACATGTTTCTAGGGTTCATATATAGGTTTTTATCTATTTTTAAAAAAATAAATTTATCCAATGCCCAATTCTTGGTTTTGAGGATCCCAAACCCTCACAAAATGCACTAAATGGCACGAATGGTTGTCTTGGAATGCTCATATCTTTAATTAGAATTGTCATGGGAGATAGAGATATTAAATTAATTTTTATGGGGTAATTAACAATGCACAATTTCCATTTTTATATAATTTGAATGTGTCTTCTTTATGAATAAAGGTTAAGAACGCTGGTTACTCTAAATCCCTCAAAAACCCTATTTGAGACCTAATTGTGAAAATCAATCTAGAAGTGCATCTAGATGGAGGATTTTGAAACTAAGTGATGAATATAAGCTATTTCCAACTCTATAAATATCACATTAATTGCTTTGGTTTTTATATATCTATACGGATCAGAGGAAAACATGGCTTTTTGATAATTTTGAGTGGTGTGTAGGCTACAAAAGGATCTAGGAAATGAAACAAACTTTGGGAGGAATATTTACACTTGATATAACTCAAAAAATTCACATAATATCACGACTCAACCTATATGTTCCTAACATATGCCCTCACATTCAACCAGTCCAGTGAGCCACGTAGTGAGGACTTAGAGAATATGGAAAACCCTTCGTTGAAGAGATTTTTAAGGATAATTTATTGTAACTGATTATATTATAACTCCTTAAACATGTAATTTATCCTCTTTTATATATCATATTGTATATATGAAGAGTTTTTGGATGCCAAGTGTGAAGGGTGAAGGGAAAAGAGTTTTTTTGAGACTACCAACTGTGATCATGCATGGCCAAAATGATACAAAGGGTTAGGAGCCTCCCAAATGCATTTTAAGACTTCTTAGTAACCCCTCATACTCATATTCATCATAAATTTTTATTAGGTGTATATTTTGTGTAGTTTTTCAAAATCAATCATAAGGGGCTATTTTCTATGCATAGAAAAGGAATTTCTTGAATATTTGCAAGTCTTGAATGATTCTAGATGATATTTTTAACTCTTGAAATGGATTATCTCACCCCATCCCTATCTTTCATTAATTTATAAGTGATTTTATCAAGTGACACATGTCAAAGTGACTCTTCGACTTCCCTTCTCTCTACCTTCCAATTTCTGCTATAAATTCTACCTTCCCTCCTATTCTATGGCATCTCTCTACCTAGGTATGGAAAATCACTACCAAAATTTTACCTTGAATAAATAAATATATGTGTTTTACCTCATTAAAATATTTCATTAAGTGTACATGCTTGGTATTAGTCTTATGCAAGTGTAATTTCCATTTAATTTCACATGTTGATTCCATTAGCACATATTGTATTATGATTTCCTTCTTACAAGTCAACATGAAGTGTCTGAAGAGAATGTAGGTGTAATTGAGTAGGCTACTCAATAGAGTGTCTTATAATTCCTATTGTTTAGTTCCTCCTATCCTATGTCATCTCTACGAACCCATGTTGAAGCATTGGTGTGAGAGGAGAGATTGATGTTGAATGAAGTGTATGTGCTACTTATCCTTATTTTTAAGTGTATGCCAAAGCTATGAGTAGATAAAATATTATGGTGTATCACCTTAAATAGAATAGGTTTACTTTTAGTTATTCTAATCCTTTTCATCCCCTAAGTTTTTATTAGTAGGAATATGATCTTAAATGATGCATCAAGGGGAGTTAGCCCCCTAATCTAGAGATCAACCCCCAAATAGGGATACCCACAGCCCTAGGTAGATTCCATTATTTCACTTGATTGAGGATAAATATTTACGATCTCTTCATTTGGTGCAAGTTCAAGTGACAACAATGAATTTATCACAAAATTTTAATATATCTCCAATATTTAATGTTTTAGATTTCTATGAATTCTATGTAGAAGTTGGTGAATATGATGAAGATAAATAGATAAAATGGAAGCAGCCAGTTCCAAAGAAAAAGAAAGAAAAATTAGTGCAGGGTTTGGATATGAATAAAGTGAACACAAGGCAAGGTAATTATAACAGGTATTTGGTGTAGTGGGAAAGATTGCATTAAGAATAAAATAATTAGATTATAGAATGGGAGCTGAATAAAATTGATAAAGATGAATGACAATAGTATAATTAGGCCAACTCATAGGAGCTATGCTACTTTCAACTAGAGGAGAATGTTGTAGGAAAAATAGGTCAATTTTCAGGGGACCATAACTTTTGATATGTATCTCCATTTGAGCTCTTCCACATACCAAAACAAGCATCTAAAAAAAGTCACTATTTTCCTAAGAGGCTCTATCTGCTTAGAGTTTATTTTAATTTTTTTTGGAGGCCATACGTAATCATCTAAGGGCCAAAAATTAATGTTTAATGATTTTTTTTAGAATTTTCTGTTTTTAATTTTTTTATATTTTTAGAACTAGACATTAAATTAAGTTTCATTTCATCCCATAAGCTAATTATAGTGTTTAGAGTATTTCAAGAGATTTTTACAATCGCACATGCTTGCATACAAAACTTACTATAAATAGTAGCTACTAAAAATAGATGTTTTTTTATATTTTTATTTTTTCAAATTTTTACATGTCAAATATAAATTCCATGTTGAGGCTTATTTAAGCATGGTTTGGGTTTTTAATTATTTCAAGTCATTTAATATGAATGAATTCTAAGTTATTATATCATATCTTTGCCTATTGGTAATTTTATCATCTTTATAGTTTTTAGTTTCATTAGGAACTCAACGATACTGTCAATGGGGAAGATGGTAGTGAAAATGCAGCGCTTGAAATTCTAAAGGAAGAAATTATAATAGTTCAAAATCATACATAATTATGTGTGGATCATTAGAAAAATTAAGAAGAATTTAAAATAGGTAAAACATCACCAATGGTTGCTAAAATATTTTCCACAAATTTGAGTAAAGATTTAGAGGATCGGGTGTCTTTGAAAAATTCTCATCTTATTGATTCATTTGAAGTCACTACTCATATATATCCCTGATACCAGAGAGGGAGGTGACTAGATAGATGTTAAAATTAAATAGAGAGGTAGTCATAATAGGGACTAAACAAATTTGAATATTATCTTTAGATCTAGGAAAGAAAACTATTCAGGGGGGTCTTAAATATGTGTTATTTTTTTTTTAAATATTTTCCTATTGATAGTACTTATTTATTTTTCCAATGAATGAGGAGATACTTTGTAGCTTAATTATATATCTTTATCTCCATTATAAAATTCCAGAGTCCCTTTCATATAAATTCATATTTACCATGAATAAAAAAATTACATATTTTCAAGTATATCTATTTCTATAAATATTATCAAGTAAACATTTCATATAAAAATATAATAAAGGAAATTTGATAAGAGTGATTACATACTCTTTCTAAAGGAATAAAAATATATAGACAACGAACATGAGAGATCCATTTCAAAATAAAATGAATATATTCTCTTGAAGTTTAGGGGGATGGGATTTCCTAGCAAATAGAAGTTGTTTAAGAGATAACTACAAATTCAAATCATATATTTTATTATCATTAAAAAAAATTAGATACTTAAAAGTAAATTTCTATAAAAATGTATCAAAATTTTAAAACATTTTGATTCTTTCACTTTCAAATTTGAGGGAGCATCAAGAGGATTTTGTGCTCTATCCAAAACATCAGTAGTCATTTTTGGATTCTAGGAAAAAATAGATCTATCTAAAAATCTTAGGCCTCAAGGATAGAAACACATTTCTTATTTTTTAATGTGTATGTTCCTTCTACTAAAATTTTGAATTAGTTAATTTGAAAGGAAATATCAATGATTTTGAGCTCATTTCAAAATGAATAATTTATTTTTTATTGCATGTGTTCAATTGTATCTTAATAAATAATAAGAAAAAATGTGGGATATAAATAAATACTCAATACCTATTATATTTTTTTAGACATATAAATGAAGATAACCTTTGGGAAATTAAAATAAAGTTGAGATCCTTTACTTGGTTTAATATGAGAGCTATATTTTCGAAAATTGTTTAATATATTTATAGATTTTTGGTTTCTTATCATTGGTGAAATTAGAGTCAAATCTTACGTTCATATTTTATGAAAGTGTCAAGCTAAAATAATAATCCTATTTCCCTAAACAACAAAAATTATGGGTATTTAACTAGCATGCCATTAAAGTTTGAACTGATGTGGCTTAATTGTCAAAATCTGAAGGACATTATGAAATAATTATGGAAGGGACTAGCCTCAAGAAGAAAAAGCAAAATTTTTATTATATCACAAAAGATGAAACACATTAGAAAACATATTCACATTTATAATAAGAAATTATAGGATAAAATATATCTTTAGAGTTCATTTAAATATTTTTTGGGGCCATACATGATCATTTGAGGGTCCAATATTAACTTTTTATGATTTTTTGATAATTTTTTTCTTTTTAAAACCTGGCGTGAACTTCAGTTGTGTTTAGTCCCATAGGATAATTATAGTTTTTAGAGTATTTTCAAAGATTTTTAGAGCTGCACACACTTGCATGTGAAACAAAGTATAAATAACAACTACTAAAAATAGACATTTTTTTTAGATTTTAGTTTTCTCGAATATTTGCATGTCAACTCTAAATTTTGAGATGAGGCTTATTTAAGCATGGTTTTGTTTTGTAACTATTTAAAAATAATTCAATATTAATCAATTTTGAGTATTATTTCAAGATCGTGGCCTATTGTTAATTTATTTGTCTTGATAGTTTTTTATGTTCTAGTATTTGGTATCAGAGTAGGTTCGAATCTTGGAGGAGAAAGACATGGCAAGAGGAGGAGAAGGTATTGTGTAGATGAACCAAACTATATAAGATATATAGAGGTAAGGTGAATAATTAATTGAGGTTATCACCAATCAACAAAGAAAAAAAGGTGGTGATGAGGAAGATAGATCATGATAAATAAGTTTGGTAAGAATAATAATAAGAACAACCACCACCAATGAAAGAGAGGATGGTTCAATATTTAGAAATAAGGAATCAAGGAATCAATGTTGATTTTATGGATTATGGAGGTAGATTAAAACTAAAGAAGTTGATATATTGGATGAATAACATGGATAAATTCATCGAGTGGAAGACCATCATAAAAGACAAGAAGGTAAAATTTGCATGCACAAAATTGCAAGGTCATGCATTGATTTGGTAAGATCACCTGTAGAAAGAGAGATAGAGCAAAGGTAAAGAGAAGATTAATTCATGGAAAAATATGGAGAAGAAGTTGAGGTAAAAATGTTTTCTTATAGATTATGCACTAACCTTATATAGAAGATTCCATAATTTGAGGCAAAAAGATCACAGTTTACAAGAGTATACAGATGAATTATTTAACCTTTCCATACGAGTGGATCATGATGGAAAAAAAAGAGAAGATGGCTGAAAGTTATGCAATTGGTTTGAAATTTTCCATTCAAGATGAATTAAAAATGCATAGAATACTTTGCATGGAGAAGGCTTATCCATTAGCTTTGAAAGTAGAAGAAAAATAAAATAAACAAAATTTTAGAAGAACGTCTCTTGGTGTAAGAAGAGGTAGATCCCCTCCAAATAAGTGATGAGGCGTACATAATACCACTAGAGGTGGGTCTAATACAAATAGGGGAGAATCATAACATGGTACAAAAAGGCAAGATGATAATAGGCAAGGGTTTCAATACCAACAAAGAGGAAGAGGATTTCAGAGAGGATAAGGTTATAGTGGTGCTAGAGGATTGTTTTTGAATCAACGTAGATCTTATGTCTATTTTAGATGAAAAGATGAAGGACACAAAGAATTTAAATGTACAAAATATTATTATCAATAAAGAAGGCAAAAAAATCACCGAAGAGTAAATCTAGTTGAGGCTAAAATAGAATAGCAGAATATTAAAGTTGCACTAGCAGATGTTGGAGAGAATATCATGATGAGAAGAACCATGATCGCTCCAAGGAAGGAACAATTGTAGAATAAAAAATGTGGTGATGCATGGATGAAATCAAATATTTTTGAACAAGATGTACTTTGGGTGGAAAGGTATGCAAAGTAATTATAGATGGTGGTAGTTGTAAGAACATGGTTTCTAAATAAATGGTAGAGAAACTAAATTTTCAATGCGAAAAGAATTCTAATGCTTATTAGATTTTATGTTTTAATAAATGGAATGAAGTTATATTAGATAAAACATGTTTAATCAATTTTTCTATAGGAAAAATTTATAATGATGAAATATGGTGTGATATTATTATGATGGATGCATGTCATGTGTTATTGAGAAGAGCATGGTAATTTTATAGGAATGTAATTCAGGATGGATCAAAGAACACTATACTTTTTGGAAAAGTGGTACAAAGGTAGTTTTGTTACCTCTTAAAGAGAAAGAGAAGATAGAAAGCATGCTCTCTACTAAATAATTTATCCAATATATGAATGTGGCAGGTTGTTTTTATGTATTAGTAGTAAAGAATCAAGAAACAAAAATGGTGCCAATACCAATAGAAGCAAAAGAAGTGTTAAAATAATATGCTAATGTTATGCCTGATGAGTTTCTAGATAGTTTACCATTGAAGAAAGATATACAACATCACATTGATTTGATTCCAGGATTTGCTCTACCCAATGAAACAGTATATAGGATGAGTCCAACAAAATATGTAGAATTAAATCAATAGGTTACTGAATTGCAAGGTGATAAGGGAGAGTATGAGTCCATGTACAACACCAACTTTGCTAACTACAAATAAAGATAGATGATGGAGAATGTGTATGGATAGTAGATCAATTAAAAATTACAATAAAGTATAGGTTTCCTATACCTCATTTAGATGATATGATAGATGTTCTTGTAGAATAAAAATATTTTACCAAGATTGATCTGAGTGGTTATTATCATATTTAAATTTGTAAAGGAGATGACTATAAAATTGCATTCAAGACTAGGGATACATTATATGAATAGATGGTGATTCCATTAGGACTATGTAATGTACCTAGCACATTAATGAAGGTGATGAATACAATGCTATGAGAATATAATATTAAGTTTATGGTTATTTATTTTGATATTCGGTAAGACTAAAGAAGAACACTTACAACATTTGAGAACGATAATGGATTTATTATGAAAGGAAAAGTTGTATTTAAATTTGAAGAAGTGCATGTTTATGTAGAATAGTTTGGTATTTTTGGGATTTATAGTTTTAAAAAATGGTGTGAAAATGGATGAAGAAAAGATAAAGGCAATTATTGAGTGGCCTATTCCAAGAAGCATTTTAGAGGTAAGAAGTTTTCATTGTTTACGAACTTTTTACAGAAAATTTATTTCAAATTTTAGTAGTATTGTTTCACTAATAATAGATTACATGAGAGGGAAGGAATTTACATGAACTAGAGGAGCCACATAAACCTTTGAATTTTTTATGAAGAATATATTAGAGTAGTGTTTTTTTTCCCACTGGGTTTTGCCTACATGGTCATATGTCCATTATATATTATTTAAGCTTCCTTAGGTTAGTTATAAATGGTTCATTGGTTAATTATATTTATTTTTAATTAGTTAATTAAAAAAATTAATGAATTCCTCATGTTTCCCTAATTTTTCCTATATGTACCCCACCTTTCCATTTTGGAAGGTTAATGAAGAATTTAATTATATCATTTTGGATTTCATAGCTTATTGCAAATATCATGTGTTCGCTAGAGATCTCATGCTGTCACATAGGATTGAACTTAATTGCATGGAAACAATTTAGTGATCTTGGAAATCTCTTTCATGGTACTAGAGCTATCCTGATAGTCTCATACATCAGAGTCCCTAGTAAGATCCTTCATGCATTGACCTTGTTGGGTTTTCTTCTATCTTGGTTGTTATTTTTGACCTTGGAGGTTTTTTATTAATCTACCTCAAAACTCATGTCAAAAGGTCTTTGATGAAAAATCTATTTGTATATATTTTCTAAGTTTTTTTAGATCTAAAATGTGCTGTTCTTACTTTTTTGAAAAACTTCATAAAATTTCCAAAAAAAAAAACCTTCCATCTGATTGGATGTTCGTACAAATGAAGTAATACAACCTACAAACCCAGATTTACTCTCCATAGACCATATTGGGTTCTTGAACTCCTTCAACTTCTCAAAATGTAGTTACTTGGAAGTAATCAGGTTCTCAAAGGGCAATTACTTAAATCTAGACCAAATCACACTTTTAGAGTGCTTCAACTTCTCCAACGCAATTACTTATAAGTAATCAGGTTTTTCAAGGGTGACTACTTGAAGTAATCAGGGTTCTTCAATGTGACAACTTGCTAGTAGAATAATTTAGGATTTTGGGATAGTCTTACTTCTCCAA
Source organism: Torreya grandis (assembly GCA_037957365.1). NCBI lineage: Eukaryota > Viridiplantae > Streptophyta > Pinopsida > Cupressales > Taxaceae > Torreya > Torreya grandis. The sequence goes on from JARHVA010005165.1 coordinate 202,024, forward strand.
GAACTTGATTATCACTGGTTAGACCTATTCAGGTTTGTGGAGGTTGACTAATTATTACTCATTACTTTCTTTATAAGTAATAAGTCATGTTATTCAAAGAACCTGATTTATATTAAGCAAGACCCATTTAGGTTTGAGGAGGTCAACTACTTATTACTCATTACTTGCTTTATAAATAATAAGTCATATTGTTTGAAGAACTTGATTTACACTAATCAAGACCCATTTGGGTTTGTGGAGGTTGACTACTTATTACTCATTACTTTCTTTATAAGTAATAATTCAAGTAGCTGGAAACACTCAAATTACACTAGAAAACTCATTTAGGTTTTCAAAGAGGTTTTACTCATTACCTTTTATAAGTAATATATTTGAAATAACCTGAAGTTAAGTAATTACATAAAACCATGTGATGTTTAGGAGGGCATCAAATTTGAGGTGAAAAGAAATGAAGAAATAGAGATAAGTTATTTCTTTTTTTGAATTTTTGGATGAAAAAGCATATTTCATTTTTTAAATTTTTGGATGAAAAAGCACAAGTGTGGAAAAAATATTTAAAATTTTATAAAGGGTTCATTAATATGTGGGAGTAACAACCATTAAGTGCTATAAATTTCAATCCATAGATCTTTTCTGGGTGCCATTTTTTTTAAAGTGCATATTTTTTTGAGATATATGCATTGGTGATATTGTTTCAAGAATTTTATAACATCCATTTTTTACATGGTGTAATAGCTTAAAACTCTCTTCAAACATTTTTAATGTTCCTCTTGGATGCATTATCGATAGTGCCTAATGTCCCTCTCATAGTTTTTCACATGGATTGCTCATAGATACATTCTTAGTTGTGCTCAACATCTAAGACTAAGCGTGTGTGTATTGTAAAATTAGGGGGACTTTTATTAATAGTTTAGGGGGTACTTGTACTATGAGATTTATATTTTTTTTATTTCATTTCAATTCTGAAATTTGTCTCATTTTAATCTATACTAATAGATCTAAACATCGACCCACTCACACCATTTAACTATCTAGAATGGAAGCCTAAAATTCAACTCACTTTGAGAGGTAAAGGACTCTATCATATTACTATGGGTGAGGAAATTGAGCCATCTAAAGATGTATAAAATTTAAGTGGTACAATAAATGTGATGAGGACTATGGGTTTCTATGCATGTCAATGTCTCCTAACCTCCTATTTCATGTTGAATCTGTAAAAGCTTTGAACAAAGTCTAGACAATCTTTGACAAGATTTTTAGAGTACAAGAGATCATGAGGAGTCATGAGCTAGAGAATGAGCTCATCACATTGGGCCCAAGTGACTATCACACCCTAAAAGACTTATTTACAAAGTTAAAATCATTGAGATTTTATTTGAAATAATGTGGCATTGAAAAAATGAATGACTAGTTGATTTTATATGTGCTTACAAAATTAGGCCATGACTATTTAATTTTTGTCTCTAAATTTCATGATACCAAACATGCACTTGGATCCACTTAAAAAATTACATCATTTGATAAGTTTTTTTTTGATCTGACTCAAGAGCAAGATAAGTTGGTTTAAATGGGTGTACTAAACTCTTCAAAATCATTTGCCTTGATTATCAATTAGGACAAGAAGAAGCTTTCTAATAGTGGAAAATAGGAGAAGAAATAGTATAAACTTGATCATGATCACAAGAAGAATCAAAAATAAAATTCCAAGCCTAATGCATCATCAAATGAGTCCTCAAGTGGGAAACCTAATAAGGAAAAACTCAAATGCAACTTTTGTAAGAAACTTAGGCATAATGAATCTCAGTGCATGGAAAAGAAGATTGACACTTTGACTAAGATTCTTGAGAAGAACAATATCAATGTTCCTAAATCCTCATCTTAGAACACATCAGCACAAGATTCTACAAAAGGTAAAGAAATAAAAAGGGTAAAAACAAGGGAAAGACACTTGTTTCAATAGCTTCTCAGCATTCATCTTCGGTTATTGACTCAGGTGCTTTCGATCACATGGGCTCCTCAAAGGATCTATTTTCAAAAATAGAACCATGTTATGTGCCTTTAATTTTCATGGGTGATGACACTTTGATAGAATGCAGTGGTAAAGGATCCATAGAAGTATTTTTTAGGACCTTCAATTATGTTCTTTATGTTCTTTCACTATCCAACAATCTTCTGTCAGTATATCAAATCACACACATAGGTATAGGGAAGTGAGTTGAGTTCACACCTAATTCAGTGGTCATCAAATAACTACATAGTGACACCATAGAGGCTTATGGGAATGCCAATCATTAGTCTAGGATATATACTTTCTCAAAATTTTCCCTAGATCAGCCCTCATATACACTACTTACTCATGTAGATGGAATGAGAAAACTATGGCATGAATAGTTTGGCCATTTAAACTACCATTACCTTAAACAACTTAGTTTTTATGACATGGTTTTAGGGTCTCCTAAAGTCAAATTCTTAGATGTCCTATGTAATGGTTGCATTCTTGGTAAGTATTTAGAAGATAAATTTGACAAAGGCAAAGCAAGGAGAGTCGAACAAAAGCTAGAGATAGTCCACAGTGACTTAGCAGGACCATTTCCAAAACCTTCATTCAATAGGACAAGATACATGCTCACATTCATTAATGACTTTTCAAGGTACACCTAAGGTATTTGATGACTTTAAGGACTTCAAGGCACTTGTGTAAAAGTAGCCTGAATTTTCCATTAAAATCTTAAGGACTAATAATGGAAAAGAGTATGTCAACAAAAAGTTTGAGTAGTTTTGCATATCAAAGGGAATTTAGATAAAACAAAAAGTTCCATAAATTCTTTAGTGAAATGTTATTTCCAAACATAAGAACTATACCTTAAAGGATATGGCAAACTATATATTTCAATCAAAGTCTCTTTCTCCTCAGTATTGGACTGAAGCAATCAACTATGTGTATTACATTCAAAACCAAGTTTCACACAAATCCTTGAAGGGAATCACTCCTTTTAAATATTGGGATGGTCATAATCCCATAGTAGATAACTTTCAAGTGTTTGGATCACCAATAATGGCTCGTGTTCCTAAGAATAAATGCAAGGCAATGCACCCTTAGAGTTAGTCTTACATCTTTATGGGGTATATAGAGAGTGTTAAGGGATATATGCTTCTCCATCATAAAAAACATTATTTTTTCATTGAAAAGAATGTCAAGTTTCACAAGGGCCCACTCTAACATAATCATGGAACTCCAAACTCTTCAAAAGTCTCACTAGACATTGATTCCACTTCTAACAGTGACGTAAATCCACCTCAAGATCCCCCTGATGATGAGGATGACTCTTCTTCTTCTTCTTCTTCTTCTTCAAGTTCAAGTGATGAAAGTAGTGATGAGGATAATCCTCCTCCATCTCACACTGATACTATAGATGATGAGGACTCACCTCCTAATTCTCTAATCTCATACAATTTTGGTCATATTTGGTCTAGACAGATGCTTCAATGTGCTAGAGGATGGATTGGAAATCCATTAGATACAAGGTGGACATGATCATAATTTCAAGGGACATCACATGTCTACTTGGCCATTATATCATATCCTCAAACCTTTCATGAGGCATCTAGCTTTCCATAATGGGATTTTGCTATGTAGGAAGACTATAGTTCCCTAATCAAGAATAAAGCATGGGACTTGGTCCCTCTTCTTAAAGGAATAAAATTGGTTCAATGTAAATGGGTTAATCAGACCAAGTATGGTATAGATGGGTCAATCAATAAGTATAAAGATCAAATATTTTCAAAGGGGTTTTCGCAGGTACCTAGCATAGACTACACTGAGACATTTACTCTTGTAGCCAAGATGACGTCTATAAAACTCACTCTAGCCATCGCAACCACACATTGATGGGATGTTCATCAAATGGATATAAAGAGTGGTTTTCTACATGGTGACCTCACATAAGAGATATATATGGAGTAACCACAAGGCTTTATGGAAGATACCTCCTTGGTCTTCAGACTTAAGAAATCTATCTATGGACTGAAACAGGCCCCTAAGGCATGATACACCAAGATAGACTCCTTTCTCCTCACAATTAGGTTTACAAGATGAAACTCATATCAAAATGTCTACGTCTTATGGTAGGATGATTTTTTGTTGATCCTAGTTATCTATGTGGATGACTTACTAATTATAAAGCACTGATCATCGATCTCAGTAGTGAAAAATCCACTTTCAAATAGATTTTCAATGACAGACATGAGATTCCTACACTAATTTCTTAGGATTGAAATCATTCAAATAGATTTTTAGATAACTTTATCACAATCTAAATATTCTCTTGATTTTCTTGTGAGTTTTAACATGGCTAATTGTAAGCAAGCTCTTACTCCCTTCTTATCTAGTGTGAAGCTTGAAGCTGATTGTTTTACATCGCTCATTGATGTAATACCATATCAATAACTCATGGGTAGTCTTATCTATCTCACATACACTAGACCTAATATATCCTATGTAGTTGGTTTGGTCTCTCAATTTATATAAGAGCCAAATGAGTTGCACTAAAAATAAATAAAGTGGATTCTTCACTACATTTAGTGTTCATACAACTATAAGATACACTATGGAGTAGGAATATAGGTAGATTTGATTGGATACATAGATTCAAATTAATCTAGAGATATTCATAGTCAAAATTCCACCTCAAGTTATAGTTTCTCACTTGGTTTAGGTCCAATAAGCTGGTCAAGCAAGAAATAACATGAGATTATTTTATCATCTATAGAGGTACAATACAGAGGGGCTATCAATGCCACCACTGAAGTAATCTAGCTTTAGGTGATTCTCACTGAGTTTGGTATCCAGTTTCATAAGACAACAATCATCTACGGTGACAACCAAAACACTATCTAGATTTGTAGGAATCTAATTCTTCATCAAAGGACCAAGAACATAGAGATTCACATACATTTAGTCAAGGATCTTATCAACTAGTCAGTCATTGATCTTGGATATTGTCCAACATTAGAGTAGATTACAAATATTCTAACCAAGCCTTTCACATAGAGTAAATTTGTTCATCTTTGAGCTTTCATTGGGGTTAGGGATGCTCCACCTTATTCCTCCTCTTATGGAGGTTATCACTATCCACTTGGGTACCTCATCAGGCCTTCAATGTGAAGACCCAATTCTCATCTCACCTAAGATATGCTTAAGGGGGGAGTTACTGTAGTTCTTTTTCCCACTAGGTTTTACCTACATGGTCATATGGCTATGCTATGTTATTTAAACTTCATTAGGTTAGTTATAAAGGATCCATAGGATAATTATATTTAATTTTAATTAGCTAATTACTAAAACTAAGGGCTTCCTCAGGTTTCCATAAATTTTCCTATATGTGCTCCACTTTTCCTTTTTGGAAGGATAATGAATAATTCAATCATATCATTTTGGATTTCATAGCTTATTGCAAATATTATGTGTTTTATAGAGATATCACATTGCCATATAGGATTCAACATGATTGCATGAAAACTATTCAGAGATCTTGGCAACATATTTCAAAAGATTATAGAAAGACCAATTTTAACATTACTATATTTTAACAAAGTGGTTGGGTTTGATTGTGATCTTTTATTTATGGGAATTGATGTTGTGCTGAGTTAAGAAGGAAAGCCAATAGCATAATTGAGTGACAAATTAAATGAGGTAAGAACAAAGTATTCTACTTATAATGTTAATCATTATGCAATTGTAAAAGCATTAAGACATTGGAGGCATTACCTAGTGCCTAAGGAGTTTATCCTATTTATAGATCATGAGGCTTTGAAGTATGTGAATACACAAAAGAAGTTAAATAGTATGCATGAAAAGTGGGTTTCTTTGTTGTAGGGTTATACTTTTATGCTGAATAATAAATCCAGAAAATAGAATCAAGTAGATGATGTATTGAGTAATAAAGTAGCATTATTAATTACTATGGTGAGTGAAGTAGTTAGATTTGAATCTATCATAGAATTCTATGATATTGACCCATATTTTGGAAAGGTATTTGATTAGTGAAAGAATCCATTAACAGGTGGGAGAGATGCTATTCATGATGGATATCTTATACAATAATTTTATCTCTTCAAAGGGAAAAAATTATGCATTCTAGTTGGGTCTCTACACGACAATATAATAATAGAATTACATAGTGATGGTTTGCCTGGACATTTTGGTAAGATGAAAACAATAGATTTGGTACAGGGAAATTACTTTTGGCCAATGATGAATAGAGATGTGATAAGGTATGTTTTAAGGTGTAAGATATGTGAGGTATCTAAAGGGCATGCACAAAATACTAGATTATATATTCCATTACCAGTTCCAGGAAGGCCATGGATAGATTTGAGTATGGATTTTGTGTTTTTATTGCCAAATACATAGAGATTTAAGGACTAAATTTTGGTTATTATAGATATATTTTCAAAAATTAATCATTTCATTGCATGTAAGGAAATCAATGATGCTACTAGAGTTGTTAAATTATTTTATAAGGATATTGTGAGATTGCATGGTGTTTCAAAAGCTATTTGTTCAGATAGGGACACAAAATTTCTAAGTCATTTTTGGAGGACTTTGTGGAAGAAGATGGGAATTAAGATATTATTTATAAGTGTGTATCATCCACAAATAAATGGATAGATATAATTTGTGAATAGGATCTTTGGAAATTTATTGAGATGCATAGTGGGAGAGAAGCCCAAGCAATGGGACTTGGCTTTACCACAAGTTAAGTTTGCATACAACAATTCAGTGAATAGATCAATAGTAAAATCACCATTTAAATTTTTTTATGAGATAAATCCTATATTATTTTATATTTGGTACAATTACCAATTGTACATTAAATTAGTGATGATGCAAAAGCATTTGTGAAGCATATGTAGCAGTTGACAAAAGGAGTAAGAAGAAAGTTGTAGGAAAGTAATGAGAAATATAAAGCATTAAAAAATGTCAAAATAATATCCAATTTATTCAAAAGAGACTTTGTAATGGATACTTTAGGAAATAAAGATTTCCAAAAGGTATGTACAAAAAGTTGAAGTACAATAAAATTGGACCATGCAGAATTGTGAAGAAAATCATTGATAATGATTATGAGGTGAGTTTACCACAAAATTTTGATATATATCTAGTATTTAATTATATATATATATATATATATATATATATTAATTCTATGGATAATATGGTGAATATGATGAATATAAATAAGTAAAATGGAAGCATTAGGTTCCAAAGAAGAAAAAAAAAAATTCTACAGGTTTTTGATATGAATACAGTGAACATAAGGCAAAAGAATTATAATAGGTATTGGTGTAGTGGGAAGGATTATTGTAAGAAGGCAACACTTGGATTATAGAATGAGAGATGAATAAAATTGATAATGTAAACTGGCAATAGTATAATCAGGCCAACCCGCAAGAATTGAGTTGTTTTCAACTAGAGGAGAATGATGTAGAAAAAAAAGGGTTGATCTTCTTGGGGCCATAAATTTTGACATATATCTCCATTTGAGCTCTTCCATGCACCAAAATAAACATCTAAAAAATTTCAATTTTTTACTAAGAGGCTCTATCCACTTAGAGTCAATTTTGATATTTCTTGGAAGCCATATGTGATCATCTAAGGGTCTAAAATTTATGTTTAGTGAGTTTTTTGAGAATTTTCCATTTTTAAAAATTGTATATTTTTAGAATTGGATATCAAATCTAGTTTAATTTCATATGATATTCAAATTATAATTTTTTGAGTTTTTTAGGACACTTTTAGATCCACATGTGCTTGCATGTGAAACTTACTATAAGTAGCAATTGGTAAAAATAGACATTTTTTTTAGATTTTAGTTTTCTCAAAATTTTGCATGTCAACTATAAATTATGAGTTGAGGATTATTTAGGACTGGTTTGGGATTTTAATTGTTTCAAGTCATTCAATATGAATAAATTTTGAGTTATTATATCAAATCTTTGCCTATTCATAATTTTGTTATCTTGATAGTTTTTGGTTTCACTAGGAACTCAATGATAGTGTCAATGGGGAAGGTGGTAATGAAAATGTAGTTATTGAAATTCCAAAGGAAGAACTTATAACAATATAAAATCATATATATTTATGTGTGGATCATTGGAAAAATTAAGAAGAATATAAAATAGATAAAAATTCCCCAAAGGTTCGTAAAATATTTTCCACAACTTTGTGTAAGGATTTAGAGGATCAAGTGTCTTTGAAGAACTCTCAACCTATTGATTCATTTGAAGTCACTACTCATATATATCCCTAATGTTGGAGAGGGAGGTGACTAGATAGATATTAAAATAAAATGGAGAGGTAGTCACAATACAGAGTAAGAACATTTGAATATTATCCTCAGATGCAAGAAAGAAAACTATTCAAGAGGGTCTTAAATATGAGTTTTTGTTTTTATATTTTCCTATTCATAGTGCTTGTTTATTTTTCCAATGAAAGAGGAGATTATTTGGAAAATAATTATATGTATTTATATCCATTGTAAAAGGGTAGATCCCCTTTCATATAAATTCATATTTACCATTTATAAAAAATTACGTATTTTCAAGTATATCAATTTTTTGTAAATATTATAAAGTAAACATTTCATAGACAACTATAAAAAAGGCAATGTAATAATAGTGATTACATACTCCTTATAAAGGAATAAAAATATATAGACAATGAACATGAGAGATCCATTTCAAAAGAAAATGAATATATTCCCTTGATGTTTACGGGGATGGGATTCCTTAACAAATGGAAGTTGTTTAAGAGATAACTTCAAATTCAAATCATATATTTTATTTTTATTTAATAAAATAAGATACTTAAAATTAAATGTGTATAGAAATGTACCAAAAATTTCAAACATTTTGATTCTTTCACTTTCAAAGCTGAGGGAACATCAAGAGGATTATGTGTTCTATCCAAAACATCAGTAGTCATTTTTAGATTCTAAGAAAAATCAGATCTATCTAAAAATCTTAGGCATCAAAGATAAAAATACATTTCTTATTTTTTAATGTGTATGCTCCTTCTACTAAATATTTAAATTAGTTAATTTGAAAGGAAATATCAATGATTTTGAGCTCCTTTCAAAATTAACAATTTATTTTTTATTGCATGTGTTTAATTGTATCTTAATAAATAAGAAGAAAAAATGTGGGATATAAATAAATACTCAATACCAATTATATTTTGTTAGAATTATAAATGAAGATAACCTTTGGGACATTAAAATTAATTTGAGATCCTTTACTTGGTTTAATATGAGAGATATATTTTGTAAAATTGTTCAATATATTTATACATGTTTGGCTTCTTATCGTTGGTGAAATTAGAGTCAAATCTTACTCTCATATATTATGAAAGTGCCAGGATATGATACCATGCCTATTTCCCTCAATAATAAAAATTATTTTTGTTCAACTAGCATGCCATCAAAATTTAAACTGATCCGACTTAATGGTCAAAATTTGAAGGACATTATGAAATAATTGTGGAAGGAGATACACTAAAAAATAAAATAAAAATGTTTATTATATCCAAAAAGATGAAACACATTAGAAACCATCTTCAAATTTATAATAATGAAGTATTGTGGAAAATATTTATAGAAGAACCTGACATTTAATAAGATATATAGATTATAAAAGACCAAATACAATGGGTTGGTCATGATAGAAATTAAATTCTTTTGAAAAAGATTTATGTGTAAATATGATTTCAATTTTAGATTAAAATGATATTTTATGGATAGAAACTTAATATAGTGTTGGTATAAGGAGGGAAACATAACCAAAAAATTATTCCACTAATCTACTTTGGATACTTGGGAACAAAATTTCTCAGCTCAAAACTAACAATGCTATTTTCATAGGATATTTGGATGTTATAAAAATGAGGTAGTAAATTTATTTGGAAACCTAATCGAAGATTACTTCCCTAATTTTTTATTATAAAGAAATGATTTTTTTTAATCTTCCCCTAAGGATAATTTATTAAAATCGGAATATGAAGTTAATGAGGCATTTTATAAAGGAAAAAATTAGAAAACATTATAGACCTTGAACAAGGACAAAGCCATACACTCAAATGGTTTCCCTTAGGGTTTTTTAAAAAAATTAGAATTACAAAAAAAATATATCCTTATATTAATTAATCAATCTAGATTCTTGATAAAAATTCTAAAGTATTTTAATTTTTATTTATTGCATTGATCTATAATAAAGTTAATATATAATCTACAAACAACTTAAGACTAATATCCATTTGTACTAACATCTATAAAATAATGTCAAAGGTCATTGTTATCGATATCAAAATTCTCCATCCTCTCATCATTTGTGAATAATGGGATGGTTTTTTAAAAACATAGACTAATATGATATGTGTTTTAGTTATCCAACACCTTATCCAGTCTAAAAATTTGAGTAAGGAATAAAATACCATCATCAAACTTGATATAATAAAATAATATGGAAGGTTAAATTGGGAATTTATCTTAAAAATAATTAAAAAAATATGGATTCTTAAAGGTTTTGATTGATTTTATTAAATCACATGCATATCCCATTCTTCCATGTATTGTAAATGGAATTTCAACATTTTTTTTCAGTTTCTCAAGAGGTATTAGCAAGGGATACATTATATCACCTTATGTTTTTTATAATCATGGCTAAAGATCTAGGAAGAGACTTTTTAGATACTAAATCTATTGATTATTTAAACATTATTCATGGGCAATATTTGGATGATATTATTTTTGGAAATATCTCTCATTTTTAGGAAGCTTTAATGTTGAAGAAAATCCTTAAATGATATCAAAGATATTTGAATTAGGTTTTTAACCTATTAAAATTAAGTATCCTTTTCCTCCATACTTTTCTAGCTATAAAAAAATCAACAAAATACTCAGCTTCCACATAATTTCTTTACCTAACAAATACCTAGGGGTCCCTTTTTTATGGTCAATCAAAACAAGAATTCTAGTATAATATGACTACCATAGTTCATAATAATTAACTTTTGGGGAATGAAAATGAATATCCTAGGAAATTAAAATTCATTTAATATAATAATTCATTAAATAAATTTTGGTCTACATGATGTCATCATTGAAATCCTAGTTAGTTAAAGTCAAGTTTAATTAAAATCATGAAAATTATTCAATGGAATTGTGATATTGATTTTATTAAATTTTCCTTAATGAAATGAAAATAGGTCTACTTGGGTATATTATGAAGGGGTGATAGATTTAGAAAGGTGGCTATCTAAACTTCTCAAAATAATTCATCAAGACAAATAGAACATTTGGTGCATCTTGTTACAAAGAAATTACATTGATAATGTGTAGGATCATGATTTTATTTTTAACCCCCAAATAAATTGTTGTATGGGTCACACATCAAGAAATTATTTTCAAGATATAAATCCTTACTCTATAACTCCCTTTCCTTGGAAATCTTGAGTGGGTCTCATCTATAATTCTCCTTTCTTCAATAATCTAGAAGATTACTTCTCTAACTTAAGGGGAACACTAGTTTACCATTCTTGAGTCTAATTTTTTTTTTCTATGGCCTTCAAAGATTCTCCAAAAACATAATTTTTATAGTTATCAATCAAACCCCTAGTATTCTTAATTACTTCAAAAATTTGCTTAGGTCATAGTTTTAATGTGAAAAAATAATGTAATAGGTTAATCTCTAAAATTAATCCTCAAATATGGCTAGTGGAAAAAGTATGGATCCCAATGAGAGTTCATATTGGCTATTTGAAAAATTATGAATCCCAATGAGGGTTTATATGAATAGCTTAAACATATGGATAACTATGAAAAATAAATATATCTTTTAGAGTATATGTCTAATAATTATATTTCAAGGTATTTCTTGGTGTGTCTTATGTAAATAAAATTTTGTATATCTAGATCAAGTTTTCTTACACTTTATTTTTAATTAGAGAAGTTTGTCCTAGTTATTTCATTAAAGTGAATATATTTTGGGAGGATGCATGTTTTATTAAGGAATAATTTATTTAATTGAATTGAGTATGGTGAGAAAGGAAGATGGATTTGGAAAATTAATTCATATTTAGTTATATGGAGGTTATATCAAGATATAAATATATATTTTTTAAAACTCTCTCTCTTGGAAGATGATGTAGAAAAATAAGCCAATCTTCCAGAGGCTATAACTTTTGATTGCTAACTCTGTTTGAGATCTTCCATGTGCCAAAATGATAATCTAAAAAAGTTCAATGCTGTCCTGAGACACTCTATCCTCTAACATGCATAAAATACTTAACATGGAGGAGACTTATCAATTAGCTTTGAAGGTAGAAGAAAAACAAAAAAGATAAAATTTTAGAAGAACATCTCTTGGTCCAAGAAGAGGTGGATCCCCTACAAATAGGGGATGAGGTGGATATAATACAACCAGAGGTGGGTCTAATACCAATAAGAGAGAATCATCACATAGTGCATAAAGGAAGGATGATAAAAGGCAAGGGTTTCATTGCCAACAAAGAGGAAGAGGATTTTATAGAGGATGAGGTTATGGTGGTGCTAAAGGATTATTTTCAAATCATCATAGATCTTATGTCTATTATAGATGCAAAGAAGAAGGGTACAAAGCACTTGAGTGTCCTAAATATTAAGATCAAGAAGGGAGGCAAGACGATCATCAAAGAGTAAATCTAGTTGAGGATGAAATAGAAGAATAGAATACTAAAGTTGTACTATAAAATGTTTGAGGTAATCTCATGATGAGAATAATCATGATCTAGCCAAGGAAGGAATAAGTGAAAATAAAAAAGGTGGTGATGTGTGGATGCAATCAAATATTTTTTTATTGAGATGTACTTTGTGTGGAAAGGTATACAAAGTAATTATTGATGGTGGTAGTTGTAAAAATATGGATTCTAAATAAATTATAGAGAAACTAAATTTGCAATGTGAAAATCATTCTAATCCTTATTGTATTTCATGGTTTAAGAAAGGGAATGAAGTTACATAGATGAAACATTCTTAATTATGTTTTCTATAGGAAAAATTTATAATGATGAAATATGATGTGATGTTATTTTGATGGATGCATGTCATGTGTTATTAGGGAGGCTATGGTAATTTGATAGAAAAGTAATTCATGATGGAGAAAAAAACACATACACTATCTAGAAAGGTGGTACAAAGGTAGTTTTGTTACATAAGGAGAAAGAGAAGATAGAAAGCATGCTCTCTACTAAGGAATTTATCCAAGATATAGAGGTGGTAGGTTGTTGTTATGTATTAGTAGAAAATAATGAGGAAATAAAAATGGTTCCAATACCAATAAAATCAACAAGAGTGTTGAAAGAATATGCAGATGTTATGCCATATTACTTACTAGATGGTTTACCACCAAAGAGAGATATATAACATCACATTGATTTGATTCTAGTATCAACTCTACCCAATAAAGAAGCATAAAGATGAGTCTAATAGAACATGACAAATTAAATAAATAGGTGAAAAATTTACTAAGGAAGAAAGTGATAAGGGAGATTTTGTGTCCATGTGCAACACCAACTTTGTTAACTCCAAAGAAATAAGTAGGCTGGAAAATGTGTGTGGAGAGCAGAGAAATTAAAATATATATATATAATTATAGGTTTCCTATACCTCATTTAGATGATATGATGGATGTGCTTGAAATAACAAAATATTTTATCAAGATTGATACAAGGAGTGGTTATTATCATATTCAAATTCATGAAGGAGATGAGTGGAAAATTGCATTCAAGACTAGGGATGGCTTATATGAATAGATGCTGATGTCGTTCGAATTATCTAATGCACCTAGAACATTTATGAAGGTGATGAAGATGGTGCTATGAGAATATATTATTAGATTTATGGTTTTTTATTTTGATAATCAGTACAACTAAAGAACACATACAACATTTGAGAATGGTAATGGACTTGTTAGGAAAGGAGTTGTATGTAAATTTGAAGAAGTACAAGTTTATATAGAATAGTTTGGTATTTTTGGGATATATGATTTTAGTAGATGGTGTGAAAATAGATGAAGAAAATGTAAATGTAATTGTTGACTAGCATATTCCAAGAAACATAACAGAGGTAAGATGTTTTCATGGTTTTGCAACTTTTTATGAAAAAATTTATTAAAACTTTTAGTAGTATTATGGCTCCAATAACAAATTACATGAGAGGGAAAGAATTTACACATACTAGAGAAGTAATTAAAATATTTGAATAAGATTACATAAATACCAATTTTAGCATTACCAACTTTAAACAAAGTGTTTGAGGTTGATCATGATGCTTCATTTTTGGGAATTGGTCATGTGTCGAGTCAGAAAGGAAAGACAATAACATATTTCAATGATAAATTAAATGAGGTAAGAACAAAGTATTCTACTTATTATTTTAAACTTTATGCAATTCTAGAATCATTAAGACATTGGAAGCATTACCTGGTGCCTAAAAAGTTTATCTTATTTATAGATCATGAGGGTTTGGAGTATGTGAATACATAAAAGAGGTTGAATAGTAGGCATGAAAAGTGGGTTTCTTTGTTGCAGGGGTATACTCTTATGTTGAAACATAAATCAATAAAATATAATTATGTAGATGATGCATTGATCAGGAGAGTAGCATTATTAACTACTATGGTGAGTGAAGCAGTTGGATTTGAAGCTATCAAAAAATTATATGATATGAACCCATATTTTGGAAAGATAGTTGATTAGTAAAAGAATCCATTAATAGGTGGGAGAGATGTTATTCATGATGAATATCTTATACAAGAAGTTTATCTCTTCAAAGGGAAACAATTGTGCATTCTATTTGGATCTCTAAGAGAAAATATAATAAGAGAATTACATAGTGGTGGTTTAGATGGACATTTTGGTAAGACAAAGATAATAGATTTGATGGAGGGAAATTACTATTGGCCAAAGATGAATAGAGATGTGACAAGGTATGTTTCAATGTGCATGATATATTAGATTATACATGCCATTACCAGTTCTAAGAAGGCCATGGATAGCTTTGAGTATGGATTTTGTGTTGAGATTGTCAAACACATAAAGAGTTAAGGATTTAATTTTTTTCATTGTAGACATATTTTCAAAAATAGTTCATTTTATTGAATATAAGAAAACCAATGATGCTACTAGATTTGAAAAATTATTTTATAAGGATATTGTGAGATTGCATTGTGTTCCAAAAATTATTACATCAGATAGGGGCACAAAATCTCAAAGTCATTTTTGGAGGAATTTGTGGAAGAAGATGGGCATTAAGATACAATTTAATAGTGTGTATCACCGAAAAACAAATGTATATAAATTATTTTTGAAAGGGGCTTAGAAAATTTATTGAGATGCATAGTGGGAGAGAAGCCCAAGCAATAGGACTTGGCTTTACCACATGATGAGTTTACATATAATAGCTTGGTGAATAGATCAAAAAGAAAATCACTATTTTAGATTATTTATGGGAGAAATCTTATGGGTGTTTTAGATATAGTATTATTACCAATTGTGTATCAAATTAGTGGTGATGCATAAGCCTTTGTAGAGTATGTGCACCAATTGAAAAAATGTGTAAGAAGAAAGTTGATAAAAAGTAATGAGAAATATAAATAATTAGAAAATATATGAAGAAGATCCAAGGTATTTGAATGAGAGTTGGTAATGGTTTACTTGAGGAAAGAAATATTTCCAAAAGGCATGTAAAGCAAGTTGAAGTGCAAAAAATTTGACCATGCACAAAAGTGAAGAAAATCAATGACAATGCTTATGATGTGAGTTTACCCAAAAAATTTGGTATATCTTCAGTGTTGAATGTTTCAAATTTATATAAATTCCATGGAGAATATGACAAAGATGATGAAGATAAATAAGTAAATTAGGAGCAATAGGTTCCAAAGAAGAAAAAGGAAAATATAGTGTAGGTTTTGGATATGGATATAGTGAGCACAAGGCAAGGGTATTATAATAGGTATTTGGTGTAGCGGAAAGGATTACAAAAAGAAGACAACACTTGGATTATAGAATGGGAGCTGAATAAAGTTGATAAAGACAAATGGTA
Organism: Torreya grandis; assembly: GCA_037957365.1. NCBI lineage: Eukaryota > Viridiplantae > Streptophyta > Pinopsida > Cupressales > Taxaceae > Torreya > Torreya grandis. The sequence continues at coordinate 218,160 of JARHVA010005165.1, forward strand.
GAAGTATAATCAAGCCAATCATAGGCGCTGAGTTGTTTTCAACCAAAGGAGAATGATGCAAGAAAAATACATTTATCTTCTAAGGGCCATAACTTTTGAACTATATCTCTATTTGAGCTCTTCCACATGCAAAAATAATAGTCTAAAAAATTTCAATGTTTTATTAAAAGGCTATAACTATTTAGATTTGATTTTCATATTTTTTGGAGGCCATCTGTGATCACCTAAGGGTTCAAAATTAATGTTTATTGATTTTTTAAAAAAATTCTATTTTTAAAAATTGTATATTTTTAAAATAATACATCAAATTTAGTTGAATTTTGTCTCATATTCTAATTATATTGTATATAGTACTTCAAGATATTTTTAGATCCATATACACTTACATGCGAAACTTACTATAAAGAGTGGCTTCTAAAAATTGATTTTTTTTTTTTTTTTCAAATTTTAGTTTTTTTCAATTTTTGCATGTCAACTATAAATTCTGAGTTGAGGATTATTAAAGCATGGTTTGGATTTGTAATTTTTTCAATAATTCAATATGAATCAATTCTATTTTATTATTTTAGATCTTTGTCTATTGGTAATTTCATTGTCTTGATAGTTTTTGGTTTCATTAGGAACTCAATGATAATTTCAATAGGAAAGGTGGTAATGAAAATGCAGTTCTTGAAATTCTGAAGGAAAAATTGGTTATAGCTGAAAATAATACATAATTATGTATGGATCATTGGAAAAATTAATAATAATATAAAATAGGTAAAAATTCACCAAATGTTAGTAAAATATTTTCCATAACTTTGAGTAAGGATTTAGAGGATCAGGTGTCTTTGAAGAACTCTTAGCCTATTGATTCATTTGAAGTCACTACTCGTATATATACCCTATGTCAGAAAAGAAGGTAACTAGATAATTTTTAAAATACAATGGAGAGGTAGTCATAATAGGGAGTAAGAAAATTTGTATATTATCTTCAGATCTAGGAAAGAAAACTATTCAGGAGGGTCTTAAATATTTGTTATTTTTTTATTATTTTTTAGCTTTTCTTATTCATAGTTCTTGTTTCTTTTTCCCTTGAAAGAATATTTTCTATGGAACTTAATTATATATCTTTATCTCCATTTTAAAAGGCAAGAGTCCCTTTCATATAAATTCATATTTACCATTAATTTAAAAAATTGCATATTTTCATGTATATCCATTTTTGTAAATATAATCAAGTAATTGTTTCATAGATAACTATAACAAAGGAAATTTAATAAGAGAGTTTAAATATTCCTTATTAAGGAATAAAAATATATAGATGATGAACATGAGAGATCCATTTCAAAAGAAAATGAATATATTCTCTTGAAGTTTAGGGGGATGGGATTCCCTAACAAAGGGAAGTTGTTTAAGAGATAACTTCAAATTCAAATCATATATTTTATTTTTTTTAAACAAAAAATATATTAAAATTAAATGTATAAAAATATGTACCAAAATTTTCAAACATTTTGGTTATTTCACTTTCAAAGTTATGGGAGCATCAAGATGATTATGTGTTCTATCAAAAACATCAGTAGTCATTTTTGGATTGTATGAAAAATCAAATCTATCTAAATATCTCATGCGTCAAGGAGAAAAATTCATTTCTTAATTTTTAATATGTATTCTCCTTCTACTAAAATTTTACATTAGTTAATGTGAAAGTAAATATCAATGATTTTGAGCTCCTTTCAAGATGAACAATTTATTTTTTTATCCCATGTGTTCAATTGTATCCTAATAAATAATAAGAAAAAATGTGGGATTTAAATAAATACTTGATACCAATTATAATTTATTAGACTTATAAATGAATATAACATTTTGGACATTAAAATGAATTTGAGTTCCTTTACATGGTTTAATATGAGAGCTATATTTTGTAAAATTGTTTAATATATTTATAGATTTTTGGCTTCGTATCATTGGTTAAATTAGAATATAATATTACACTCATATATTATGAAAGTGTCAAGGTCATATCACATGTTTTTTTCCCTCAATAACGAAAATTATGGTTCTTCAACTAGCATACCATTAAAATTTGAATAGATGCATCTTAGTGGTCAAAATTTGAAGGACATTATGAAATAATTATGAAAGGAACTAACCTTAAAAAAAAAATGTTTATTATATCCCAAAAGATGAAACACATTATAAATCATCTTCACATTTATAATAAGTATTGGGGTAAATATTTAGAGAAGAATCCAACATTTAATGAAATATATATATTATCAAGGACTTAATACAATGGGTTGGTCATGATAGAAATTACATTCTTTTGAAAATGATTTATGTGTAAATATGAATTTTGTTTTAGATTAAAATGATATTTTATGGATAAAAATTAATATAGTGTTATTATAAGGAGGGAAACATAACAAAAAAATTATTCCACTAATCTACTTTGGATACATGCAATTACAACAAGATCTCTAAGCTCAAAAAGAACAATGCTATTTTCATAGGATATTTGTATGTGATAAAAATGAGGTAGTAAATTTTTATTGAAACCTAATCAAAGATTGATTCACTAATTTTTTATTAGAAAAAAATGATTCTTTTAATCTTTCCCTAAGGATAATTTATTAAAATCAGAATGTAAAGTTAATGAGGCTTTTTACCAAGGAAAAAATCAAAAAACATTCTGGAGCCTGAACAATGACAAAGCCCTAGGCTCAAACGGTTTACTTCTGGGTTTTTGAAAATAAAATAAAAATATAAAAATATATCCTTAAATTAATTAATTAATCTATATTCTCGATGAAAATTGTAAGCTATTTTAATTTCCATTTATTATGTTGATCTATAATAATGTTAATATATAATCTACAAATAACTTAAGACTAATATCCATTTGTAATAACATATATTAAATAATGTCAAAGGTAATTGATAACCATATAAAAATTCTCCATCCTCTCATCATTTGTGAGTAATGGGATGGTTTTTTTAAAACATAGATTAATATGATATGTGTTTTAGTTATGCTTGAACTTATCCATTCTAAAAATTTGAGTAAGGAATCACATTTATCATCAAACTTGTTATAATAAAATAATATGATATGATAAATTGGGAATTTATCTTAAAAATATTTAAAAAGTATGGATTCTCAGAGATTTCAATTGATTTGATTAAATCACATGCATATCTACTCCCATGCTTCCATGCCTTAAAAATGGTATTTCAACATTTGTTTTCAATGCCTCAAAGGGTCATAGCAAGGGATACATTATATTGCCTCATATTTTTATAATCATGGCTAAAGATCTAGGAAGAAATTTTTCATATACTAGATCTATGAATCTCAATAGAAAAATTAATACTATTGATAATTTAAACTTTGTTCATGGGCAATATTTAGATGATCTTATTTTTGGAAACATCACTCATTTTTAGGAAACTTTAATGTTGAATAAAATCCTTAAATGATATCAACAAGCTTTGAATTAGGTTTTTAACCTATTAAAATCAAGTATATTTTTCCTCCATACTTTTCTACCTTAAAAAAATCAAAAAAATCCTTAGCTTCCCCATAGGTTCTTTACCCAACAAATATCTGGGGGTCCCTTTTTTATGGTCAATCAAAACATGAAATCTAGGACAATCTAACTACCACATTTCATAATAAATTAACTTTTGGTGAATGTAAATGACTTTTCTAGGCAGTCTACATGATTTCAATATTAAAATCCTAGCTAGTTAAAGTCAAGTTCAATTAAAATCATGAAAAGTATTCAATGGAATTGTAATATTGATTTTATGAAACTTCCCTTAATGAAATGAAAATAGTTATGTTTGGGAAAATTAGGAAGGGTTGATTGATTAAGAAAGGGGTCTACCCAAACTTTTCAAAATAATTCATCTAGATAAATATAACATTTGGTGCATCTTTTTACAAATAAATTACCTTGATAATGTGCAGGATTATGCTTTTACTTTTACCTCATAAATAAATAGTTGTATGGGTCACACATCAAGAAATTATTTTAGAGATATAAATCCTTAATTTATAACTCCCTTTCTTATGAAATAAAAAATGGTAGATCTATAAATTTATAGAATGATGCATGGTCTTGAGTGGGTCCCATCTAAAATCATCTTTTCTTTAATAATCTGGAAGATTGCTTCTCTAACCTATGGAAAACACTAGTTTTCCATTCTTGAGTCTAAACTTTTTTTGTCTAGGACCTTCAAAGATTCTGAGAAAACATAATTTTTATAGTTATTGATCAAACCCATAGTTTTCTTATTTATTTCAACAACTTGCTTAACTCATAGTTTTAATGTGAAAAATGAATGTAATAGGTTAATCTCTCAAATTAATCATCCAATATTGCTAGTGGAAAAAATATGGATCCCAATGAGGGCTCATATGGATAGCTTAAACCTATGGATAACTATGAAAAATAAATCTCTCCTTTAGAGTAGACATCTAATAATTATATTTCAAGGTCTTTCTTAGTGTGTCTTATGTAAATACAATTTTTAATATTTAGATCAAGTTTTCTCACACTTTATTTTTAATGAGATAAGTTTGACCCAGCTCTTTCATTAAAATGAATATATTTTTGGAGGATTAATGTTTTATTAAGGAATTATTTATTTAATTGAATTGAGTAGGGTGAGAAGGCAAGATGAATTTGGAAAATACATCGATATTTAGTTATATTGATGTTATGTCAAGATATAAATAATTCTTTTTGTAAAAAATTCTCTCTCAGAAGATGATGTAGAAAAAAAAAGCCAATCCTCTTGAGGCCATAACTTTTGAACCATGGCTCTGTTTCAGATCTTCCATCCACCAAAATGACCATATCAAAAATTTCAATGTTTTCCTAAATCACTCTATGCACATAGAGTTGATTTTGATAGTTTTGGAGGCCATACATGGTCATTTGAGAGTTTGAAATTAATGTTTAATGATTTTTTTGATAATTTTATATTTTTAGAACCAAATATCAATTTTAGTTGAATTTCATCCCATAGGGTAATTATAGTTTTTATATTATTTTCAATGATTTTTAGAGCTTCAAGCACTTGCATGTGAAATCTACTATAAACAGGGGCTACTAGAAATAAACTTTTCTTTTAGATTTTAGTTTTTTAAAATGTTTGCATGTCATCTTTAAATTCTTCATTGAGGCTTATTTAAGCATATTTTTGTTTTATAACTATTTTTAAGTTAGTAAATATGAATGAATTATAATTAATATTTCAATATTGTGGCTTATTTGTAATTTATTTGTCTTGATAGGTTTTTGGGTTCCATTATCTGGTATCAGAGTAGGTATGAATCTTAGAGGAGAAAAACATGGTGAGAGGATGAGGAGGTATTATATAGGTGAACCAAACTATATAAGAGCTATAGAGGAACTTCAACAATTAAACAAGGTTATCAATAATCAATAGAGAAGACAAGGTGGTGATGAGGAAGACATAGATCATGATGAAGAAGTTCGACAAGAAGAAGAATAATAAGAGTATCTACCATCGATGGAAGAGAGGATGGTTCGGTATTTAGAAAGAAGGAATGAAAGAATAAAGGTTTATTTTATAGGTTATATAGGTATTTTAAAACTAGAGGAGTTGATAGATTGGATGAGTAGCATGGAGAAATTCTTTGAGTGGAAGACCATGAGAGAAGACAAGAAAGTAAAATTTCCATGCACAAAAAAGAAAGGTCTTGCATTGATTTGGTGGGATCACCTATAGAAAGAGAGATAGAGGAAAGGTAAAGAGAAGATTAATTTTTGAAAAAAATTGGATAAGAAGTTGAGGGAGAAACTTCTTCCTATGGGTTATGCATAAATCCTATACAAAAAGTTATAGAATTTGAGGTAAAAGGATCATAGTATACAAGAGTATATAGATGAATTCCATAAGATTTACATATGAGTGGAGAATGATGAAAGAGAAGAGAGGATGGATGCAAGGTATCTAAATGGTTTAAAATTTTATATTCAAGATGAATTAAACTCTATATAATATTTACATGGAGGAGGCTTATCAATTAGCTTTGAAGGCAGAAGAAAAACAAAATGGATAAAATCTCAAAAGAATGTCTCTTGGTCTAAGAAGAGGTGGATTTATCAAAATTGAGGATGAGGTGGGTATAATACCACTATAGGTGGGTCTAATACTAGTAGGTTATAATCATCACATGGTACAAAAAGCCAAGATGATGATAATAGGCAAGGGTTTCAATACCAACAAAAATGAAGAGGATTTCAGAGAGGATGAGGTTATGGTCGTGTTAGAGGATTTTTTTTCAAATTAGCATAGATCTTATGTCTATTATAGATGTAGATAAGAACGGCATAGAGAAATTTAGTGTCAAAAATATTAAGTTCAAGAAAGGAGGCAAGAAGATTTTTGAAGAGTAAATTTAGTTGAGGTTGAAATAAAAGAGCAAAATACTAAAGTTGCACAAATAAATGTTGGAGAGAATATCATGATGAGAAGAACCATGATCACTCCAAGGAATGAATAAGTGTATAATAAAAAAGGTGGTCATGCATATATGCAATAAAATATTTTTTGAACAAGATGTACTTTGGGTGGAAAGGTATGCAAAGTAATTATAGATGGTGGTACTTATAAAAATATGGTTTCTAAATAAATGATAGAGAAAATAAATTTTCAATGTGCAAATCATTCTAATCCTTATTATATTTCATGTTAAATAAATGGATTGAAGTTATAGTAGATAAAACGTGCTTAATCAAGTTTTATATAGGAAAAAGTTATAATGATGAAATATGGTGTGATGTTATTTGGGGGATCATGGAAATTTGATAGGAAATTAATTCATGATGGATTAAAGAACATGTAAAATTTTTGGAAAGGTGGTACAAAGGTATGAAGACAAACAACATACTCATCACTAAGGAATTTGTCCAAGGTATGAAGGTGCCATGTTGTTGTTAAGTATTAACAACAATGAATGAAGAAATAGAAATGATGCCAATAACAATAAAAGCAACAAGATTTTTGAAATAATATGCATATGTTATGCCTCATGAGTTCCCAGATGGCTTCCCACCGAAGAGAGATATACAACATCACATTAATTTTATTTCAGGATTAGCACTACCCAATCAAGCAGCATATAGGATGAGTTTAATAGAACATATAGAATTTAAAAAATAGGTTATTGAATTGCTAAGGAAGAAGGTGATAAGGGAGATTATGAGTCCATGTGAAACGCTAGCTTTGTTAACTCCAAAGAAAGATGAAGGATGGAGAATGTGTGTGGATAGTAGAGAAATAAAAATATATATAATAAAGTATAGGTTCCTATGCCTCATTTAGATGATATGATGGATGTACTTGTAGGAGAAAAATATTTTACCAAGATTGACCTAAGGAGTGGTTATTATTAGATTTGAATTCCTGAAGGAGATGAGTGGAAATTACATTTAAAAGTAGGGATGGCTTATATGAATAGATGGTGATGCCATTCAAATTATCTAATGCACCTAACACATTTATGAGGGTGATGAATACAATGCTACAAGAATATATTGTTAAGTTTGTCGTTGTTTATTTTTATGATCAGTAAGACTACGGAAGAACACTTACAACATTTGAGAATGGCAACGAATTGGTTATGAAAGAAGATGTATGTAAATTTGAAGAAGTGCAAGTATATGTAGAATAGTTTGGTATTTTTGGGATTTGTAGTTTCATTAGATGGTGTGAAAATGGATGAATAAAAGATAAAGGTAATTGTTGAGGGGCCTATTCCAAGAAGCATTACACATGTAAAAAATTTCCTTGGTTTAGAAACTTTTTACAGAAAATTTATTAAAAATTTTAATAGTATTGTGGCACCAATAACATATTACATGAGAGGAAAGGAATTTACAAGGACTAGAGTAGCCATAGAAACTTTTGAATGTTTTATGAAGAAGATTATAGAAAGACCAATTTTAGCATTACAAGATTTTAACAAAGTATTTGAGGTTGATAATAATGCTTCATTTATGGGAATTGGTGTTGTGCTAAGTCAAGAAGGAAAGCCAATAACATATTTTAGATAGAAATTTAATGAGGTAAGAACAAAGTATTCTATTTATGATGTGCAACTTTATGTAATTGTACAAGCATTAAGACATTGGGGGCATTACCTAGTGCCTAAGGAATTTATTTTATTTATAGAACATAAGGCTTTCAAGTATGCGAATACATAAAAGGAATTGAGTAGAAGGCATGAAAATTGGGTTTCTCTATTATATGGGTATACTTCTATGTTGAAACATAAATCAGGAAAATATAATTAGGTAGATGATGCATTGAGAAGGAGAATAGCATTATTAACTACTCTGGTGAATGAAGTAGTTGGATTTGAAGTTATCAAAGAATTATATGATAATGAACCATATTTTGGAAAGGTAATTGATCAATACAAGAATCTATTAATAGGCGGAACAAGTGTTTTTCATGATGAATATCTTATTCATGAGGTTTATTTATTTGAAGGGAAACAATTATGTATTCTACTTGGGTCTCTATGAGAGAATATAATAAGATAATTACATAGTGGTGATTTGGTAGGACATTTTTGTAAGATGAAAACAATAGCTTTGGTGGAGGGAATGTACTTTTGAACAAAGATGAAGATATATTTGACAAGATATATTTCAAGGTGTAGGATATGTTAGGTGTCTGAAGGGCATCCACAAAATACTAGATTATACATGCCATTATTAGTTACAAGAGGTTCATGTATAGATGTTCATATGGATTTTGTGTTAGGATTGCCAAAAACATAGAGAGTTAAGGATTCAATTTTTGTTATTGTAGATAGATTTTTAAAAATTAATCATTTCATTGCATGTAAGAAAACTAGTGATGATACTAGAGTTGCAAAACTATTTCAAAAGGATATTGTGAGATTACATGGTGTTCCAAAAATTATTGCTTTAAATAGAGAAATGAAATATCTATGTCATTTTTGGAGGACTTTGTGAAAGAAGATGGGCATTAAGATACAATTAAATAATGTGTATCACCCAAAAATAGATGGATAAACAAAAATTGTGAATAGGATCTTGGGAAATTTATTGAGATGCATAGAGGGATAGAAGCCTAAGAAATGGAACTTGGCTTTACCATAATTTGAGTTTGTATATACCAATTCAGTGAATACACCAATAATAAAATCACCATTTTATATTGTTTATGGGAGAAATTCTATGAGTGTTTTAGATTTGGTACAATTACCAATTGCAGATCAAATTAGTGATGATTCAAAAGCCTTCGTAGAGTATATGCACCATTTGAAAAAAGGAGTAATAAAAAATTTACAGGAATGTAATTATAAATATAAAGCATTAGCAAATGTCTGAAGAAGACCCAAGGTATTTTAAGAAAGAGAGATGGTAATGGTTTGCTTGTGGAAAGAAAAAATTCTAAAAGGCATGAGAAATAAGTTAAAGTACAAAAAAATTGGACCATGTAGAATTGTGAGGAAAATAAATGATAATGCTTATGAGGTGAGTTTTACACAAAATTTTGATATATCTCAAGTGCTTAATGTCTCAGATTTATATAAATTCCATGCAGAAGATGGTGAAGATGATGAAGATAAATAAAAAGATTGGGAGAACTGGGTTGTAAATAAGAAGAAATAAAAAATAGTACAAGTTTTGGATATGAATAAAGTGAGAACAAGGTAAGGGAATTATAACAGGCATTTGGTGTTGTGGGAAGGATTGTAGGAAAAAGGAAACACTTGGAATATATAATGGGATCTAAAGAAAATTGATAAATACAAATGGCAGTATTATAATCAGGCCAATCAGAGGAGCTAAGTTATTTTCAACAAGAGGAGAATGATGGAAGAAAAATACGTTGATCTTCTAGATGCCATAACTTTTGAGCCATAGCTCCATTTGAGCTCTTCCACATGCTAAAACAACCGTATCAAAAAGTTCAATGTTATACGAAAAGTGTATATCTTCTTGGAGATGATTTTGATATTATTTTGAGGCCATACATGATCATATAAGGGTTGAAAATTCATGTTTAATGATTTTTTCAAGATTGTTTTATTTTTAAAAATTGTATATTTTTAGAACTTTACATTCACTTTAGTTGAATTTTGTCCCATAGGATAATTATAGTGTTTAGAGTATTCTAGAATATTTTTAGAACTACATGTGCTTTCATTTGAAACTAACTATAAATAGTGGCTACTAAAAATAGATGTTTTTTTTTAGATTTTCTTTTTTTGAATTTTTAATGTCAGCTATAAATTCTGAGTTGAGGCTCATTTAAACAAGGTTTGGGTTTTTAATTATTTGAATAATTCAATATGAATTAATTTTGAGTTATTATTTTATATTTTTTCTTATTGGTAATTTTATTTTCTTGATAGTTTTCAGTTTCATTAGGAACTCAATGATGGTGTCAATGGGGAAGGTGGTAAAGAAAATGCAGTTCTTGAAATTCCAAAAGAAGAAATGATAATAGTTGAAAATCATACATAATTATGTGTGGATCATTGGGAAACTTAATAATAATCTATAATAAGTAAAAACTCACCAAAGGTTTGTAAAATATTTTCCACAACTTTGAGTAAGGATTTAGAGGATCGGGTGTCGTTGAAAAAATCTCAGCCTATTGATTCATTTAAAGTTGCCACTCATATATATAACTGATGTTAGAGAGGGAGATGAATCAATAGTTTTTAAAATAAAATTTAGAGGTAGTCACAATAGGGAGTGATAAAATTTGAATATTATACTCAAATCCAAGAAAGAAAACTATTCAGGAGGGTCTTAAATATATGTTTTTTTTTTTTTTAATTCTTTAGCTTTTCCTATTCATAGTGATTATTTCCTTTTCCCCTTGAAGAGGAGTTTTTTTTAAAATTAATTATATATATTTATCTCCATTGTGAAAGGGAAGATTCAATTTCATATAAAATCATATTTACCATTAATAAAAAAAAATCCATATTTTCAATTACATCCATTTTTGAAAATATTATCAGGAAAATGTTTCATAGATAACTATAGCAAAGGTAATGTAATAAGAGTGATTACATAATTCTTATAAAAGAATAAAAATATATAGATGATGATCATGAGAGATCTATTTCAAAAGAAAATGAATATATTCTCTTAAATTTTAGGTGGATGGGATTCCCTAACAAAGGAAGTTGTTTAAGAGATAACTTACTATTCAACTAATATATTTTATTTTTATTCAACAAAATAAGATAATTACAAGTAAATGTATATATAAATGTACCAAAAAATTCAAACATTTTGATTCTTTCACTTTAAAAGTTGTGGGAGCCTCAAGAGGATTGTGTGTTCTATCTAAAACATCAGTAGTCATTTTTGGATTCTAAGAAAAATCAAATCTATCTAAAAATCTTAGGCCTCAAGGAGAAAAAATTATTTCTTATTTTTGAATATGTATGCTCCTTATACTAAAATTTTAAATTAGTTAATATGAAAGGAAATATCAATTATTTTGAGCTCCTTTCAAGATGAATAATTATTTTTTATCCCATGTGTTCAATTGTATATTAATAAATAATAAGAAAAATGTGGGATCTAAATAAATAGTCAATACTAATTATAAATTATTAGACTTATAAATGAAGATAACATTTGGGACATTAAAACAAAAGTGGGATGCTTTACTTGGTTTAATATCAGAGCTATGTTTTAGAAAACTATTCAATATATTTATAGACTTTTGGCTTCTATCATTGGTTAAATTCTTACACTCATATTTTATGAAAGTGTCAGCGTCAGATCACATGCCTACTCCCCTCAACAACAAAAATGATTGTTCTTCAACCAGGATGCCATTAAACTCTAAACTGATGTGGCTTAATGGTCAAAATTTGAAGGACATTATGATATAATTGCATAAGGAAATAACCCCAAGAAAAAAAATGAAAATGCTTATTATATTCCAAAACATGAAACACATTATAAAGCATCCTCAAATTTATAATAAGTATTTGGTAAAATATTTAGAGAAGATTCTAACATTTAATAAGATATATAGATTATGAAAGACCAAATACAATGGTTTGGTCATGATAGAAATTACTTTCTTTTGAAAATGACTTACATGTAAATATGAATTTAGTTTTAGATTAAAATGATATTTTATGGATATAAAATTAATATAGTGTTGGTATAAAGAGGGAAACATAACAAAAAAATTATTCCACTGATCTACTTTGGATACGTGGAATTACAACAAGATCTCAAAGCTAAAAAATAACAATGCTATTTTCATAGGATATTTATTTATGATAAAAATGGGGTAGTAAATTTTTTTGCAAACATAATCAAATATTACTTCCAAAATTTTTTATTATAATTTTTTTTTAATTTTAATCTTCCCCTAAGGATAATTTTTAAAAAATAGAATGTAAAGTTAATGAGGCCTTTTACTGAGGAAAAAATCAGAAAACATTATGGATCCTGAATAATGATAAAGCCCTAGGCTCAAATGGTTTCCCTCTAGGATTTAGAAAAAAATTAACATTTTAATAGAACATATCCTTAAATTAATTAATTAATCTAGATTCTCAATAAAAATTGTAAAGTATTTTAATTTCCATTTGTTACTTTGATTTATAATAAAGTTAATATATAATCTATAGACAACTTAAGACTGATATCCATTTGTAATAACATCTATAAAATAATGTCAAAGGTCATTGATAACCATATAAAAATTCTCCATCCTCTCACCATTTGTGAATAATGGGGTGGTTTTTTAAAACATAGACTAATATGATTTGTGTTTTACTTATGAATGACCTTATCCATTCTAAAACTTTGAGTAAGGAATCAAATACCATCATCAAACTTGATATAATAAAATACTATGATGGGATAAATTGGTAATTATCTTCAAAATATTAAGAAAGTATAGATTCTCAGAGGTTTCAATTGATTTGATTAATTCACATGCATATCTACTCCCATGCTTCCATGTCTTGTAAATGAAATTTCAACATTTTTTTCAATGCTACAAGGGTCTTAGCAAGGGATACATTATATCAACTTATCTTTTTATAATCATGGCTAGAGATCTAGGAAGAGATTTTTCAGATACTAAATCTTTGAATCTTAGTAGAATAATTAATACTATTGATAATTTAAACCTTATTCATGGGAAATATTTAGATGATATTATTTTTGGAAACATCACTCATTTTTAGGAATCTTTAATGTTTAAGAAAATACTTAAACGATATTAACAAGCTTCACTATTAAAATCAAGTATATTTTTCCTTCTTGCTTTTCTACCAAAATGAAAATCAACAAAATCCTCACCTTCACTATAGGTTCTTTACCTAATAAATACCTTAGGGTCCTGTTATTTATGGTCAATAGAAACATGAATTTTAGGACAATATGACTAGCACATTTCATAATAAATAATTTTTTTAGGAATGCAAATGACTACCATAGGAAATTAAAATTCATTTAATATAAAAATTCATTAAATAAATTTTGGTCTACATGATGTTAATATTAAAATCCTAGCTAGTTAAAGTCAAGTTTAATTAAAATCATGAAAAGTATTCAATGGAATTGTGATATATATTTTATGAAACTTGCCTTAATGAAATTAAAATAATCCTACTTTGGTAAATTAAGAAGAGGTTATCTATTTAGAAAGTGGTATATCCAATCTTCTCAAAATAATTCATCAAGACAAATACAACATTTGGTGCATCTTGTTACAAGGAAATTACCTTGATAATGTGCATGATCATGCTTTAATTTTTATCCCCAAAATAAATGGTTGTATGGGTCACACATCAGTAAGTTTTTTTGGAGATATAAATCCTTAATTTATAACTCCCTTTCTTAGGGAAAAAAAAATAGGATATCTATAAATTTGAGGAATGAGGCATGGTCTTGAGTGGGTCCCATATACAATCCTCCTTTCTTCATTAATCTAGAAGATTTATTCTCTAACCTATGTGGAACGCTAGTTTTCCATTCTTGAGTCTAAAATTTATTTGTTTAGGGCCTCGAAAAATTCTAAGAAAAAACATAATTTTAATAGTTATCGATCAAACCCTTGGCATTCTTATTTATTTCAACAACTTTCTTAACTCAGTCTTAATGTGAAAAAAGAATGTAATAGGTTAATATCTCAAATTAATCCTCAAATATGGCTAGTGTAAAAAGTATGGATCTCAATGAGGGTTCATATTGGCTAGTGGAAAAAGTATAAATCCTAATGAGGGTTCATATGGATAGCTTAAGCCTATGGATAACTATGAAAAATAAATCTCTCTTTTAGAGTAGATGTTTAATAAGTATGTTTTAAGGTATTTTTTGGTGTGTCTTATGAAAATAAAAAAATTTAATCTCTGGATCATCTCTTTTGCCATTTTATTTTTAATTAGAGAAGTTTGTCCTAGTTCTTTCATTAAAATGAATATATTTTGTGAGGATGCACGTTTTATTAAGGAATTATTTATTTAATTGAATTGAGTAGGGTAAAAAAAGAAGATGCATTTGGAAAATTTATTCATATTTAGTTATATGGAGGTTATGTCAAGATATATATATATATATATATATATATATATATATATATATATATATATATATATATATATATATATAGTCTCTTTTTGAGGATAATATCAAAAAAAGAGGCCAATCTTTCAGAGGCCATAAATTTTGACCCGTAGCTCCGTTTAAGCTCTTCCACAAGCCAAAATGACTTTATCAAAAATTTTGATGTTGTACTAAGCCACTCTATCCTCTTAGAGTTGATTTTCATATTTTTTTAGGCCATACGTGATCATATGAGGGTCTAAAATTAACATTTAATTATTTTTTCAAGAATTTTCTATTTTTAGAAATTGTATATTTTCATAACTAGACATCAAATTTAGTTGAATTTTGTCCCATAGCTTAATTATTATGTGTAAACTTCTTTTTGATTTTTTTATATCTATGTGTACTTGCATGTGAAACTTACTATAAATCAGTTGCTAAAAATAGATATATTTTTTTACATTTTAGTTTTTTCAAAGTTTTTACATGTCAACTCTAAATTTTGAGTTGAGGATTATTTAATCATTATTTTATTTTATAATTTTTATAAGTCATTAAATATGAATCAATTCTGAGTATTGTTTCAAGAACTTAGCCTATAAGTAATTTATTTATCTAGATAGTTTTTTAGGTTACATTATCTGATATCATAGTAGGTTCAAATCTTGGAGGAGAAAGACATGGAGAGAGGATAAGGAGGAATTTTAAAGATGAACTAGAATATAAAAGATCCATAGAGGCAAGTTCAATAATTAACGAAGGTTATCACCAATCAAGAGATAAGATGAGGTGGTGATGTGGAAGACATAGATCATGATAAAGATGTTTGGTAATGAGAAAAACAGTAAGAGCAACCACCATCAATAGAAGAGAGGATGGTTCAAGATTTAGAAGGAAAGAATAAAAGAATCAAGGTTGTTCTTATAGATTATGGAGGTAGTTTAAAACTAGAGGATTTGATATATTGGATGAATACCATGAATAAATTCTTCGAGTGGAAGACTATGATAGAAAACAAGAAGGTAAAATTTGAATGCATGAAATTGAAAAGTCATACAATGATTTGGTGGGATCACTTGAAAAAAGAGAGATAGAAGGAAGGTAAAGAGAAGATTAATTTGTGGAAAAGGATGGTGAAGAAGCTGAGGGAGAATTTTTTTCTTGTGGATTATGCACAAACACTATACAGAAGATTTCAAATTTTGAGGCAAAAAGATCATAGTATAAAAGAGTATATAGATGAATTTTATAATCTTTCCATATTAGTGGAGCATGATTAAATAAAAGAGTAGATGGATGGAAAGTATGTAAATTGTTTAAGATTTTCTATTCAAGATGAATTAAGCATGCATAGAATACTTTGCATGGAGGAGGCTTATCAATTAGCTTTGAAGGTAGAGGAAAAATAGATAGAATTTTAGACGAACGTCTCTTGGTCCAAGAAGAGATGAATCCCCTCTAGATAGGGGATGAAGTGGGTATAATATCACCAGAGGTGGCTCTAATACCAATAGGGGTGAATCATCATGTGGTATAGAAAGGCATGATGATAATAGGCAAGGGTTTCAATACCAACAAAGAGGAAGAGGATTTCAGAGGATGAGTTTATGGTGGTGGTAGAGGATGGTTTTCAAATCAATAGAGATCTTATGTTTGTTATAGATGCAAAGAAGAAAGGAACAAATAATTTGAGTGTCCAAACTATTAAGATCAATAAAGGAGCCAAGAAGAGTACCCAAGAGTAAATCTAGTTGAGGCTAAAATAGAAGAGTAGAATATTGAAGTTGCACCAGTAGATGTTGGAGAGAATTGCATGATGAGAAGAACCATGATATCTGCAAGGAAAGGAAAGGTGCATAATAAATAAGGTTTTTTTGCATGGTTGTAATCAAATATTTTTTTAGCAAGATGTACTTCAGGTGGAAAGGTATGCAAAGTAATTATATATGCTGGTAGTTGAAAAAATATGGTTTCTAATAAGTAATAGAGAAACTATTCTTTAAATGTGAAAATTATTATAATCCTTATTGTATTTCATATTTTAAGAAAGTGAATGAATTTATAGTAGTTAAAAGGTGTTTAATCAAGTTCACTATATGAAAAATTTATAATGATGAAACATGCTATGATATTATTATGATGGATGCATGTCATGTGTTATTGGGGAGACTGTGGCATTTTGATAGAAAAGTAATTCATGATGGAGCAAAGAACATGTACAATTTTTGCAAAGGTGGTACAAAGGTAGTTTTTTATCTCTTAAAGAGGAAGAGAACATAGAAAGCATGATCTTTACTAATGAATTTATTAAAGATATGAAGGTGGTAGGTTGTTGTTACGTATTAGTAGCAAAGAATGAAAAAATAGAAATGGTGTCAATACCAACAAAAGCAATAAGAGTGTTGAAAGAATATGTAGATGTTATGTCTGATGAGTTACCAGATGGTTTTCCATTAAAAAGATATATACAAAGTCACATTGATTTGATTCCTAGATCATCTCTACCAAATCAAGCAACATATAGGATGAGTCTAATAGATCATGATAAATTAAATTAATAGGTTACTTAATTGATAAAGAAGAAGGTGATAAGGGAGAGTATGAGTTTGTGTGAAACACCAAGTTTTCTAAATCCAAATAAAGATGAAAGATGGAGAATGTGTGTGGATAGTAGATAAATGAACAAAATTAAAATAAAGTATAGATTTCCTATACCTTGTTTATATTATATGATGGATGTGCTTACAAGAGCAAAATATTTTACCAAGATTGATCTAAGGTGTGGTTCTTATCACATTTGAAATTATGAAGTAGATGAATGAAAAATTGCATTCAAAACTAGAGATGGCTTATATAAATGGTTGGTGATGTCATTCAGATTATGTAATGAACCAATCACATTTATGAGGGTGATGAATAATGTACTATGTGAATATATTGGTAAGTTTGTGGTTATTTATTTTGATGATATTTTGATATTCAGTAAGACTAAATGTGAAGACTTACAACATTTGAGAATGGTAATGGATTTGTTACAAAATTAGAAGTTGTATGTAAATTTGAAGAAGTGCAAGTTTATGCAGAATAGTTTGGTATTTTTTGGATTTGTAGTTTTAGTAGATGGTGTGAAAATGGATGAAAAAAAGATAAAAGAAATTTATGAGTGGCCTATTCCAAAAATCATTACATAGATAATAAGTTTCTATGGTTTACATACTTTTTACTAAAAAGTTATTAAAAATTTTAGTAGTATTGTGGCACCAATTGCATAAAGGGTAAGGAATTTACATGGACTAGAGCAGTGATAGAAAGCTTTGAATTTTTGAAGAAGAAGGTTATAGAAAGAATAATCTTAGCATTACTAGATTTTAACAAAGTGTTTGAGGTTTATAATTATGCTTCATTTATGGGAATTGGTATTGTTCTTAGTCAGAAAGGAAAGCCAATAGAATATTTTAGTGATAAGTTGAATGAGATAAGAAAAAATTATTCTACTTATGATGTGGAACTTTACACAATTGTATAATCATTAAGACATTGGAGGCATTATCTAGTACTAAATGAGTTTATCCTATTTATAAATCATGAGGCTTTGAAGTATGTGAACACACGAAAGAAGTTGAATAGTAGGCATGCAAAGTGGGTTTCCTTCTTTTAGTGGTATACTTTTGTATTGAGACATAAATTAGGAAAATAGAATCAAGTCGCTGATACATTGAGTAGGATACTAGAATTATTAACTACTATGGTAAGTGAAGTAGTTGAATTTGAGGTTATCAAATCGTTATATGATATTGATCCATATTTTGGTGAGGTAGGTGGTTAGTGCAAGCATCTATTAATAGGTGGGATAGATGTTATTCATGATTAATATCTTATATAATAAGGTTATCTCTTCAAGGGAAAGCAATTGTGCATTCTATTTGGTTCTCTACAATACAATATAATAAGAGAATTACATAGTGGTGGTTTGGCTAGAAATTTTGGTAAGATGAAGACAATAACTTTGGTGGAGGGAAAGTACTTTTGGCCAAATATTAAGAGAGATTTGATAGGGTATGTTTCAAGGTGCAAGATATGTTACGTGTCTAAAGCACATGCATAAAATAATAGATTTTGCATGGCATTACCAATTCCTAGAGGGCTATGGATAGATTTGAGAATGGATTTTGTGTTGGGATTGCCAAACACATAGAGAGGTAAGGATTAAATTTTTATTATTGTAGATAGATTTTCAAAAATATTTCATTTCTTTACATGTAAAAAATCTAGTGATGCTACTAAAGTTACAAAATTATTTTTGAAGGATATTATGAGATTGCATGATGTTCCAAAAAACATTAGTTTAGATAGGGACATGAGATTTTGTGGAAGAAGATGGGCACTGAGCTACAATTCAGTAGTGTGTATCACCCAAAAATAGATGGAAAGATATAAGTTGTGAATAGGAGCTTGAGAAATTTATTGAGATTCATAGCGGGAGAGAATCCCAAGCAATGGGACTTGGATTTACCACATGCTGAGTTTGCATATAACAATTTGGTGAATATTACAATAAGAAAATCACCATTTCATATTGTTTATGGGAGAAATCTTATTGGTGTTTTAGATTTGGTATAATTACCAATTGTAGATCAAATTAGTGATGATGTAGGATTGTTTATAAACCATGTAAAATAGTTACAAAAATGAGTAAGAAGAAAGTTGTAGGAAAGTAATGAAAAATATAAAACATTAGTAGATGTTAGAATAAGATGCAAGGTATTTGAAGAAGGATAGTTATTAATGGTTTACATGAGGAAAGAATTATTTCCAAAAGGCACATACAACAAATTGAAGCACAAGAAAATTGAGCCATGTAAGATTATGAAAAAAATCAATGACAATGCTTATGAGGTGAGTTTAGCATATAATTTTGATATATCTATAGTATTTAATGTTTCATATTTATATGAATTCCATGGAGAAGATGGTGAAGATGATGAAGATAAGTAAGTAAATTGGGAGTAGCATGTTCTAAAGAAGAAGAAAGAAAAAATAGTGTAAGTTTTGGATATGAATAGTTGGATTATATAATGGGAGCTAAAGAAAATTGATAAAGACAAATGGAAAAATTATAATCAAGGAAACTCATAGGATCTGAGTTTTTTTCAACCAGAGTAGAATGATGGAAAAAAATAGCTAATCTTCCAGAGGCCATAAGTTTTGACCTGTAGCTCCATTTGAGATCTTCCAAGTGCCAAACCAACCGTCTCAAAAATCTTGATCTTTTACTAAGTGGATCTATCTACTTCAAGTTAATTTTAATATATTTTGGAGGCCATACGTGATCATCTAAGGGTCTGAAATTAATATTTAATGATTTTTTGGGGATTTTTATATTTTTAAAAATTGTATATTTTTAGAACTAGACATCAAATTCAGTTAAATTTCATACCATAGGCTAAGTATAGTGTTTAGATTATTTTGGGATATTTTTAAAGCCACAGGTGCTTTCGTGTGAAACTTACTATAAATAGTGGCTACTAATATTAGACTTCTTTTTTAGATTTTTTTTTTAAATTTTTGCATGTCAACTATAAATTCTAATTTGAGGCTTAATTAAGCATGGTTTGGGTTTTCAATTATTTCAATTCATTCGATATGAATCAATTATAAGTTATTATTTCAATATTTTCTTATTGGTAATTTTATTGTCTTGATAGTTTTTGGTTTCAATAGGAACTCAATGATAGTATCAATGGGGAAGGTGTTAATGAAAATACAAATCTTGAAATTCCAAAGGAAGAATTGATAAAAATTCAAAATCATACATAATTATGTGTGGATCATTAGAAAAATTAATAAGAATATAAAATAGGTAAAGCTTCATCAAAGGTTGGTGAAATATTTTCCACAACTTTGAGTAAGGATTTAGAGGATCAAGTGTCTTTGAAGAACTCTCAACCTATTGATACATTTTAAATTACCACTCATATTTATCCCCAATGTTAGAGAGGGAGGTGACTAGATAGTTGTTAAAATAAATTGGAGAGGCTGTCATAATAGGGAGTAAATATTATCCTTAGATCTAAGAAAGAAAACTATTAAGGAGGGTCTTAAATATGTGTTTTTTTTTTTTTAAGCTTTTCCTATCCATAGTGCTTGTTTATTTTTCCAATGAAATAAGAGTTTATTTAGAACTTAATTATATATCTTTATCTCCATTTGAAAACAGTAGAGTCCCTTTCATATAAATTCATATATACCATTAATAATAAAATTACATATTTTCATGCATATTCATTTTTGTAAATAGTATCAATTAAACGTTTCATAGACAACTATAACAAAGGCAATGCAATAAGAGTGATTACATACTCCTTATAATGGAATAAAAATATATAGACAATGAATATGAGAGATCCATTTCAAAAGAAAATGAATATATTCTCTTGAAGTTTAGGGGATGGGATTCCCTAACAAATAGAAGTTGTTTAAGAGATAACATCAAATTCAAATCGTATATCATATTTTTATTCAACAAAATAAGTTATGTAAAATTAAATGTCTATAAAAATGTACAAAAAATTTGAAACATTTTGATTCTTTCAATTTCAAAGTTGAGGGAGCATCAAGAAGATTATGTGTTTTAACTAAAACACCAATAGTCATTTTTGGATTCTAAGAAAAATTAGATCTATCTAAAACTCTCAGTCCTCAAGGAGAAAAATGCATTTATTCTATTTTAATTTTTATGCTCCTTCTACTAAAATTTTAAATAAGTTAATGTGAAAGGAAGTATAAATAATTTTGAGCTCCTTTCAAGATGAAAAATTTATTTTTTATGACATGTGTTCAATTGTATCTTAATAAATAATTATAAAAAATGTGGGATCTAAATAAATACTCTATACCAATAATAATTTATTATACATATAAAAGAGGATATCATTTGGTACATTAAAATGAACTTGGGATCCTTTGCTTGGTTTAATATCAGAGCTATATTTTGTAAAATTGTTTAATATATTTATAGTTTTTTGGTTTCTTATCATTGGTTAAATTAGAGTCAAATCTTACACTCATATTTTACGAAGGTGCTAGGCTCTGATCACATGCCTTTTTCCCTCAACAACAAAAATAATGGTTCTTCAACTAGCATGCCATTATGGTTTTAGCTCATGCATCTTAATGGTCAAAATTTGAAAGACATTATGAAAGAATTGTGAAAGGAACTACCTCCAGAAGAAAAACCAAAATTTTTATTATATCCCAAAAAAAGAAACACATTAGAAGGCATCTTCACGTTTATAATAATGAAGTATTGGGGAAAATATTTAGAGAAGAATAAAAAATTCAATAAGATATATAGATTATGAAAGAACAAATACAATGGGTTGGTCATGATAAAAATTACATTTTTTTTGAAAAGGATATATGTGTAAACATGAATTTAGTTTTAGATTAAAATGATATTTTATGGATAGAAAATTAATATTGTTTTGGTATAAAGAGAGAAACATAACAAAAAAAATATTCCACTAATCTAATTTGAATACTTGCAATTAAAATAAGATCTCTAAGCTCAAAACTAACAATGTTACTTTCATAGGATATTTAGATGTGATAAAAATGAGGTAGTAAATTTGTTTGTAAACCTAAGCAAAGATTAATTTGTTAATTTTTTATTAGGAGAATATGAAAATTTTAATCTTCCCCTAAGGAAAATATTATTAAAATCAGATTGTAAAGTTAATGAGGCCTTTTACAAAGGAAAAAAATTAGAAAACATTATAGAGCCTAAACAATGACAAAGCCTTTGGCTCAAACGTTTTCCCTCTGGGTTTTAAAAAAAAATTATAAAAAAATATCCTTAAATTAATTAATTGATCCATATGTTGGATAAAGTTTGTAATGTATTTTAATTTCCATTTTTTGCATTGATCTATAATAAATTTAATATACAATCTACATACAACTTAAGACTAATATCCATTTGTAATAACATCTATAAAATAATGTCAAAGGTCATTGATAGCCATAAAAAAATTCTCCATCCTCTCATCATTTGTGAATAATGGGGTATTTTTTTTAAACATAGACTAATATGATATGTGTTCTAGTTATTCAATAGCTTATCCATTCTAAAATTTTGAGTAAGGAATCTAATACCACCATCAAACTTTATATAATAAAATACTATGATTAGATAAATTTGGAATTTATCTTCAAAATATTAAAAAGGTATGGATTCTTGCAGGTTTTGAATTGTTTGATTAGATTACATGCATATCTACTCAATTTTTTTTTCATGTGAACTCTAAATTTTAAATTGAAGCTTATTTTAGCATTGTTTTATTTTATAATTATTTTCAAGTCATTCAATACAAATCAATTTTGAGTATTATTTCATGATTTTAGCCTATTGGTAATTTATTTATCTTGATATTTTTTTAGGTTTCATTATCTGGTATTAGAGTAGGTTCAAATCTTGGAGGAGAAAGACATGGTGAGAGGATGAGGGGTTATTGTGAAGATGAACTAGACTATACAAGAGCTACAAAGGCAACTTCAATAATTGACCGAGGTTATCACCAATCAACATATAAGATGAGGTGGTGATGAGGAGGACATAGATCATGATGAATAAGTTTGGTAGAATAAGAACAACAATAGCAACCACCATCAATGGAAGAGAGCATTGTTCAGAATTTAGAAGGAAGGATTGAAAGAATCAAGGTTAATATTCTAGATTATGAAGGCAATTTAAAACCAGAGGAGTTGATAGATTGGATGAATAGAATGGAAAAATTATATTAGTGGAAGAATATGATGGAAAAAAAGAAGGTAAGATTCATATGCATGAAATTGAAAGGTCATGATTTGATTTGGTGGGATCACCTGCAAAAAGAGAGAGAGAAAAAGTAAAGAGAAGATTAATTCATGGACAAAGATGGTGAAAATTTTGAGACATAAATTTATTCATGTGGATTATGCACAAACCCTATATAAAATATTTCAAAAAATGAGGAAAAAAAATCATAGTATAAAAGAGTATATAGATGAATTTTATAAGCTTTCCATATGAGTGGAACATGATGAAATAGAAGAGTGGATGGGTGTAATGTATGTAAATGGTTTAAAAATTTCTATTCAAGATGAATTAAGCATGTATAGAATACTTTCCATGGAGGAGGATTATCAATTAGCTTTGAAGGTAGAAGAAATATAAAATAGAAATTTTTTTAGAAGATTGTCTCTTCATCCAAAAAGAGGCACATCCCCTCTAAATAGGGGATGAGGTGGGTATAATATCAGTAGAGGTGGGTTTAATACCAATAGGGGTGAATCACCACATGGTATAGAAAATCATGATGATCTTAGGCAAGGGTTTCAATATAAGAAAAGAGGAAGAAGATTTCATAGAGGATGAGGTTATGGTGGTGGTAGAGGATGTTTTTGAATCAACATAGATATTATGTCTGTTATAGATACAGATAAGAAAGTCATAGAGCATTTGATTGTCCAAACTATTAAGATCAAGAGAGGAGGCAAGAAGATCACCGAAGAGGAAATCTAGTTGAGGCTAAAATAAGAAAAGTAGAATATTGAAGTTGCACCAATAGATGTTGGAGAGAATATCAAGATGAGAAGAACCATGATCAATCAAAGGAAGGAACAAGTGCAAAATAAAGAAGTTGATGATGTATGGCTGGAATCAAATATTTTTTGAACAAGATGTACTTCAGATGGAAAGGTATGCAAAGTAATTATAGATGGTGGTAGTTGTAAAAAAAAGGGTTTCTAAAGAAATGATAGAGAAAATAAATTTACAATGTTAAAATTTTTATAATCCTTATCGGATTTCATGGTTTAAGAAAATGAATGAAGTTATAGTAGATAAAATGTCCTTAATCAAGTTTTATAAAAGAAAAAACTATTAATAATTAAATATGGTGTGATGTTATTCTAATGGATGCATGTCATGTGTTATTAGGGAGACTATGGCATTTTGACAAGAAAGTAATTCATGATGAAGCAAAGAACACGTACACCTTTTTAAAATGTGTTATAAAGGTAGTTTTGTTACGTCTTAAAGAGGAAGAAACCACATAAAGCATGCTTTATGCTAAAGAATTCATCCAAGATATGAAGGTGGTAGGTTATTGTTATTTATTAGTAGCAAAAAATGAAAAAATATAAATGGTACCAATACCAATAGAAGAAGCAAGAGTTTTGAAAAAATATGTAGATGTTATGCCTAATGAGTAACCAAATGGTTTACCATTAAAGAGATATATACGTCACATTGATTTAATTATTGGATCATCTCTACCCAATTAGATAGAATATAGTATAAGTCCAATAGAACATGCAAAATTAAATAAATAGGTTACTAAATTGATAAGGAAGAAGATGATAAGCGAGAGTATGAGTCCATGCGGAACACTAGCTTTACTAACTCCAAAAAAAGATGGAATATGGAGAATGTATGTGGATAGTAGATAAATTGACAAAATTAAAATAAAGTAGAGGTTTTTAATACCTTTTTTAGATGATATGATGGTTGTGCTTACATAAGCAAAATATTTTACCAAGATTGATAGAAGGTGTGGTTATTATCAGATTCAAATTTGTGAAGGAGATGAGTGGAAAACTATATTTAAGATTAGGGATGGCTTTTATGAATGGATGGTGATGCCACTTAGATTATCTAATGCACTAATCACATTTATGAGGGTGATGAATAAATTACTATGAAAATATATTGGTAAGTTTATGGTTGCTTGTTTTCATGATATTTTGATGTTCTTCTTTAGTCTTACTGATATTCAGTAAGACTAAAAAATAACACTAACAACATTTGAGAATGTTAATGGATTTGTTATGAAAGGAGATGTTGTATGTAATTTTGAAGAAGTACATGTTTATGTAGAATAATTTAGTAATTTTTGGATTTGTAATTTGAATAGATGGTGTGAAAATGGCTGAAAAAAAGAGAAAGGAAACTGTTGAGTGGCTTATTCCAAGAAGCATTACATAGGTAAGAAGTTTATATGGTTTAGTAACTTTAAAAAAAAATTATTAAAAACTTTAGTAGTATTGTAGCACCAATTGCATGAGAGGGAAATAATTTACATGGAATAGAGCAGCCATAAAATGCTTTGAATTTTTGAAGAAGAAAATAATAGAAAGAACAAATTTAGTATTACCATATTTTAACAAATTGTTTGAGGTGGATAGTGATGCTTCATTTGTGGGAATTGGTGTTGTGCTGAGTCAAGAAGAAAATCCAATAGCATATTTTAGTGAGAAATTAAATGAGGTAAGAACAAAGTATTCTACTTATGATGTTGAACTTTATGCAATTATACAGGCATTAAGACATTGGAGGCATTACCTGGTGCTTAAGGAGTTTATCCTATTTATACATCATGAAGATTTAAAGTATGTGAATACACAAAAAAATATGAATAGTAGGCATGCAATGTGGGTTTCTTTCTTGTAGTGGTTTAATTTTATGTTGAGACATAAATTAGGAAAATAAAATAAGGTAGCTGATTTATTGAGCAATAGAGTAGCATTATTAACTACTATAGTGAGTGAGGTAATTGGATTTGAGGTTATTAATGAATAATATGATATTGATCCATATTTTGGAAAGGTAGGTGATGAGTAAAATAATCCATTAACAAGTGGGACAGATGTTATTCATGATGAATATCTTATACAAGAAGGTTATCTCTTCAAAGTGAAACAATTGTGCATTCGAGTTGGGTCTCTATGAGACAATATAATAAGAGAATTACATAGTGGTGGTTTGACTGGAGATTTTGGTAAGATGAAGATAATAGCTTTGGTAGAGGGAAAGTACTTTTGGATAAAAATTAATAGAGATGTTACAAGGTATGTTTCAAGGTACAAGATATGTTAGGTGTCTAAAAGAAATGTGTACAATACTAGATTATACATGACATTACCAATTCCAAGAGGGACATGATAGATTTGATAATGGATTTTGTGTTAGGATTGCCAAATACACAGAGAGGTAAGGATTCAATTTTTATTATTGTAGAATTTTTTTCAAAAATATTTCATTCCATTGCATGTAAGAAAACCAATGCTGCTACTAGAGTTGATTTTTTTTTTTTTAAAAATATTGTGAGATTGCATGGTGTTCCAAAAACTATTACTTTAGATAGGGACATGAAATTTCTAAGCCATTTTTAGAGGTCTTTGTGGAAGAAGATGGACACTAAGCTACTATTATGTAGTGTGTATCACCCAAAAATAGATGGATAGACAAAATTTATGAATAGGAGTTTGAAAAATATATTGAGATACATCGTGGGAGAGAAGACCAAGCAATGGGACTTGACTTTACCACAAGCTGGGTTTGAATATAATAGTTTAGTGATTAGATCAATAAGAAAATCACCATTTCAATTTGTTTATGGGAGAAATCCTATGGGTTTTTTAGATTTAGTATAATTACCAATTTCAAATAAAATTAGTGACGATGCAAAAGCATTTGTAGAGAATATACAATAGTAATAAGAAGGACTAAGAAGAAAGTTGCAAGAAAGTAATGAGAAACATAAAACATTATCAAACGTTAGAAGAAGATCTAGAGTATTTGAAGAAGGAGAGTTGGTAATAGTTTACTTGAGGAAAGAAAGATTTCCAAAAGTCACATACAACAAGTTTAAGTACAAGAAAATTAGACCATGCACAATTTTGAAGAAAATAAATGACAAATATGGATAAGATGGTGAGGATGAAGAAGATGAATAAGTAAATTGGGAGTATCTTGTTCCAAAGAAAAAAAAAATAGTGTAGGTTTTGGATATGAATATTGTGAGCACAAGGCAACAGAATTATAACAGGTATTTGGTGCAGTGGGAGGGATTATAGCAAGAAGACTACACATGGATTATGGAATGGGAGCTAAAGAAAAATTATAAACACAAATGGTATAATTATAATCAAGGCAACTCGTAGGAGTTGAGTTATTTTCAACCAAAGGAGAATGATGCAAAAAAAATGGGCCAATCTTTTGGAGGCCATAACTTTTGGCTCGTAGCTTTGTTTGAGATCTTCCACATGCCAAACCAACCATCTCAAAAAGTTTGATGTTGTCCTAAGAATATATATCTACTTAGATTTTATTTTTATATAATTTTGGGGACATATGTGATCATCTAAGGGTTTAAAAGTAATTTTCAATGATTTTTTAGGAATTTTCTATTTTCAAAAATTATATATTTTTAGAACTCGACATCAACATTATTTGAATTTCATCCCATAGGCTAAGTATACTATGTGGATTATTTAGGGGTATTTTTAAAGCCACATGTTCTTGCATGTAAAACTTAATAGTAATAAATAGCGGCTACTAAAAATAGACATTTTTTTAGAATTTATCTTTTTAGAATTTTTGCATGTCAACTATAAATTCTGATTTGTGGCTTATTTAAGCATGTTTTAGGTTTATAATTATTTAAAGTCATTAAATATGAATCAATTCTAAGTTATTATTTCATAGCTTTTCCTATTGGTAATTTTATTATCTTGATAGTTTTTGGTTCCATTAGGAACTCAATGATAGTGTCAATGAGGAAGGTGGTAATGAAAATGTAGTTCTTAAAATTCCAAAGGAAGAATTGTTAACAATTTAAAATCATACATAATTATGTTTTGATCACTGGAAAAATTAAGAATAATCTAAAACACGTAAAACTTGAACAAAGTTTGGTGAAATATTTTCCACAACTTTGAGTACAGATTTAGAGGATCAGGTGTCTTTGAAGAACTCTCAACCTATCGATTCATTTGAAGTTGCCACTCATATATATAACCGATGTTGGAGAGGGAGATGGCTATATAGTTGTTAAAATCAAATGGAGAGGTAGTCACAATAGGAAGTAAGAACATTTGAATATTAAGCTCAGATCCAGGAAAGAAAACTATTAAGGAGGGTCTTAAATATGTGTTATTTTGTTATTATTTTTTTAGCTTTTCCTATTCATAGTGCTTGTTTCTTTTTCCACTGAAAGAGGAGTTTCTTTGGAACTTAATTATATATATTAATATTCATTTGAAATGACAGAGTCCCTTTCATATAAATTCATATTTACCATTAATAAAAAAAATACATATTTTCAAGTGTATCCACTTTTGTAAATATTAGCAAGTAAAAATTTCATAGACAATTACAACAAAGTCAATGTAATAATATTGATTACATTCTCTTTCTAAAGGAATAAAAATATATAGACAATGAACATGAGAGATCCATTTCAAAAGAGAATGAATATATTCTCTTCAAGTTTAGGGGTATGGGATTCCCTAATAAATGGAAGTTGTTTAAGAGATAACTTCAAATTCAAATCATACATTTTATTTTTATTCAACAAAATAAGTTAATTAAAACTAAATGTCTATAAAAATGTACCAAAAATTTCAAACATTTTGATTCTTTCAATTTCAAATTTGAGGGAACATCAAGAGGATTATGTGTTCTATCCAAAACATTAGTTGTCATTTGTGGATTCTAAGAAAAATTAGATCTATCGAAAAATCTTAGGCCTCTAGCATAAAAATGCATTTCTTTTTTTTAATGTGTATGCTCCTTCTACTAAAATTTTAAGTTAGTTAATGTGAAAATAAATATCAATGATTTTGAGCTCCTTTCAAGATGAACAATTTATTTTTTTATTGCATGTGTTTAATTGCATCTTAATAAATAAAAAGAAAAAATATGGGATCTAAATAAATAATCAATACCAATTATAGTTTATTATACTTATAAATGAAGATAACCGTTGGGACAATAAAGTTAATTTGGGGTTGTTTGCTTGGTTTAATATGAGAGATATATTTTGTAAAATTATTTAATATAGGTATAGATTGTTAGCTTCTTATTATTGGTTAAACTAGATTCAATTATTACATTCATATATTATGGTGTTAGGCTAATATCACATTCCTATTTCACTCAACAAAAAAATTGATGGTTCATTAACTAGCATGCCATTAAAATTTGAACTGATGCAGCTTAATGGTCAAAATTTGATGGACATTATGACATAATTGTGGATGGAACTACTTCAAGAAGAAAAACCAAGATGTCTATTATATCTAAAAAGATGAAACACATTAGGAAGAATCTTCACATTCATAATAAGGAAGTATTGGGGAAAAACTTTAGAGAAGAATCCAACATTTAATAAGATATATAGATTATGAAAGACCAAATACAATGAGTTAGTCATGATAGAAATTACTTTCTTTTGAAAAGGATATATGTGTACATATGAATTCAATTTTAGATTAAAATGATATTTTATTGATACAAAATTAATATAGTGCTAGTATAAGGAGGGAAAAATAATAAAAATATATTCCATTAATCTACTTTGGATACATCAAAAGAAAACAAGATCTCTAAGCTAAAAACTAACAATGTTATTTTCATAGGATATTTGGATGTGATAACAATTAAGTAGTAATTTTGTTTGGAAAACTAATCAAAGATTACTTCCCTAATTTTTTATTAGAAAAATACTATTTTTTTCATCTTCCCCTAAGGATAATTTATTAAAATTAGAATGTAAAGTTAATGAGGCCTTTTGCATAGGAAAAATTAGAAAACATTATGGATCCTAAACATTGACAAAGCCCTAGGCTCAAATGGTTTCCCTTGCTTTTTAAAAAAAATTATAAAAAAAAATATCTTTAAATTAATTAATTAATTAATTAATTAATTAATTAATTAATTAATCCATATGCTCAATAAAATTAAAGTAATTTAATTTCCATTTATTGCATTGATCTATAATAAAGTTAATATACAATCTACAGACAACTTAGGACTAAAATCCATTTGTAATAACATCTATAAAATAATGTCAAAAGTCATTGATAACCATATAAAAATTCTCTGTCCCCTCATCATTTGTGAATAATGAGGTGGTTTTTTAAAACATAGACTAATATGATATTTGTTCTAGTTATTCATGAGCTTATCCAGTCTAAAAATTTGAGTAAGGAATCAAATACCATCATCAACCTTTATATAATAAAATACTGTGATAAGATAAATAGGGAATTTATATTCAAAATATTAAAAAAGTATGGATTCTCAGAGGTTTTGAACTATTTGATTAGATTGCATGCATATCTACTCCCATGCTTCCATGTCTTGTAAATGGAATTTCAAATTTTTTTTTCAATGCTTCAAGAGGTCTTAGCAAGGGATACAATATATCACCTTATCTTTTTATAATCATGGCTAAATATCTAAGAAGAGATTTTTTAGATACTAAATCTATGAATCGCACTAGAAGAATTAATACTATTGATAATTTAAGCCTTTTTTGTGGGAAATATTTGGATGATAATATTTTGAGAAACATCACTCTTTTTTAGGAAGATTTAATGTTGAAAAAAAAATTCTTAAATAATATCAACGAGCTTTGAATTAGGTTAATAACCTATTAAAATCAAGTATCTTTTTCTTCCATATTTTTCTACCTAAAAAAAAATCAACAAAATCCTTAGCTTTCACATAGGTTCTTTACCCAACAAATACATGGGGGTCCCGTTCTTTAGCCAACAAATACCAATGGCCCCATTTTTTATGGTCAATAGAAACATGAATTTTAGGACTATATGCCTACCACATTTCATAATAGATTAAACTTTGGGGAATGTAAATGGCTATCATAGATAATTAAAATTCATTTAATATAATAATTGATTAAATAAATTCTTGTCTACATGATGTCAGTATTGAAATCATAGCTAGTTAAAGTCAAGTTTAATTAAAATCATGAAAAGTATGCAATGGAATTGTAATATTTATTTTATAAAACTTGCCTAAATGAAATGAAAATAAGTCTGCTTGGGTATATTAAGAAGGGCTGATCTATTTAGAAAGGGGGATATCCAAACTTTTCAAATTAATTTATCAAGTCAAATACAACATTTGGTGTATCTTGTTACAAATAAATTACCTTGATAATGTATAGGACCATGTTATTATTTTTACTTCCAAAATAAATGGTTGTATGAGTCACACATCAAGAAATTATATTAGAGATATAAATCCTTAATTTCTAACTCCCTTTCCTAGGAAATAAAAAATGAGAGATCTATAGATTTATGGAATGATGCATGGTCTTGTGTGGGTCCCATCTAAAATCCTCTTTTCTCTAGTAATATAGAAGATTGCTTCTCTAACCTATGGAGAATGGTAGTTCACCAATATTGAGTCTAAAATTTCTTTGTCTAGGTCCTTTAAAGATAATGAAAAAACATAATTTTTGTAGTTATCGATCAAACCCATGGTATTCTTATTTATTTTAACAACTTCCTTAACTAATAGCTTTAATGTGAAAAAAGAATGTAATAGGTTAATCTCTCAAATTAATCCTCCAATATGGCTAGAGGAAAATGTATGGATTGCAATGAGGGTTCATATGGATTTCTTAAACCTATGGATAACTATGAAAAATAATTCTCTCTTTTAAAGTAGA
The DNA here is from genome assembly GCA_037957365.1 of Torreya grandis. Classification (NCBI taxonomy): domain Eukaryota; kingdom Viridiplantae; phylum Streptophyta; class Pinopsida; order Cupressales; family Taxaceae; genus Torreya; species Torreya grandis. The sequence continues at coordinate 250,285 of JARHVA010005165.1, forward strand.
CATCTAATAATTATATTTCAAGGTCTTTCTTGTTGTGTCTTATGTAAATAAAATTTCGAATCTCTAGATCAAGTTTTCTTACACTTTATTTTTAATTAGAGAAGTTTGTCATCATTTATTCATTAAAATGAATATATTTTGGAAGGATGTAGATTTTATTAAGGAATTATTTGTGTAATTGAATTTAGTAAGGTGAGAAAGGAAGATGCATTTGGAAAACGCATCCATATTTAGTTATATGGAGGTTATGTCAAGATATAAATATATATTTTTAAATTCTTTTTCTCAGAAGATGATGTAGAAAAAATGGGCCAATCTTCTAGAGGTAATAACTTTTGACTCGTAGCTCCATTTGATCTCTTCCACATACCAAAATGACCATCTCAAATAGTTTGATGATTTTATAAGCCATATATCCTCTTAGAGTTTATTTTGATATTTTTTGGAGGCCATACATGATCATTTGAGAGTCAAAAATTAATGTTTAATTATTATTTTTTTTAAATTCTATTTTTATATATTGTATATTTTTAGAATAAAATGTCAAATTCAGTTGAATTTCATCCCATAGATGAAATAAAATGTTCAGAGTATTTTTGGATATTTCTAGATCTACTCACACTTGTAAACAAACTTTAATATAAATATTGACTACTCAAAATAGATATTTTTTTAGATTTTAGTTTTTTCAAATTTTTGCATGTCAACTCCAAATTCTAAGTTGAGGCTTGTTTAAGCATAGTTTGGTTTTGTAATTATTTTCAAGTCATTAAATATGAATCAATTCTATGTATTGGTTCAATATCTTGACCTATTGGTAATTTATTTATCTGATAGTTTTTTGGGTTCCATTATCTGGTATCAGAATAGGTTGAAATCTTAGAGGAGAAAGACATGACAAGAGGATGAGAAGTTATTATGTAGATAACCTAGACTATACAAGAGCTATAGAGTCAATTTTAAAAATTAACTGAGGTTATCACCAATCAGTAGAAAAGAAGGTGGTGATGAGGAAGACATAGGTTGAGATGAAAAAATTTGGCAAGAAAAAGAATAGAAAGAGAAAACACCATCAATAGAAGAGAGGATGGTTCAAGATTTATAAGGAAGAATTGAAGGAATCAAGGTTGATGTTTTGGATTATGGAAGTTGTTTAAAACTAGAGGAGTTGATAAATTGGATAAATAACATGGAGAAATTCTTCGCATGGAAGACCATGAGAGAAGACAAGAAAGTAAAATTTTCATGTATGAAATTGAAAGGTTATTTAATGATTTGGTGGGATCAGCTATAGAAATAGATACATAGGAAAGGTAAAGAGAAGATTAATTCATGGAAAATAAGCTAAGGGAGAATTTTTTTTTGTGTGGATTATGTACAAAACATATAGAAAAGATTTTAGAATTTGAGGCAAAAGGATCACAATAAACAAGTGTATATACATAACTTTTATAAGCTTTCTATATGAGTGGATCATCATTAAATATAAGAGTAGATGGATGCAAAGTATGTAAATGATTTGAAATTTTCTATTCAAGATGAATTAAACATGCATATAATACTTTACATGGAGGAGGCTTATCAACTAGCTTTGAAGGTAGAGAGAAAAAATAGATAGAATTTCATAAGAAAATCTCTTAGTCTAAGAAGAGGTAGATCCCCTTGAAATATGGGATGAGGTGTGTATAATATCACAAGAGGTGGGTTTAATACTAATTGGGGTAAATAATCATGTGGTACATAAAGCCAAGATGATAATAGGCAAGGGTTTCAATACTAACGAAGAGAAAGAGGATTTTAGAGAGGATGAGGTTATGGTGCTGGTAGAGGATAGTTTTAGAATTAGCATGGATCTTATGTTTGTTATCAGAGAAGAAGGGCACAAATCAATGAGGAAAGAATATCACCTAAGAATAAATCTAGTTGAGGTTGAAATAGAAGAGCGGAATACTAAAGTTGCACCAATAGATGTTGGAGCGAATCTCATGATGAGAAGAACCATGATCACTCCAAGGAAGGAACAAGTACAAAATAAACAAGGTGGTGATTCATGGGTGCAATCAAATATTTTTTGAACAAAATTTACTTAGGGTGGTAAGGTATGCAAAGTAATTATAGATGGTAGTAGTTGTAGAAATATGGTTTCTAAAGAAATGATAGTGAAATTAAATTTTCAATGTGAGAAGCATTCTAATCCTTATCAAATTTCAAGGTTTAAGAAATGGAAATAAGTTACAATAGATAAAAGGTGCTTAATCAATTTTTGTATAGGAAAAAGTTATAATGATGAAATATGGTGTGATGTTATTTTGAAGGATGCATGTCATGTGTTATTGAGGAGATCATGGAAATTTGATAGGAAATTAGTTGATGATGGATTAAATAACATGTACACTTTCAATAAAGGTGGTAAAAAGGTAGTTTTGTTACCTCTTAAAGATGAAGTGAAGACATAAAGCATTTTCCCTACTAAATAATTTATCCAACATATGAAGGTGGTAAATTGTTATGTATTAGTAGCAAAGAATGAAAAAATAGAAATGATGTCAATACTAATAAGTACAGCAAGAGTGTTGAAATAATATCCAGATGTTATACTTGATGAGTTACTAAATGGTTTACCATCAAAGAGATAAATACAACATCATATTGATTTTATTTTAGGATCAGCTCTACCCAATCAAGTAACATATAAGATGAGTCCAATAAAGCATGCAAAATTAAATAAATAGGATACTAAATTATTAAGGAAGAAGGTGATAAGGGAGACTATAAGTCCAAGTGAAACATCAGCTTTGTTAACTCCAAATAAAGATGGAAGACGGATAATGTGTGTGGATAGTAGAGAAATTACCAAAATTATAATAAAGTATAGGTTTCTAATACCTCATTTAGATGATATAATAGATGTGCTTGCAGAAGCAACATATTTTACCAAGATTTATTTGAGGAGTGGTTATTATCATATTTGAATTTGTGAAGAAGATGAATGTAAAAATACATTCAAGACTAGCGATAGATTATATGAATGGATGGTGAAGCCATTTAGATTATCTAATACTCCTAGAATATTTATTAGGGTGATGAATACAATGCTATGAGAATATATTGGTAAGTTTGTGGTTGTTTAATTTGAAAATATTTTAATATTCAGTAAGAATAAAAAAGAACACTTACAACATTTGAGACTGCTAATGAATTTGTTACAAAAGGAGAAGTTCTATGTAAATTTGAGGAAGAATAGATTTATGCACAATAGTCTATTATTTTTGGGTTTTTTAGTTGCATAAATATGGTGTGAAAATGGATGAAGAAAATGTAAAGGAAATTATTGAGTGGTCTATTCTAAAAAACATTACAGAGGTAAGAAGTTTTCATTGTTTATCAAATTTTTATAGAAAATTTATTAAAATTTTTATTATTATTGGGGCACCAATAACATATTACATAAGAGGGAAGGAATTTACATGGACTAGAGTATCCACATAAATCTTTGAAATTTTGAAGAAGAAGATTACAGAAAGACCAATTTTAACATTACCAGATTTTAACAAAGTGTTTAAGGTTGATTGTGATGCTTCATTTGTGGGAATTGGTGTTGTGTTGAGTCAAGAAGGAAATCCATTAACATATCTCAATGAAAAACTGAATGAGGTAATAACAAAGTATTCTACTTATGATGTTGAACTTTATGTAATTGTACAAGCATTAAGACATTGGAGGCATTACCTCTTGCCTAAGAAGTTTATCGTATTTATAGATCATGAGGCTTTGAAGTATGTGAATACATAAAAGCAGTTGAATATTAGGAGTGCAAAGTGGGTTTCTTTGTTTTAGGGGTGTATTTATGTGTTGGAACATAAATCAGGAAAATAGAATCAGGTAGCTAATGCATTGAGCAAGAGAGTAGCATTATTAACTACTATGGTGAGTGAAGTAGTTGGATTTGAAGCTATTAAAGAATTATAAGATACTGGCCCATATTTTTTCAAAGTAGTTGATTAGTGAAAGAATCCATTTATAAGTGGTACATATGATATTCATGATGAATATCTTATACACGAAGGTTATCTGTTCAAAGGGAAACAATTGTGAATTCTAGTTGGGTCTAGTGGTGGTTTGGTTGGACATTTTGGTAAGACAAAGACAATAGCTTTGGTGGAGGGAAAGTACTTCTAGCAAAAAATGAAGATATATGTGACAAGGTATGCTTCACAGTGTAGGATGTGTCAGGTGTTTAAAGGGAATACACAAAATACTAGATTATACATGCCATTACTAGTTCCAATAGGGTCATGGATAGTTTTGAGTATGGATTTTGTGTTAGGATTTCCAAACACATAGAGAGGTAAGGATTTAATTTTTTTACTATAGATAGATTTTCAAAAATGGTTCATTTTATTTCATGTAAGAAAACCAATGAATCTACTAGAGTTGTAAAATTATTTTTTAAGGATATTAAGAAAATGCAAGGTGTTATAAAAACTATTACTTTAGATAAGGACACAAAATTTCTAGGTCCTTTTTGGAGGAATTTGTGGAAGAGGATGAGCACTAAGCTACAATTCAGTAGTGTGTATCACCCACAAACAAATGGATAGATAAAAGTTGTGAATAGGATATTGGGAAATTTATTGAGATGCATAGTGGGAGAGAATCCCAAGCAATAGGACTTGGCTTTACCACACACTGAGTTTGCATATAATAGTTTGATGAATAGATCAAAAAGAAAATCACCATTTCAAATTGTTTATGGGAGAAATCCTATGGGTGTTTTAGATTTAGTATAATTAGCAATTGTAGATCAAATTAGTGATGATGTAGAAGTGTTTGTAAAGCATATGCATTAGCTACAAAAAGGAGCAAGAAAAAAGTTGCAAGAATTTAATGACAAATATAAAGCATTAATAGATGTTAAAAGAAGATACAAGGTATTTTAAGGAGTTTTGGTAATGGTTTACTTGAGGCATGTATAAAAAGCTTAAGTACAATAAAATTGGACCATGCATAATTGCAAGGAAAATCAATTACAATGCTTATGAGGTGAGTTTACCATAGAATTTTTATATATCTCCAATACTTAATGTTTTAGATTTATATGAATTCTATGTAGAAGATGGTGAAGATGAATAATTAAATTAGGAGTAGCATGTTTAAAAGAAGAAGAAGGAAAAGATAGTACAGGGTTTGGCTATGAAGATAGTGAACACAAAGCAAGGGAATTATAATAGGGATTTGGTGTGGTGGGAAGGATTGTAGCAACAAGACAACACTTGGATTATAGAATCGGCTAGAGAAGATTTAAAAATAAAAGTGGCAGTAGTACAATTAGGCCAACTCTTAGGAGCTGAGTTGTTTTTAACTTGAGAAGAATGATGTAGGATAAATAGACCAATCTTCTAGAGGCCATAACTTTTGACCCATAGCTCCATTTGAGCTATTCCACATGTTAAAATGATCATCTCAAAAAGTTTGATTCTGTCCTAATCTATGATATTTTCTTACATTTGATTTTGATATTTGAAAAGGCCATACATGATCATCTGAGGGTCCAAAATTAGCATTTAATGATTTTTTAAAGAATTTTCTATTTCTATAAATTATATAATTTTAGAACCGGACATCAAATTTAGATGAATTTCATCCCATGGGCTAATTTTAGTGTTTAGAGTATTTTGGGATAATTTTAGAGCCATACACACTTGCATGCAAAACTTACTAAAAATAGTGAATGTTAAAAATAAACTTTTTTTGATGATTTTTGAACTTTTGTATGTCAACTCTAAATTGTGAGTTGGGGCTTATTTTAGCATGGTTTGGGTTTGTAATTATTTTCAAGTCATTTAATATGAATCAATTCTGAGTATTGTTTAAAGAGCTTGGCCTCTTGGCAATTTATTTGTCTTGATAGTTTTTGGGGTCATCATCTGGTATTAGAGCATGAATTTATTGAGGAGGATGTAGGTTTTATTAAGGAATTATTTATTTAATTGAATTGATTAGGGTGAGAAAGGAAGATGCATTTGGAAAATGCATCCATATTTACTTATATGGAGGTTATCTCAAGATATAAATATTTGATTTTTTTAAAAAATATCTCTCTCGAAAGACCTCCTAGTATTTAAGATAAATATATTTATTTAAATAATTTATTAAGACAAAATTCTCCTGCCAATTCCCCCGCCTTCCTTCCCTCAGAGAAAAAAGGAAAGAAAGAAAAAATAAATTAAGATTGTTGCAGAAGATTGCCATACTCTCTAAAAATATAAATTATTGGAGTTTTTTTTTTGACCTTCTTTCTTAATTAAAGCAAAGGCTATTGGATTCTTTGAACCCCAAAAGAAACAAATTTGTAAATGTTGACATTGATAGAGCATATAAATGAAAACCATGTCTATTATAATATGGAGGAACATTTAAAAATAATCTTGGAAGGGTGTTATCATGTTATGAATTTAATATCCAATGGGCATGTAACAGTTTGGATGAATATTACTTGATCAAGCTCTTTTCAAAATATTGAGAATTATTGTTCACTCAAATTTTAAAAAATTAAATGTTGAAGGTCATTTTATTTTGACTATCAATAATTTCAAAGTGGGTATAATTAATAATTAAAACCTCATTTTAATCATTCATGTTACTGTTTGTGTCATTCTTTTATTTAAAAATATATATTTTTGTCATAAGTATCATGAAACCAACTCTCCAAAAAATTTAGTGTCTAATTTAGGGACACTTCAAAGTCTTCTTGATGAATATTAATATTATAAAATTCACCATACTTAGAATGAATATAGTGTTCTAATTAATAAATATTTGACCAAAACTCAATTTCCAAATTATGGCTGAGTATTGTCAAATAATTTAGCATCCGTACTTTTTTGTGTGATGAGGGGCTATTTCAAACATCTTACAATTTTTTTTTATCATGTTAACATTTTATCAGTTTTTTGTTTTCATTGTTCTCAATTGTTTGAATTGTATCAAGAAATTAAATAATTTATGTTGCCTTTTGAGTCCTATATTTTCTATGATTTAATAGGGGAAATATCATACTTCGACAATTCAAGAGGCAAGGCATTAAACTAGATAATAAAAAAACTCTCCCATTTGTAGCTTACATCATGCATAGTTGGTATGTTATGATTAAAAATTTCAAGTATTTATTATTTGTCTTGAGTTATGTTACTTCCTAAAATAAATTAGAATAATAGTGAAAATACTATAAATAAAATTGAACATGAACTAAAAAATACTATATTTCATAAAATAAAGAGAGAAATTACATTACAATAAATCATTAGTTTCTTTGAGGGGGAAACCTCCTTCAAGAAAGATCAATATAATATAATTCATGTATACAATTCTATTAGTCAAAGATCTTATTTATGTTAATTATATTTTATCTAACTACTACTTCCCATCCATATAAGATTATTACAATCAACTCAAGGGATAACTTAGAAATATATGTTTCCATAACTTTTAGTAAAGATGGCAATTATAAATAAAGACTTAGGATGAAGGGTTCATAATATGCCTTCCCCTTCAAAATATTTTCCATTAAACCTAAAGATCATTTTTTTTGGAGTTGGAGGGTTCCCATGTCATATCTTCTAGATGCATTACATGCCAATAGAATAGAAACTCTATGCAAGTTTGATTTAAAATATAAATTGAGAGCATCTCCAGAATATATTCATGTTTAAAAAGTAGATATGATTCTACATCGAGCTCAAGAAGCATTTTTTGTATTGTAAAACTATGAGTGATAACTTTCTTCAACTATGAGACACAAAAAAAAATGGATGGAAACACGAAGAAGGTGAAAGTTTCAACTTGTATACAACATGAAAAATATGTTTAAGAACATTACAAGTTCCATTAAAATTTGGAGTAAATGTTTTATGTCCATTTAGATTAAGGGATGACTAATTATAATTTTTTACCTAGTTAAAAATGATATCCTCAATTTTGAAGGTGCATTCAGAATGATGCTAATTATATTACTTCTTCATGCAAATTTACGCGATGTGGAGATTGTCCTTAAGAAGGAAGATAGTATTTCTTTGAGTTATGAGGGTAGTGTCCACTACCTACACATGAGCCCTGTGGGTAAAATGAATAAGAAGAGATGGTGGTTGAGATAAGATCAATTTTGTAGATTGTTGGTCTATAATAGTTTTAACATTCTTAGTCTCATTCTTAGATCATAAATTATTCATATTGATTATATTGTAGATTTAATTTTTTTATTATTTAAAAAATATGTATCATTAATTAATTTACAATTATATTTAAAAATATGATTTCAAAATTATTTTTAAAAAAAATTAACAAAGTTCGCCAAAAATATTTTGTCATATAATTAAAAATAAAAAATGTAAATTATAATTTTAAATTTATTTGATAAATCAACATGACAACCATACTATTTAAACAAAAAAATATAATCAATAACAATTTAATTAGATTCATATTTCATTTGATTTAATTTAATAAAATGTGACACTTTATACTAATAATTAGTTGAAAGAGGGATAATAACTCACTAAGAGAGCACAATTGATTACCTTTGTATAAGCAACTAAACATAGAATTTAACCAAAATGATAAGTAACTAGAATTTAGAAACAACATAGAATATGAGAGGTAATACACACTTGTATTAATACTCATCCAAAAGGAAATACAATAAAGAGATCACACTCTTCCCACACCTCTACGGCGTACCAGTAATTCTCCCTCAAGAATTCTCTCTCAATTACAAACAAAATCAACTCAAATACAGAGTTGTTGTTTCAACCAATCAGTAACAATACTACCAGTACCACCAAGTACACACACATACTCCAAGTCCGAGTACACCACGTACTCCAAGTACATCTCACCTGATCTTCCACACCTGCAGATCAACCTAGTTTTGCACACCTACAAACCTAGATCTTACATACCATGCAGATCTAACCTAATCTTCCTACACCATAGAACAACTTGGCCTTACACACCTACCGACCTAGATCTTACACACAAGGAAGAATCCTTGTCCTTTCCTCACCAAGTCCTTATGATTCTCCCTTGGATAGAACCCTTCTGATTCTATAAATTACAATACAACCCATGAGTCTATTATATAGATCCCATATAAACAATAATTAGATTTCTAATTACAATAATTAGAAATGTAGCTCCAAGACTAAAATTAGTCTTTACATACAAACAATCAATTTTTTAAACAAACTATTCGTGTAACTAACAGTTCTGGAATTGCACAAGCGATCGACATCAGTCGCTGTCTGTCTGAAGATGACCAACATTGGTCGATCTATGTAAGATGTCGATAGCTTTCTATGTACCCCTGACCAACGTCGGTTGGCCTGACTGACACTGGTTACTGTGACACTCAACACCTCCTCCATGTTTGCATAACAATGAAGCTTTAAGCTCCACAACCTAACAGAGATTGTCCTTAAGAAGGAAGATAGTATTTCTTTGAGTCATGAGGGTAGTGTCCACTGCTTACACATGAGCCCTGTGGGTAAAATGAATAAGAAGAGATGGTGGTTGAGATAAGATCAATTTTGTAGATTATTGGTCTATAATAGTTTTAACATTCTTAGTCTCATTCTTAGATTGTAAATTATTCATATTGATTATATTGTAGATTTAATTTTTCTATTATTTAGAAAATATGTATCATTAATTAATTTACAATTATATTTTAAAATATGATTTCAAAATATTTTTAAAAAAAAATTAACAAAGTTCGCCAAAAATATTTTGTCATATAATTAAAAATAAAAAATGTAAATTATAATTATAAATTCCTTTGATAAATCAACATGACAACCATAATATTTAAACAAAAAAATATAATCAATAACAATTTAATTAGATTCATATTTCATTTTATTTAATTTAATAAAATGTTACACTTTATACTAATAATTAGTTGAAAGAGGGATAATAACTCACTACAAGAGCATAATTGATTACCTTTGTATAAGTAACTAAACATGAAATTTAACTAGAATGATAAGTAACTAAAATTTAAAAACAACATAGAATATGAGAGGCAATACACACTTGTATTAATACTCATTCAAAAAGAAATACAATAAAGAGATCACACTCTTCCCACACCTCTAGGGCGTACCAGTAATTCTTCCTCAAGAGTTATCTCTCTCAATTACAAACAAAATCAACTCAAACAGAGAGTTGTTTCAACCAGTCAGTAACAATACTGCCAGTACCACCGAGTACACACACATAATCCAAGTCTGACTACACCACGTACTCCAAGTAGATCTCACCTGATCTTGCACACCTACAAACCTAGATCTTACTTACCATGTAGATCTAACCTGATCTTGCTACACCACAAATCAACCTAACCTTGCACGCCTGCCAACCTAGATCTTCCACACCTGGAAGAACCCTTGTCCTTGCCTCACGATGTCCTTATGATTCTCCGTTGGATAGACCCCTTCTGATTCTATAGAATCTTGATTCTACATATTACAATATAGCCCGTGAGTCTATTATATAGATCCCATAAAAATAATAATTACACTTCTAATTACAATAATTAGAAATGCAGCTCCAAGACTAATATTAGTCTTTACATGCAAATAACCAGTTTGTTAAACAAACTGTTCATGTAACTAACAGTTCTGGAACTGCACAAGCGAACGACATCGATTGCTGTCCATCTGGAGATGACCGACGTCGGCTGATCCATGACCGATGTCGACAACTTCTTGTCTACCCCTGACCGAGGTCAGTTGGCCTGACCAACTCCGGTTATTGTGACACTCAGCACCTCCTCCATGTTTGCATAACACTGAAGCTTTTATCTCCACAACCTAACATAGATTGTCCTTAAAAATGAAAGATAGTATTTCTTTGATTTATGAGGGTAGTGTCAACTACCTACACATGAGCCCTGTGGGTAAAATGAATAAGAAGAGATGGTGGTTGAGATAAGATCGATTTTGTAGATTGTTGGTCTATAATAGTTTTAACACTCTTAGTCTCATTCTTAGATTGTAAATTATTCATATTGATTATATTGTAGATTTAATTTTTTTTGTTTAAAAAATATGTATCATTAATTAATTTACAATTATATTTAAAAATATGATTTCAAAATATTTTTTAAAAAACATTAACAAAGTTCACCAAAAATATTTTGTCATATAATTAAAAATAAAAAATGTAAATTATAATTTTAAATTCATTTGATAAATCAACATGACAACCATAATATTTAAACAAAAAAATATAATCAATAACAATTTAATAAAATGTGACACTTTATACTAATAATTAGTTGAAAGAGGGATAATAACTCACTAAGAGAGCACAATTGATTACCTTTGTATAAGCAATTAAACACAAAATTTAACCATAAAAATAAGTAACAAGAATTCAGAAACAACACAGAATATGAGAGGTAATACACACTTGTATTAATACTCATCTAGAAGGAAATACAATAAAGAGATCACACTCTTCCCATAACTCTAGGGTGTACTAGTAATTCTCCCTCAAGACTTCTCTCTCTCAATTACAAACAAAATCAACTCAAACACAGAGTTGTTGTTTCAACCAGTCAGTAACAATACTGCCAGTACCACTGAGTACACACACATACTCCAAGTCTGACTACACCATGTACTCCAAGTAGATCTCAACTGATCTTGCACAAACCTAGATCTTACTTACCATGTAGATCTAACCTGATCTTGCTACACTGCAGATCAACATGGCATTGCACACCTGCCGACCTAGATCTTACACACCCGAAAGAACCCTTGTCCTTGCCTCACCAAGTCTTTATGATTCTCCCTTGGATAGAACCCTTCTGATTCTACAAATTAAAATACAACCCATGAGTCTATTATATAGATCCCATACAAATAATAATTAGACTTCTAATTACAATAACTAGAAACATAGCTCGAAGACTAAAAGTAGTCTTTACATGCAAACAACTGGTTTGTTAAACAAATTGTTCAACTAACAATTTTGAAACTGCACAAGCAACCGATGTAAGTCGATGTCTGTTTCGAGATGATCGACATTGGCTGATCCATGACCGATGTCAGCAACTTCTTGTCTACTCCTGACCGACGTCGATTGGCCTGACCGACGTCAGTTACTGTGACACTCATCACCTCCTCCATGTTTCCATAACAGTGAAGGTTTTAGCTCCACAACCTAACAGAGATTGTCCTTAAGAAGGAAGATAGTATTTCTTTGAGTTATGAGGGTAGTGTCCACTACCTACACATGAGCCCTGTGGGTAAAATGAATAAGAAGAGATGGTGGTTGAGATAAGATCAATTTTGTAGATTGTTGGTCTATAATAGTTTTAACATTCTTAGTCTCATTCTTAGATTGTAAATTATTCATATGGATTATATTGTAGATTTAATTTTTTTTAATTTAAAAAATATGTATCATTAATTAATTTACAATTATATTTAAAAATATGATTTCAAAATATTTTTTAAAAAACATTAACAAAGTTCGCCAAAAATATTTTGTCATATAATTAAAAATAAAAAATGTAAATTATAATTTTAAATTCATTTGATAAATCAACATGACAACCATAATATTTAAACAAAAAAATATAATCAATAACAATTTAATTAGATTCATATTTCATTTGATTTAATTTAATAAAATGTGACAGTTTGTACTAATAATTAGTTGAAAGAGGGATAATAACTCACTAAGAGAGCACAATTGATTACCTTTGTATAAGCAACTAAACACGGAATTTAACCAGAATGATAAGTAACTAGAATTTAGAAACAACACAGAATATGAGAGGCAATATACACTTGTATTAATACTCATCCAAAAGGAAATACAATAAAGAGATCACACTCTTCCCACACCTCTAGGGTGTACCAATAATTCTCCCTCAAGAGTTCTCTCTCTCAATTACAAACAAAATCAACTCAAACACAGAGTTGTTATTTCAACCAGTCAGTTACAATACTGCCAGTACCACTGAGTACACACACATACTCCAAGTCTGAGTACACAACGTACTCTAAGTAGATCTCACCTGATCTTGCACACCTATAGATCAATCTGGTTTTGCACACCTGCAAACTTAGATCTTACTTACCATGTAGATCTAACCTGATCTTTATACACCACAGATCAACTTGGCCTTTCACCCCTGCCGACCTAGATCTTACACACCTGGAAGAACCCTTGTCCTTACCTCACCAAGTACTTATGATTCTCCCTTGGATAGAACCCTTCTGATTCTATAAAATCCTGATTCTACAAATTAAAATATAGCCCATAAGTCTATTATATAGATCCCATACAAACAATAATTAGAATTCTAATTACAATAATTAGAAATGCAACTCCAAGACTAAAATTAGTCTTTACATGCAAATAACTGGTTTGTTAAACCAACTGTTTGTGTAACTAACAATTCTGAAACTACACAAGTGACTGACGTCAATCGCTGTCTATCTGGAGATGATCGATGTTGATCGATCAATGACCAACGTCGACAACTTTCTGTCTACCCGTGACTGATTTTGATTGGCCTGACTGATGGTGGTTACTGTGACACTCAGCACCTCCTCCATGTTTGCATAACAGTGAAGCTTTTAGCTCCACAACCTAACAGAGATTGTCCTTAAAAAAGAAGATAGTATTTCTTTGAGTTATGAGGGTAGTGTTCACTACCTACACATGATCCCTATGGTTAAAATGAATAAGAAGAGATGGTGGTTGAGATAAGATCAATTTTGTAGATTGTGGGTCTATAATAGTTTTAAAATTCTTAGTCTCATTCTTAGATTTTAAATTATTCATATTGATTATATTGTAGATTTAATTTTTTTATTATTTAAAAAATGTGTATCATTAATTAATTTACAATTATATTTAAAAATATGATTTCAAAATATTTTTTTAAAAACATTAACAAAGTTTGCCAAAAATATTTTGTCATATAATTAAAAATAAAAATGTAAATTATAATTTTAAATTCTTTTGATAAATCAACATGACAACCATAATATTTAAACAAAAAAATATAATCAATAACAATTTAATTAGATTCATATTTCATTTGATTTAATTTAATAAAATGTGACACTTTATAATAATAATTAGTTGAAAGAGGGATAATAACTCACTAAGAGAGCACAATTGATTACCTTTGTATAAGCAACTAAACATGGAATTTAACCAGAATGATAAGTAACTAGAATTCAAAAACAACACAGAATATGAGAGGCAATACACACTTGTATTAATACTCATCTAGAAGAAAATACAATAAAGAGATCACACTCTTCCCACACCTCTAAGGCGTACCAATAATTCTCCTTCAAGAGTTCTCTCTCTCAATTACAAACAAAATCAACTCAAACACAGAGTTGTTGTTTCAACTAGTTAATAACAATACTACCAGTACCACCAAGTACACACACATACTCCAAGTCTGAGTACACCATGTACTCCAAGTAGATCTCAACTGATCTTGAACACCTGCAGATCAACCTAGTTTTACACACCTGCAAACCTAGATCTTACTTACCTTATAGATCTAACCTGATCTTTCTACACCACAGATCAACTTGGCCTTGTACACCTACCGACCTAGATCTTACACACCCGAAAGAACCCTTGTCCTTGCCTCACCAAGTCCTTATGATTCTCCCTTGAATAGAACCCTTCTAATTCTACAAAATCCTAATTCTACAAATTACAATATAGCCCATGAGTCTATTATATAGATCCCATACAAACAATAAATAGACTTCTAATTACAGTAATTAGAAACATAGCTTCAAGTCTAAAATTATTCTTTACATGCAAACAACCAGTTTCTTAAACAAACTATTCGTGTAACTAACAGTTCTGAAATTGCACAAGTGATCGAGTTGGTCGCTGTCTGTCTGGAGATGACCAACATCAACTGATCCATGACCGATGTCAGTAACTTTCTGTCTACCCCTGATCAACGTCGGTTGGCCTGACCGACGTTGGTTACTGTGACACTCAGCACCTCTATGTTTGCATAATAGTGAAGCTTTTAGCTCCACAACCTAACAGAGATTGTCCTTAAGAAAGAAGATAGTATTTCTTTGAGTTATGAGGGTAGTGTCCACTACCTACACATGAGCCTTATGGGTAAAATGAATAAGAAGAGATGGTGGTTGAGATAAGATCAATTTTGTAGATTGTTGGTCTATAAAAGTTTTAACATTCTTAGTCTCATTCTTAGATTGTAAATTATTCATATTGATTATATTGTAGATTTAATTTTTATTTATTTAAAAAATATGTATCATTACTTAATTTACAATTATATTTAAAAATATGATTTCAAAATTTTTTTTAAAAGAATTAAAAAAGTTCACCAAAAATATTTTGTCATATAATTAAAAATAAAAAATGTAAATTATAATTTTAAATTCATTTGATAAATCAACATGACAACCATAATATTTAAACAAAAAAATATAATCAATAATAATTTAATTAGATTCATATTTCATTTGATTTAATTTAATAAAATGTGACAGTTTGTACTAATAATTAGTTGAAAGAGAGATAATAAATCACTAAGAGAGCACAATTGATTACCTTTGTATAAGCAACTAAACACGGAATTTAACCAGAATGATAAGTAACTAGAATTTAGAAACAACACAGAATATGTGAGGCAATACACACTTGTGTTAATACTCACCCAGAAGGAAATACAATAAAGAGATCACACTCTTCCCACACCTCTAAGGTGTACCAGTAATTCTCCCTCAAGAGTTCTCTCTCTCTCAATTACAAACAAAATCAACTCAAACACAAAGTTGTTGTTTTAACTAGTCAATAACAATACTGCCAGTACCACCGAGTACACACATACTCCAAGTCTGAGTACACCACATACTCCAAGTAGATCTCACCTGATCTTGCACACCTGTAGATCAACCTGGTTTTACGCACCTACAAACCCAGATCTTAGTTACCATGTAGATCTAACCTAATCTTGCTACACCGCAAATCAACCTAGCCTTCCACACCTGCCGACCTAGATCTTACACACCCGAAAGAACCCTTGTCCTTGCCTCACCAAGTCCTTATGATTCTCCCTTGAATAGAACCCTTCTGATTCTACAAAATCCTAATTCTACAAATTACAATATAGCCCACGAGTCTATTATATAGATCCCATACAAACAATAATTAGACTTCTAATTACAATAATTAGAAATGCAGCTTCAAGACTAAAATTAGTCTTTACATGCAAACAACTAATTTTTTAAACAAACTGTTCATGTAAGTAATAGTTCTGAAACTGCACAAGCGACCAACGTCAGTCGCTGTCTGTCTGGAGATGACCAACATCAGCGAATCCATGACCGATGTCAGCAACTTCCTGTCTACCCCTGACCGATGTCGGTTGGCCTAACCGACATCGGTTATTGTGACACTCAGCACCTCCTCCATGTTTGCATAACAGTGAAGCTTTTAGCTCCACAACCTAACAGAGATTGTCCTTAAGAAGGAAGATAGTATTTCTTTGAGTTATGAGGGTAGTGTCCACTGCCTACACATGAGCCATGTGGGTAAAATGAATAAGAAGAGATGGTGGTTGAGATAAGATCAATTTTGTAGATTGTTGGTCTATAATAGTTTTAACATTCTTAGTCTCATTCTGAGATTGTAAATTATTCATATTGATTATATTGTAGATTTAATTTTTTTATTATTTAAAAAATATGTGTCATTAATTAATTTACAATTATATTTGAAAATATGATTTCAAAATATTTTTAAAAAACGTTAACAAAGTTTACCAAAAATATTTTGTCATATAATTAAAAATAAAAAATGTAAATTATAATTTTAAATTCCTTTGATAAATCAACATGAAACCATAATATTTAAACAAGAAAATATAATCAATAACAATTAAATTAGATTCATATTTCATTTGATTTAATTTAATAAAATATGACACTTTATACTAATAATTAGTTGAAAGAGGGATAATAACTCACTAAGAGAGCACAATTGATTACCTTTGTATAAGCAACTAAACATGAAATTTAACTAGAATGATAAGTAACTAGAATTCAAAAACAACACAGAATATGAGAGGCAATACACACTTGTATTAATACTCATCTAGAATGAAATACAATAAAGAGATCACACTCTTCCCACACCTCTAGGGCGTACCAGTAATTCTCCCTCAAGAGTTCTCTCTCTCAATTACAAACAAAATCAACTCAAACACAGAGTTGTTGTTTCAACCAGTCAGTAACAATACTACCAGTACCACTGAGTACACACACATACTCCAAGTCTGAGTACACCACGTACTCCAAGTAGATCTCATCTAATCTTGCACACCTGCAGATCAATCTGGTTTTGCACACCTGCAAACCTAGATCTTACTTACCATGTAGATCTAACCTGATCTTGCTACATCGCAGATCAACCTGGCCTTTCACACCTGTCGACCTAGATCTTACACACCTAGAAGAACCCTTGTCCTTGCCTCACCAAGTACTTATGATTCTCCCTTGGATAGAACCCTTCTGATTCTACAAAATCCTTATTCTACAAATTACAATACAGCTAATGAGTCTATTATTTAGATCCCATACAAACAATAATTAGAATTTTAATTGCAATAATTAGAAACGCAGCTCCAAGACTAAAATTAGTCTTTACATGCAAATAACTAGTTTGTTAAACAAATTGTTCATGTAACTAACAGTTCTGGAACTGCACAAGTGACTGACATCGGTCGCTATCTGTCTGGAGATGACCGACATCAGCCGATCCACGACCGATGTCGGCAACTTACTATCTACCCATGACCGACTTTCGTTGGCCTGACTGACGCCGGTTACTGTGACACTCAGCACCTCCTCCATGTTTGCATAATAGTGAAGCTTTTAGCTCCACAACCTAACAGAGATTGTCCTTAAGAAGGAAGATAGTATTTCTTTGAGTTATGAGGGTAGTGTCCACTACCTACACATGAGCCCTGTGGGTAAAATGAATAAGAAGAGATGATGGTTGAGATAAGATCAATTTTGTAGATTGTTGGTCTATAATAGTTTTAACATTCTTAGTCTCATTCTTAGATTGTAAATTATTCATATTGATTATATTGTAGATTTAATTTTTTTATTATTTAAAAAATATGTATCATTAATTAATTTACAATTATATTTAAAAATATGATTTCAAAATATTTTTAAAAAAAAATTAACAAAGTTCGCCAAAAATATTTTATCATATAATTAAAAATAAAAAAATGTAAATTATAATTTTAAATTCATTTGATAAATCAACATGACAACCATAATATTTAAAAAATATATATATAATCAATAACAATTTAATTAGATTCATATTTCATTTGATTTAATTTAATAAAATGTGACACTTTATACTAATAATTAGTTGAAAGAGGGATAATATATCATTAGTTATGTTTGTAAAGAATGTAGAGATCTACATGGTTAAGTATTACACAATTAAACTACATAAACTATAAAATTTATTAAGCCTATAAATTATGAAGTTGACTAGAAGAACTTAATTATTTTTTATTGTTATGAGATTATTGTAAGCAACGAGTGTAACATGCCTTCAAGTGCCAAGAAGGGTCCTTTCGTATAGGTAAAAAGTATAATTTTTTTTTAATCTTAATAATAATTTAAAAGTAAGAGGTGTAACATGCTCTCAAATGCTAAAAGGTTCTTTTTATAAGTAAAAGTATAATTATATACTTAGTTTTTTTTATTTTCAGATCATAAATTATAAAATATTTTAGACAACCAAATTCGATTTTAATTATTTAATTTATTTTTATATATTAAAAAAATTAACTTATGAACATTATTTATATTTTTATTTAAAAAATAATTACAAATATAAGCCATTAAGATTTTTATTTTTTTAATATTTAATAAAAACATATAATACTTTATAAATGACTATTCTCTCAATGAGATGAATCTAATTAAAATATAATGATGCACTTGCTTTTAATAATTACATGCCATTAAATTAAAGAAGAAACAGTTGTTGAAATGAGAAAATTAAAAGGTAAGAACTCATCGAAAGTGGCTGGAGTTGACTTTATGATATGAAGACAAATTTGATGGCTAAATCTTTGCTACTTCGGCCAAAGCTTTATCAACTTAAGCAAGCAACTAATCTAATGATAATCACTTAAAAAACAGAAAAATAAAATGTGGGCGCACGTCTAGGGTTAATTTACACAATAAATCAATCTTGCCATTGAATTATCCCTTGCCTTTTGTTAGCGAGGAATAGCGTGGAAATGCGGAAGCGTGCTAAGTAATATAATTAATTAATTAATTTATAATTCTTTTAATTTTTCATTTTTTCCTCCTGTTCTTGCAACGAACTGCTGACACCAAAAGATTGTCAAAAGACACAAGTGTATCATAAATTTAAAATACATTTATCTAATTGTCTCCTTCCCTCAAGAGATTGTAGGTTAAGAATAAATGCAATAAATATAAAAAATGGTTGCAGTCACACCATCTTCGGCCGATCAAAACGTTTGTATTATGTAAATCGGTAGACTTCGTTTATATATATTGTATTTTGAACAGTCGTCAACGTTACTTATTTTACTATAAATTAAATGTTTCATCTTTTTCTTCGATTTATGTTATATTATAAGAAATATTGACATATTCAAACATACGAGAACGTTCAAAATGCTAGTTTTCTTCCAGGAAAGCAAGTCCACCTATAACCCTCAACGGATGAGAGTACAGATGGAAGTTCAGGTTCCCATAATAATACTTTTATATTGAATTGAAATTTATTTCATCTTACTTAAGTGTTGAAGTTTTGCGCATATATATAAATAAACTACTCGTCATTTACGGTTCTAAATTCTAGTGCATGCATTTTTATTCTGAAAATGATTTTGGCTTGACGATTGTAATCTTAAAGACCATCATTGATGGTTCTAACTTACGTTTTACATAGGTTTTTTAATTTTTATAATTAATTTTTTTCCAATTAAAAATTATCAGACTTTTATTGATTGTTTATTTACTTGTTTTTGTTTGTTGCAAGTACATGGTAGATTACGATCATAAATCTTGTAGATTATTAACAAGCATTTACGAAACAACTCTTCCTAAGTTATTTCAAAGCTAAAACAAATTTATCCCATTATATTTAAAAGACCTTAAGTATTATCTTCTAATATATATGTGCACACTCTGTGACTACTTATGATTTCTTACATACGTAGAATAAAAACTATTTTAATTCACTTATAATTTAAGAAATATATTGAATAATTTTTTTTAACTAAATTTAAAAACACTAATCATATAACTCTATTAAATTATTTTTATATTTCAATATTAATTTGAATAATTTCTACTTTGATTATAAATCTATTTCCTTGTCACAAATAAATGTCATTCAAGTCACTAGGGTCTCATGATATGTCACTTCATAACCCCAATGGAGTGACCATGTCAAAATCTGAAAAACCAATTATGCAGCCTTGAACACCATATAACTAGATATAGCAAAAACACTTGGCCAGATCATCATCCAACATATTTCCATATTTACGTGGATTAAAAGTGCCATCACACAATATAATTCCCCAATGTAAAAGATAAAATTACGATGGGATTCCTCTATGGCATTTGTGTTGCATTCAAGGTGAGAGGATAGGGGACCACCCCACACGTGGTCCCTAACTTTTTTTCAATCATACTATTTATGTGTCCTACAAATGTTAAGATTCAATGCCGTTTAGTTCCTATTGCATATAGATGAGGCTATTACCAATCTTTGATTATGGTTAAGAATTAATGTAAGTCGTATCTTATACATCATATATCTAGTTAACAAGTGCATAATGCATTCCTCCAAGTTAATCGTGAGAATGTGAGGCCTTAAGGATCATGAGATTTGCTAGACCATGTCTCCATCTCAAATAATTTCCAATGCAGTTTTCTCTCATGTTCAAGATGTTTGATGTTACGTTCAAGATAAGAGTTGAGTAGTCTCTTAAACCTACGTATTTTCAAAGTTAATTATATTATATATCTCATTTATTATATCTTAATTTTTTATTAAAAGAACCTAAGCATCCGTGACATTGGCACGAGGTCATGGAGGGTTTAGAGTTCACTTTGGCTCTATGGAGAACCTTGCTAGATAAATTTATAAGATGTTTGACATTTGACTTAATCATAACTAGCCTACAATATTAGTTAAAATTTAAATAAAAATGGAATGAAATTCATATTAAATTTTATTAATAACAAGCATTCAATTATGATCCAATCTGAAATGCCAATTCATGCATTTATTTATTTTTAATAAGTAATGGGTTTGTATATAGTAATATTATCTAATGATCTTCACAGAAAGAGATTATGCATAAGTCACGTGGATGGTGACACTTATTGTCATCATGACCTTACATGATCATGGACACCATAAAGTCAAAATCAAATGTAAATCATTGTGTTGTTTCATGGAAAAGTGATTGTGCTATGTGGCATGATCCTTGCCATTTAATTCATATAGACCAATCACTTACCTATATTAACCCATTGAAATATAAGAATATTATGATGAAAGAGTAGGAAGCTCAAAATGGCAATGACTCATATAAGAATGAATTTATCAATTTTGATATCAATATGAAAGGACAATTTACATATAAATAAGTCATGATGAAAGTGATAACTCAATGCTTCAAAATTGCATGGTCAATTATTTATCCTTGACATATCCAACCTAATAAGTGTGATACACAAGTCACGATTGGGTTTAGTGTCTATAAAATGATAAGGATGATATTCATGATCTCTTAACTGTGAATACCATATATGTTTCTAACTAAGTTTAATGTGTCCAAAATAAAAATTCATATAAACATCTCAATAATGCATATAGTTCAATTTATTTGGATTGGTATCTTCTATTAATAGACAATATCTTAATACATATCTATTTATAAATAAAGTAAAATTTTCAATTTTTTCAAATAACTTTAATAAAATTTAAAAATTCAATGAAAATTTATATATCCTAAAATAACCTCAATACTTCAGATTTACATAGATAAATATTTAAAAATTAAAATAAAAAAAATCACCAACTAAAACTTATGTAAAATCCATTGTAATTATTAATATATAACCTAATGTTTCATATAAGCTAGCATGTTTACACCTACCTTAATCTTAATGGACCCATTTTCTAATACTAAAGTGATAGTGATTTATATCTAATTACTTCCAAGCTATTGAGGTATAATTATATTAATTTAATTAATCATAGATTACTTTATCTACAAAGTAATTTCAAAAATATTAAAGAGATCTAGAGTATTGTCTATGAATAATAAATTATATAATAAGAGGTGGGTGCATTTGGTTTACATGAATATAAATTTCACCATTTCTATATCAAGTTTAAAATTCGTTAAGACAAAGACAAATAAAATTTACTAAAACATTTAGCATTATAGTAATTACAAGTTAATTAATCCTTCCAAATCATTATATATTTTTTAAGATTGAACACCGTATTTTATAGTATAATATATTCAATTCTATTATTTTATATTATTAAAATTTAATATTTTTATAACAAAATATTATAACGAATATGAATAAAATATGTTATTTTGATTAACTATGTTTTATTTATTATTAGTTACATCAAGATCAATAGCGTATATTTAGATGAGACATAATTTGGTATCATATTTAACCCATACACCATATGATGAGTGTGCATATCTATTAAAGAGTATAGAGGAATATTCAGACTACTTTATTGACATATACACACACCCCTCAATCTACTATATACTAACTCAATTCTTTGTCCCAAAGTTAATACCAAAATGTTTTTTCATTCAATTATGATACTCATTCAACTGTAATGAATGAGATTAAATAAAGGAGAAAGCAAAAAATCAAATCAAATCAAAATGGAAAACTCATAAAGAGAAATATTAAATTAAAAAAATAATATGATTATCAAATCATTTGTAGATAAATTCACAAACATAATAAATACAATATAAATATTCAAAGGTTACACTAAATATTACATTAAATAGGGGCACCCAAACCTATAACTAGTTAAGATGCAAGTGTTTTCAAACATTATTTAGTCATATTCTTAATGAAGAAATAAGCTTACATAGTATGGAGACCAAAATCTCTAAGGAAGTCAATACATTCAAAAACACAAACCCTAGAATTTTACCACCTCTCTCAATACCTTGGAGGAGGCTTTTAACTATGTAACAATAATAAAAGCTATGTAAATGCAAAGAAACCATTAGTTTGAATATCTATTCTTATCCTTATTAAATTATAATAGATAGAAGATATAAATTCGAAAACAATAATAATATAAAAATAATTGATAGTTTAACGAATCATAAAATTAAACATTCTCAAAAGAAATTGATACAAATAAAAAATATTGACATATAATTAAATAGTTCCATATATATATATATATGGAACTATTTAATTATATGTCAATATTTTTTATTTGTATCAATTTCTTTTGAGAATGTTTAATTTTATGATTCGTTAAACTATCAAATATTTTTATATTATTATTGTTTTCGAATTTATATCTTCTATCTATTATAATTTAATAAGGATAAGAATAGATATTTAAACTAATGATGTAAATGCAAAGAAACCATTAATTTAAATATATATTCTTATCCTTATTAAATTATAATAAATAGAACATATAAATTCAAAAACAATAATAATATAAAAATAATTGAAAGTTTAACGAATCATAAAATTCAACTTTCTCAAAAAAAATTGATACAAATAAAAAATATTGACATATAATTAAATTCATCCATATATATATATATATATATATATATATATATATATATATATATATATAACCCAAACAAATTTGAAATAATAAAATAAGATCAAAAACCATTCTATAAATCCACAACCTTCAACAATAGTGAAAGGGTTTCCACAACAATAAGTGTATTTTTCCATCATGACCACCACTAGTGGCTTATGGTTCACTCAATGATGACTTCAATTATCATGTAGGCGGTGATTAAAATTTTAGTGTTTTATTGTGTGGTCTTTTTGATATTGTCAAATGTATATTTTGGTGGCTATAAATAAAAAAATATTTTTCCTTTTGGTCATGTGAAGAATAGTATTAATATTTTTATTTATATTTAAGTTATTTAATAATAAGATAAAAAGTATTTATAAGATTGAAGTATTAGATAATTTTTTTGTATAGAGGATGATGATTATTATTAGTTTTAATATTATGAATCATATTTTATTTTGGAGGTTTTTTATTAGATCTCAAAGTTATCGTGATGTCAATTTAGATACCACCTCTATGAATAATATACAAATCCTTATCAAATCATCTTATCATTAGTCTATATTAATATTTTAACACATCTAAAAATTATTATTCTTTATATATTATATAAAATCACAACGATAACTCTATAGTACGAAGAAAAAAATAAATACATAAAACTTAACTACTTATTAATTATTATCAAAATCTCAACTCTTTTAATCTAATATAATATAATTTAATACATTTTTTGATAAAATAATAATTATAATTACAATTTACAATTTTAAAATTTTTATTATTTAATATTTTTTGATATTTAATATTTTTACATCATATAATGTTTTATAAAAGACTATTCTAATACAAGCACTCGTCGAGGTATTTTAATGTAGAACCAACTTTCTCTGGCTGGAGTAGACTTTGTGATATGAAGACTAATTTAATGGATAATCACTGAAAACAAGAAAAATTGAAAGTGGGCGCACGTTGAGAATCTCTTAATATAAGACTCAAGTTGTTTTTGGAGTTGACTCTTAATGTGAGGATTTCTTTACTCTTTAAATCTATGCTGCCATTGAATTGTTACTTGGCTTTTGAAAGCAAGGGATGACCTTGAAATAAGGAAGCGGGCTAAATCTACTCCTAATGTGAGGATTATTTACTCTTAAAATCTACGTTGCCATTGAATTATTCCTAGGCTTTTGAAAGCAAGCGATAACGTTGAAATGAGGAAACGGGCTAAATGATATAAAATCTACCCCATCTAATCTTCGGGGCTGCGGAGAGGGTCTGTCACACCGAACTGTTGACACCAAAAAGCAAAGCACACGTTATTGCGTATTTTTCTGGTTAGCTTTTAATTTACAATGACTCTAAGTTGATGAGATTGTCAAAAGAAACAAGTCTATCATTAATTTTAAATATGTTTATTTGATTGTCTCCTTCCCTCAAAAGATTGTAGGTTAAGAATAAATGCAATAAATAGTAAAAATGGTTGCAGTGGCACCATCTTGGGAGGATCAGAAGGTTTGTATTTTGTAAATCGGTAGACTTCGTTTACATATATTGTATTACGAACAGTTGTCAACGTTATCTATTTTACTATAAATTACATTTTTCATCTTTTTCTTCTATTTATGTTATATAGGAAACATTTACATATTCAAACATACGAGAACGTTCAAACTTTTATATTTCTTCAAGGAAATCATGTCCACCTATAACCCTGAACAGATGAGAGCACAGATGGAATTTCAGGCTCCCATAATAATAATTTTATCTTGAATTTAAAATTATTTCATTTTACTTACGTGTTGAATATATATATATATATATATATATTCCTCATCATTTACATTTCAAGATTTTAGTGCATGCTTTTTCATTTTGAAAATGATTTTGGCTTGACGATTTTAATCTTAGAGACTATTATTGATGGCTCTAACGTACGTGCCACATACCTTTTTTATTTATTTTTACAACTACTTTTTCTTCTAGTTAAAGATTACCGCTAACTCTCATCAATTGGTTACTTAATTATCTCAATTTGTCACATCCCTTGCTAGATCATGATCATGGACCTTGTGGATTACGAACAAGTGTTTAAGGGAAATCTCCTTCCAAGTTACATTAAAGCTTAATTATTTTTTATCCCGTTAGATTTACAACACTTTACGTGTTGTTCTCTAATGTACATGTGCACTGCCTACATATCAACTTGTGCTTTTTGACATATATAAGATCAGGACTACTATACATTCAAAACCCAAAGAATTGTATTGGATAAAAATTCTTCATTAGATTTAAAGACACTCATTATATTATTATATAATATTATTAAATTATATTAACGCTTCAATATTGACTTTAATAATTTGTAATTTGGAATATAAATATATTTGTTTTTCATAAATAGATATCACCCGAGTCACGAGGGTCTCAATCCATATCACTTAATAACATTAATAGAGTGTCCATGCCAGAATCCAAATAACCAATTATATAGTCTCTGAACACTATATAACTATATATAACAACAATACTTAGCCACATTATCATATAACATCTTTACGTGGATTAAAAGTGCCATCACACAATATAATTCCATAATGTAAAGGATCTGAAGACTAAGAAAAATTCCATGGGATTCTTCTATGACATTTGTTTTGCATTGGAGGTGAGAGGATAGGGGAACACCGCACATGTAGCCAATAAAATTTGTTAATCATGTTATTTATGTGGCCTACAAATGATAACATGATGCATTTTAGTTCTTGTTGCATGTACATGTGGTTATTTCCAATAGTTGATTATGGTTCTGAAATGATATAAGTCATAACTTATACACCATCAACCTAATTAACAAGTACATAATGCATTCCCCCAAGTTAATTGTGTGAATGCAAGACCTCAGGATAATGACATGTGTCATGATCATGGTTGGTATCCATTTCAAACAATTTCCAATTCAATCTACCCTTATGCCTAAAATGTTTGATGTAATTACATTCAAGAAAATAGGTTAGCAGTCTATTAGACTTGCGTGCCTACCAATTTAATTGTGTTTTAAACATAATTTCCCATGTCTTAATTTTATATAAAAATATCCTAAGCATGGATTCATCTTCATCACATTTGCACAAGGTCATGGAGGACTTAGATTTCACTTTGGCCCTATGGAGAAGCTTATTAGACATGGCTAAAAAAATGTTTAACCTCTACTTCAAACACATGTAGCCTATGATTCTAGTACAAAGCTAAATAAAAATGTAATAAAAGCCACATTAAATTTTATAAATAACAAGCATTCATCTTTGAACCAATACCAAAGGGCAATTCACACATCTAATCACTCTTAATAAGTGTTGGTTCGTACACAATGATATTACCTAAAGACTTTCATAGAAAGAGACTAGTCATAAGTTACTTGGATGGTGACACTTGTCTCCATCATGACCTTACATGATAATGGACACCACAAATTGAAAATAAAATTTAAATCATTGTGTCGTTTCATGTAAATGTGATTGTGCTAAGTGGCACAATCTTGGCCATTTCATTCATATAGACCAATCACCTACTTTTGTCAACCAATTCAAATGTAAGAATACACTAATGAAAGAGAAGGAAGCTCATAATGTTAGTGATTTATATCAGAATGGATTTATCACCTTTGTGATCACTATGAAAAGTGACTTTAAATATAAATAAGCCATGATGAAAGTGATTAGTTGATGTTTCACTCTTTCACAATCAATTATTGAACCTCAAAATATTCAATCTAGAAAATTAAATACACATGTCACAATTGGCTTTAGCATCTATAGAGGGATAAGGATAATATTCATGGTCTCTTAAATCTAAATTATATATGTTTCTATTTGCATTTAGCGTGCCAAAAATACAAGGTCACATACACTTATACATAACATTCACTTAGCTAATTTTAATTGGATTGGATTCTTGTATTAGTGGATAATATCTTGAAGCATATTTAATTATGAACCAGGAAAATTTTACAATTTATTTTAGTGGCTTCAATAATATTTAAAAGTTCAATGCAAAGTTAAATACCCCTAAATATGACCTGAAGCCTTCAAATTTACATAGTTAAGATTTTATAATTTACAACCAAAGTTCACCTGCTAAGGCTTATGTAAAATCCATTGTAATTATTAAAGTATAGCCTAATGTTTAAGGTATTTATAGCTACCTTAAGTTTAAGATATCCATTTTTTAAGATTAAGGTCATAGTGATTTATATCCAAATACTTCTTTTTATTGAAGTAGAATTATATCAATTTCATTGGTCATAGGATACTTTATCTAAAATTTAATTTCTAAAATCTTAAAGGGGGATAAAATACTGTCTACATACAAGAAATCATACATGACTCTATCTACAAAATAATTTTGAATATCTTAAAAGGCGATAGATATTGTCTAAGTACAATAAATCATATAATAAGAGCTGAGTGCCTTTAATTCCCATCAATATACATTTCATAAATGTGAAGTTAAATACCCCTAAATATGACCTCAAGCCTTCACATTTATATAGTTAAGTTTTTATAAATTACAACCAAAGATCACCAACTAAGGTTTATGTAAAATCCATTGTAATATTAATGTATAGACTGATGTTTAAGGTAATTACAACTACCTTAAGTTTAAGATATCTACTTTATAAAGTTAAAGTCATAATGATTTATATCCAATTACTTCCTTCTATTGAAGTAGAATTATATCAATTTCATTGGTCATAGGTTATTCTATCTACAAAGTAATATCTAAAATCTTAAAGGGGATAAAATATTGTCTATGTAGAAGAAATCATAGGTTACTATATCTAAAAAGTATTTTCTAATTCCCTAAAGGGAGATAGACTATTATCTGAGTACAATAAATAATATAATAAGAGGTGGGTGCATTTAATCTCCATCATTATAAATTTCACCATTTCTATAACAAATTTAAATTTAAAAAAAAAATAAAGACATAAAATTCATTAAGATTGTTAGCATTATAATGATTATAAGATAATTAATTCATTTTAAAACATTATATATTTCTCAAATATTATAGAAAGATTAAACACGATAATTTAAATTGTATAATATATTCAATCCCATCATTTTATAGCATAACAATTTAATTTCTTTTCGTAAACAAAGTGTGATAGATAATATTAATAGAACATGTTCACTTGATTAATGAAGCTTTAATCATTTCTAATTACATCAAAATCAATAGAATATATTTGGAAGAGAGATGATTTGATGTCATTCTCCACCCAAACACCGTCATGATGAGTGCGCATGTTCATTAGTGAGTATTGAGGAATTCTTAGACTGTAACCACTAAATTCCAAGCCAATTTTTTATCCCAAAGGTAATACCATGGCTTTTTCTCATTGCATCATTGCATTATTGAACTATAACCAATGCGCTTAAACGAGGAAGGTGAAAGAATTAAATATAAGTCAAATTAAAATAGAAAAAATATAAAATAAAACTAATAATATCGAGATATCAAATCCATCATGAAAAAATTCAAAAGCAAGATAAATCCAACATAGAATATTCAAAGAGCACATTAAATAGGGGCACCCAAACCCATAACTACGTAAGATGAAAGTGTTTTCAAATGTCATTTAGTCACATTCATAATTAAAAAATAAGCTTACATAATATGGAGCCTAAAATATCCAAAGGAGTCAATAGCCCCAAAACAATAAACCTTGGGATTTTAACACCTCTTCCAATGCCCCGGCCGAGGACTTTAGCTATGTAACAATAATATAAATCCTGTGAATATAAAATAACTATTAGTGTAAATCTCTACTCTTATTTTTAATAAATCACAATGAATAGAAGACATTAATTCAAGGACAACAATAATATAGAAATATTTAATAATTCAGCTACTGTCTTAAAATTCAACATTTTTGAAAGAGAATTGACATAAATAAAAAAATACACATATAATTAAATAGATGCACATCATTCCATAAAAAAATTTAGAAAAAGGAATGGAATGCAAATACATAAAACAAAGGAAATTCAAATAATAAAATAAGATCATATAACCATTATTTAAATTCACAAGCTTCAACAAAATTGAAAGGGCTTCCAAAATAATGTGTTAGCCTAATAGGGTTATGATTCTGCCATGTCATTCGAAAAGTCTAATCTCCATATTCATTATGACTAAAACTCTTCATATTAAAATTTTGGAAATCCAAGCAACTTAAATCAACTAAAAAGGATTGAATCATGTCACATTTTTATAATTTGACCAGTATGCCCAAAGAATTGTAGGAATGTGATCCACCCAAGCATCCCTTTGAACATTACATATCTTCATCAGCATCTTACCTAATATTTTATTTGAAGCCTCAAATTGAACATTTGATTTTGAATGATAATTCATGCTTTTATGCTGTGATATCATGAACTCCTCAAAAATAGTCTTGATTGTGTTGTTGAGGAAGTGAGTTTCTTTGTTAGTGACCAATTTAATCATACATCCAAACCTTGTAATGATATTCTCATAAAAAAATTAGTGGCATCCTTCACAATACAAGTTGGTGTCAAAGAAAATTTCAACCATTTCATGAAATACTTTATTGTAGTAATGATATATATCTCATGATTGCATTTATTTGAAGGATTTATAGGCCATACAAAATCAATGCCCCTTTTTTCAAAAGGTTACCCTGATATCATTGGAATTAAGGTAATCTCATCTTGGTGATTCAATTTTCCCATTCTTTGGCAAACATCGTAGTGTTTTGCCACCCTGTGAGCATCTCGAAACAAAGTATCCCACCAAAGACTGCTATATATAATATCCTTATCACAATGGCTTATCATATGAAATGGCCATCTATGGCTCATTGATGTTCTTCCTAAGGGAGCCATGTTCATTCATGGTCTAAGGTTACTTTTCATTGTACATCATCTATCTCAATCTTATACAAGAATCCATTGATGAGGCTATAAGGAATTGCTCGTGTAACCATTTGCTTCTTATAACTTTCAACATAGTGTGCAAGGAAAGTTCCTTGTTCTATGAATTTTGCAATGTCCTACATATTGTTAAGGATCACAAAGGATCTAAAAAAATTTGCATATGGGGATTCATCTTGCACCTATTCAAGTTATTTTCCATTCTGGAGCCTGCTCAAATGATCGAGTCCCACATTTTCTCTTCCTCACTTCACATTGATCCTAAATTGGAATTCTTTTAAAAACTTTAGCCACCTGAATATCCTTCCACCCAAAATAAGTTTATGAACCATGTATCCCAAGGCCCGATGATCTATAAAAATATCAAATGGTGTGGCCAAAAGATAATCCTAATTTTCTGTAGAGCAAACACCATTGCTAAGGCTCCCTCTCTGTGGTCATGTAATTTCTCTCTGCATCAAACAATTCCCTGCTTGTAAAGTGTAGAGGATGATCTAACCAACCATCCTATGGCTATGCTATGATAGCTCCTATTGTGATATCTGAGAGACACTGAGGGTGCTTTTAAAGGAAAACACTTATGGTTTTATTATTCTGATGGTATGGGTTTGTTTAAGCTTTTGAAAAACCTACGAGTTGTCTCTTAAAGGCTCACAACCCAAAAATCCTATGACCATAACATGGCTTGTACTTGAGATGAACCGACACTAGCTTAGTACCCTATCTAAATTGATATGATAGGATTAATTAGCGATGAAAACACATTTAAGTTGATTAAAAATAATTATGGTTGATTTTGGAGTAACATGGGAGAGTTTTACAATCAGGTTCTGGACATAAAAGTAACTTATAAATAATTATAAATATATTTATTTAAAGACAAGACTGACCTATGCAATTTAGAAAAAATAGAAAAGTTAATCTTATTTTCAAAATTAAGAAAATGTTGAGTTGCTTGTCGCGTTGATATTGTTTTGAAAAATAAATATACTTACACAAATTAAAAACAATACTTTTACAAATGTTTAGACTTTTCTAAATGTTTATAACTTATTTATAATCAATTTTGTTTAAATCAAAATTTAGTTATTATTTTTCAAAAAATAAAAATAAAATAAAATAATTATTTTTTATCATTTAAATATGACACATCCCTAGATTTATAATGTAATGGTTAAAATGAATATGTTTGTAAATTGACAATCCAAATTCAAATCCCTCCAAACTATCTATAATGAGATACGGAGTACAAGAACCCGCCAAATAAAAATCTAGATTATATGAACCATTTTTTCAAATAGAAAACATACACTTATACAATATACCAAGTTTCATATTCAGCCACCACACAATAGGAACTAATTGCTTTTAAGCACTGGTTAAGTGACACCTCAAGAATATTTCTTATAGCCTAGTAGTGGTGAGTTGAATTTGGCTTGTAATAGACGTGTTAGTCACTTAAACGTTTGAACATAAGCGTCCAATACATTGGATAATTTTATGAAGACATTAGGAGTCGTCCAATACAGAAGCAAACACTCTGTTTGTCTTGCTCGATCGGGAGTTCACCAAACCTGATGTAGGAACTGAAAATTCGGCTCTAACAAACACGTTATATGACTGCGCACGTTGAGAAAAAACATAATATTTTTGTTTTGAATTGCAGGCAACAAAGATACGTTAATTATAGTTTACAAAAGCTGTAAGTCGGTTGTCTTGTTGCGCGGACGCAGACATATGCATGTTTAGTTATTTCAATTTACTTGACTTTATGTCATTGCTGTAAGCTTTGATGATATTTGTTTTTTTCACTATTTTTAATGGAAACAGATAGCCCAAAATGTCAAGCTCCTGTTCGGCCAAACGAAGACCTTTGGAATGAGAAGTCTTTCATTTGCATTCTACTAATAAGATATTGATTTGTGCATATCACTCACAAAACAACACGTTTTCTTATTAATAAAAAAATACCACGAAAGTCAGAAGAAAAACATTTTATATAAAAATGTGTGAAGCCTATAAGGTGGTCACGTACGTAGAGATCATCCATCTTAAATAAGATTTAAAAACATTATGGAGAGAAGCGGCATTGCTTTTAATATGAATTGGTGGAAAGGGTTTAATATCTTGGGTAAGAAAAGATATTAATATTATCCCTTTTTTTATTTTTTAATATATGATAATATTAATATTTATGAAATGTTAAAATTAATTTATAGGATTGAAAAAGTATAAAGTGAAATAAAAATAAAGAATATAAGTATAACTTTAGTAAACTTAACAATTTTTTTATGAAATTATATGATTTTTAAATTTAAACAAAAAAATAATTAAAAAAGGAAAATTATATGTTGAAAACTATAAATTTTAAATAATTTAATTTAGGGAAAAGTTTATAGACCTAATTATATTATATATATATATATATATATATATATATATATATATTATAAAAAAAAAATTACTATTTTATAAATATAATATATTAAATAATAATTGTTTTATAAATATAATTATTTAAT
Organism: Torreya grandis; assembly: GCA_037957365.1. Taxonomy (NCBI): domain Eukaryota; kingdom Viridiplantae; phylum Streptophyta; class Pinopsida; order Cupressales; family Taxaceae; genus Torreya; species Torreya grandis. The sequence goes on from JARHVA010005165.1 coordinate 283,709, forward strand.
AATTAATTTTAATTATTTAAAAAAATAAAAACCTATATTATAAATATTAACAATAAATAAATTTGATAATAATATTATCTTTATCATTTTATTTTATAAACAGTTAAATTAAATATAATATTATTTTATTAAATAAACGTTTTAAATTATTCTCTTCAAAAAAATCATTACGTATTATATATAAAAAATTAATAATTTAAAAATAAACTAAACAATTGAAAGAGAACATATACTCATCATAAATGTCTTAAAGTTAAAAACATCGAAAAATTACTAAAGAAAAGTAAACTAAAAAAATGAAGTAGATAAATAATTAATAAATTAACTAATTAATAATTTTTCAGATATATTAATTATTATTATTTGTTTTCATGGATGTTCGTCTATTGGTTAATTATTGATTTAGTTTAAAATAAATATGATATATTTTATTAAATTTTTAATTAAATTTGTACATTTTGAAATTTTATTTTGTTAATGTATAATTTCATTATATATTAATTAGTATATGAAACTTAAATTTATCAAATTTAAAGATTGAATATAACATCATATTCTTTAAACAGTACAAATTAATAATTTCATAAATACATATATTCTATTTTCATAAAATTATTATCAAATATCTCCTAAAAAAATCCATTAATTTTTTTAAAATTTTATTTTTGTTTCAAAATTTATGAAATATAATATTAAATCATGATAATCCTTATTTAATATTACTACCTCGAGATTTAACTAGTTATTCAATATTACAGATATATCATACAATTAATGTTTGATACGAAGTCATATTTAACATTATATTTATAAGATTCTAATATTAAATATTTTATGATTTCCAATGTATGTTGGTTATTGATAGAAGACAAATTGATTTAGACTCTTAGATATTCTCTTTAAAATGAAGACAAGTTGATTTAGATTCTTAGATATAATCATTTTTAAGTTTGTATATAGATATATGAGATTAATAAATTAATTACATATTAATATATTCATTAGGATTTGGGTATGTATATAGAGTTGGAGAACATTTATATGGATATACCTCGTAACATATACGTATTATTCACACAATGTATATGTGTTATATGAATAATGTACACATATTATTTGAAACATGGTTTAGTAATTATCAAGCTATAATACATAATAGTAACATGTATGTATTATATAGTAATATGTACATGTTATAGTAATATGTATGCATTATGGTAGTGCATATATGTTATTATAATACATACACATTATAATTGTCCATATTTGTTAAACCTTATGACCTCCAAATTTGTGAATTATCATTGTGCTAGGATATTACACGATGGCATTTTCCTCAGGTAGGCCTCAATACTCACCAAAAGTGCATTAAAAAGTTAGACATGTCTTAAATTTCATGATGTGTCCATGTAGACTAGGTAAGTGATAAATAAAAACACCTATTAAACTTTTATTTGACCATTTTTAGTGTTTTTACATGATTAAATTATTAAATTATTTGTTTTAAACAGACTAATCTACTACAATAGACAATAACAATCCTCTTAACCCTCCACCTAACCATCCTAATCCTCTAGCTAATCCTCTGGCTAATCCTCATATTCCTCCACCTAACCCTCCTATAATTCCATAAGATCCCATAAGTATGCAGGGGGATCTAGCTTTATACATTATAGAAAAAAATTGAAATTGAGAAATTAATGAGGATAATGAGAACCCATCAAACCTATCTAGCTAATAACCTAAATTCATTATTGGATCAAGTTGACTTGATAATGAGATAAATTGATAGATGTGCATCTTATCATAATAGTTGTATGGCTTATTATGTTGACAAATTTTCAGCACATGAGGTCAAAAACAAACATATATCAAAATTTAGCATGTGTGCATTATTCATTGAACTATCCACCAATGCACCATTTTTGACAACTACTTAACATTTCCCAATCTATAAGTGCCAACATAATTTGATCATAACTAATTTATGGATGGTGCTTGATTATCCACCATGTAACATTCACGAGTTCAAATTATATTTTTAAAGTAAACTCTATTATGAATTTATCCCCAATGAGATTCTAAATTATTTTTATTATAGTGAGTTTCAGTGTTGAGGGAAGGTCTCTATGTAGGATCAACTAGGTACACAACATGTGCCTAATTTACATGAAAATATCACTACCCATAAGGTATTTCATGTTGATATTTCCCCACGTGGTGAAGAGGTCATGGAGATCGACAGTCTACATGTGCTTTATGCACTTACTGATATATTTAGTCAACATATGAGTAGGCTTTCAATGATTGATGCTAGAGATACACCACATAGTGTGCACACCTTACCCCATCATTGTAGATGTTATGGAATTATATGTACTAGACCTTTTGATGATGATGACGTTGGTGGTTTAGATGGGTTGGATGATATGATAACATGAATACATTTTTTTTCATGCAAAAGATGAAATCTTTGGGATGCGTTAAACACACAAGGAGTGCATGTGTGAACGTAACTAAGATTCAAGTCATATAACAATGGGAAACACCAAATAACTTTGCATAGATTTAAATCTTCTCAAAATTAGAAATTTATAAAAGAGATTTGGGTTTAATTTTTATCCTTTAAACTAAGATACCAAAGGTTGAACTGAATAAAGTTTCGTCTATTTAGCTAAACAATAAAGATAATCCAATGAACTAAAATTCATACTCTATTTTATGCTAGCACTTGTGTTACTGGATTATAAATTTAGAAGATCCTTCAATTTATTTAGTAAGAAAATTGACTATCATAAATGGGTATTAAAAACATATAAAGTCCTTGAAAAGAGTCAATATCTATTATAATGGATTAAATAATATATGATTACAATCAAAGATACCTTTAGAGTATATACTTACATTAGATGATGAGGGATGACGAGGGTCAATTACAGAGTGATGAAGGATGGTGAGGGTCAATGAGGGAGTGATTAGAGGTGATGAGGGATGACGAAGGAATGATTAGGGATTGTGAGGGATGAGGAGGGAGTGATTATGGATGATGAGAGATGGTGATAGTCATTGAAGGAGTGATTAGGGATGATAAAGGAGTGATCAAAGATAATGAGGTATATTAAATAATAATGAGGGAGTGATTAGGGATGAGGAGGGATGAGGAGGGAGTGATGAAAGATGATGATGGATGAGGATATAGAGATTAAGGATGATGAGGGATGAGTAAATACTGATTAGGGATGATGAGGGATGAGGAGACAATGATTGGGGATGATGAGGGATAATGGGGGTCAATGCAGGAGTGATTATGGATGATAAAATATTGATTAAAGATGATTAAGAACTTTGCAGATAAATGAGGATGTGATTAGGGATATTGAGGAATGATGAGACTCTAATTAGGGATAATGAGGGATGAGTAAGAAGTGATGAGGAATGAGGGAGGGATGATGAGCAAGTTAAATCAACATAAAATGATTATTTGATGTGTGAAAGTCATCTATGTGACCCTAAACATACCTAATTACTAGACAAATTGGGTTTTGAAAAACTATTTTCTACATCATAAGGCACGCAGTTGTGATACCAACTCTATCAAATATAAAATGACCCTAATTTCTTATATTTACTAAATAAATTCAATGTATAAATAATATAAAGTTTAGATTTATATTGTAAATTTTGTATTCCATATACTTAACTTCTATTTTAGTAAATGTTAGCTTCAAGTAAATATTGGACTCATGTACATGTTTTAGTGCTTTGCCATGTAAAAAAGTAAGAATCCAAATGCATTCCTCATAACATGTACAAGTTCCTAGTAAAGATACGCATTATAGAGAATATGCATTATTCAAATTTGAATTCAAAAAATCAACCCTTTTGACTCATAAATGGCTTAGCCCTATCAATATTCAGCCGAGTCCAAGAGTTTTGATAGAAAGTAATAAATTTCAACTTCCATTGCCAAATACATAATGGATTTCAATAATGAAATTCAAAAAAATATTACTATGAAAATGGGCATACTCTCCTCTTACCAAATATCTAACTTTTATAATTTTTGGACTATTTTATGGGTTTAAACTATGTTGATTTCTAACTATACCCTTTGTAGGCCTCTACAAGCTACAAATGTACATGTTTATTCATGTTTATGTAATTTTTATTTTGTTGATCTAAGTGCAAAATAAGTTATTTGGTAACAAACTAGGTCTAATTTTGCACATTAAAAAAATTAAATTTCATTTTTTTGAGGTACTTAGGGTGCCAACATGACCAATTATCCATTTTTAATCAATTTTTTTGATCTATTTAATTGAAATATATATATATATATATATATATATATATATATATATATATATATATATATATATATATATATATAAATATATAAAAAGATATAGGTAACAAACTAGAAGATCTTATCTAAATATTCACCAAAGGGTTTCAAACAATAATAAATTACATTCAAAAAATTGTGGGCCTCAAAACCATCTATCTACTCTATTTTCTTTAAAGTAACAGGAATTCCTCTTCAAATTTTAGATGTTTAACCTAGTTATACTTAACCATTTTTCAAAAAACATAGTGTTTTGGAAACTAGATTCAAAATGATACCATCTTCAAATTATGATTGTAGCCATATCAAATTATCTATAGATGTTCAAATTTATGAAATTTTAGGAAAGTCATGTCCATGGGTAGACCCTTTTTTGCCTCCCAACTTTGTGCACCTACCCTTAGGCTACTCATAACTCACTTGAACATATATAATTTCTAGCCATTGCAGCTTTGATTTCAACCTTCATTTAATTAATATTTGTTTTTGTAGTAATATTCATCGGGTTGCTTTATTGGTAATTTAACTATGAATAAAATTTATAATAAAAATCTTATTTTATTGAAGCCATGAAGCTATAAGTTTCTCTTATTATTATTATTTTTATCCACATAAAATTTTACTCTTGTGTTTATGCCACGTAAGCATAAGTGTTAAAAAATAATGCATCTAAATTTTCATATAAACAAACTAAATAATGGTCACACTCACACCAATCCCCTATTAGGATCTATAATCACTACATGTGTATTTTATTAAATATCTTGTTTCTACTGCATTGACTCAGATGATATACCAATGGACTAAATGTAAACCAAACCATCTCATCTCAGAGTCAGTAGATAAAATTATGACCCATTCACAAACACATGTCTCCTAAACATAGACCAAAATCACTAAGTTAGGTCTATGGTATAAATAAATTGAAAGAAAATCATATTAATCTATTTATTATCTATCATTGTGTGTGTGTGTGGGGATGGTAAAACATGATAACCATCATGAATAAATGACATATAAATGGCTTCAATAATGATAAATAATTAACCATATGCCTAAGCCAAGGTGAGGCTAGGCTTGGTATTGAATGTCAATAACTATATTCAAATATGTAAATAAATGCCCTACCATGTTTGGATTTTTTTAAAGGTGAGATAAATATTATCATAAATAAACATAGAAACATAAGATTAAAAAACCTTTAAATTAAAGGTTGAATAATAGGCCTATAATATTAGAATTAAATATATTGATATTTAAGGGTTGATTTTATAATGTTATATTTTAATTATGTAATATTAAAACCATCAACTTCCTCAAAGGTTCAAATTACACTGGAAGGACTATATCTTTAAATTTTTATTTTTATTTTGGTAAGGTTTTTCTTTTCATTGTTGGAGTAAATTTAATTTTTAACCATATGATGTTGACACCCCCTAATGCATGAGAATTAATCCTACCTAATTTACCTCTAAACAGCTACTTACCTAATTTACCTCATGTTATATAATTGCCAATGAGATTTGGGTGAGTTAGTAAAGAGGTTTGGTTGTTCCAAGTCCCAATTAAGTTCAAATATCTAGAAAGGCATATTGATGGATCATGAAACCAGAGAGAAAGATTCAAAAATTACATCATGAATATTATTTTCAAAATAAAATTGATATTGTACTGTTGTGATTGATTTTTACAAAGTGAGGTGAAAGTTTTATATGCTTTCATGCATGTTTACAGGGAAAGTAACATATACCAACATATTTACTAAAAAATCAAAAACTAACAAAATATTAAAATAACTTTGGATCATAAAAATAATCCAACAAACTCACCCTTGATCTAAAGTGGTGTATAAGATGAACTAACTGGATAAATGACTCTAAAGTTATCAAAGAAACTCTATCACAATTGCAAGTGGTGTACTACACCTCTAACATTGACCAAAAACTATGTCATTCCACAAAGAATCTCAACCCTACAAGTTGTGATAAAAATGGCTAATAAACATGATCAAGGCCTACTCATCTCTAGTGATGAACTTACTTTACTATAGTAGAGTATGATTTGGCATGTGCAACTACATCGACCTATATAAGGTCCTACACAGGAACTTGTCCAAGTGACAAATCCCATACTCTGTATGGCATATCTCTTGAAGCTTAGTAAATGATGATGACCTTTTCTTTAAACTAAATATGTTAGAAACCCTTTTCAACTCATATTATCAATGACAGCTGATCAAAATCCAACCAGTGCCTAAATCTTCTCCCCCCACCAAGCAAGATGTGAGAAGTCATGCATCAAAAGAAATAAAAACAACTAACTCTGTCCACTACATGTCACAAGTATTAGATATAGAAATCAAAAAATGGAACTAAAAGCAAGAACACAAGCCAAAATTTGTCATTCAAGCATTAAATCGAAACTCCAAGTGAATAGCTCACTAAAGATGATAATTTTCCTCCACCCCCCATAGATCTTCCAACCTCCAATTGTGACTTAGATTGTGAAAATCAAATAAATCCTAAGACATGTAATGGATGGTATTATCTTTGAGAACACATGCATGGGGGTGATATTATAAAAAAATTATTTTTAAGGTGTTAGTTTCAACCAAAATGCACCGTTATACATTAATTTCAATACATTTATTATGAAAATAATATAAGGAAGCATCAAATCATTAAAAAAAGTATTTCATTATGTTCAGAATGTTTGAAAACCTATGAATCACCTGGTCACATGACCACCTTTGCATGAAATAGGGATTTGTTGAAAAAATTATAGCCAAAGTCACAACTTACACCCTTACATTACTGATTCTCTTTACAAATTTAAATTTAATCAATATATAACATGAAAATTATACAATCATGTGTTGATCCCTAAACCTCCTTATTTCCATGTGGTTACCAAAAATACTCTATCCACCTTCCTTTCAAACTTGCATGAAATATAGTAGGAAGACATTTAGTATATCCTCAATTCAGAGTTTATGAAATAAATAAAAATATATCTATGTGAAAAGTATTTCACCATCATAAAATAAAAATACCTCATCATTATTTTTCTTGACTACATCCTTTGTTTGGTGGAGCCCATAGGTAAATCAAACAAAAATATTTATGGTCGTATAGACCTAACCATGTTGAAATATATATATATATATATATATATATATATATCCTACAGTTCAACTATTATATTTGTAATCATAGATTTTTAATGTATTTTGTAGCTGCCATTGTATAGATTCAAAATTATCAGTATGCTAATTAATTATTTTTATTTGCTCCAAGATTCAAACTTGCCCTGATAATGGATAATGAATCCAAAAACTATCAATAACAATAAAGTTAGCAATAGACAAGATCTTGAAACAATACTTATAATTAATTCATATTGATTGATTGAAATAATTACAAACCCAAACTATGCTCAAATAAGCCTCAACTTAGACTTTAGAGTTGACATGTAAAAATTTGAAAAATATAAAAATCTAAAAAAAAATGTCTATTTTTAGAAGCTATTAATTTATTGTAAGTTTTGAATGAAAGCATGTGTGGCTATAAAAATTTATCAAAATAACCTAAATACTAAAATTAGCCTCTGAAATGAAATTCAATTATGGTTGACTTCGGGTTCTAAAAATACAAAATTATTAAAAAAATTATTAAACAGTAATTTTAGACCTTCAGATGATCACATTTGGCCTCCAAAAATATCAAAATCAAATCTAAGCAGATAAAATAACTTAAGGTAGAATCAAACTTTTTGCTACAATAGTTTTAGTGTGTACAAGAGCTCAAACAAAGTTATGAATCAAAGTTTATGGCCTCTAGAAGGTTGGCCTATTTTTTTACATCATTTTACTAGCCACATTGTCTTAGGCCCACTGTACAAGTTTATGATTTGATTAAAAAAAAATATACAAACAAAAAAATACCTAGTTGGTCTGTGCTAAGCAATACAACTACAATAAAATAGATGTATGACTTGTATAGCCTAGCTCAAATTTTTTTCAAGTGGCACATTATCTTTTATGCCATCTATTAAACCACCAGGATTTGCACTAATTTATTTTTTTTAAAAAGAAGAAAATGTCTTCTAATAGAACTGTATATTCCCTACACTTATCCATGAGCCTCAAGTCACCAAAATTCATTCTTCAATTCATAAAAGGGGTACATTCAAATAGGAAATGAATTATTTCAAAATACCTTTTCACACATTACATCCAAGCATGTAGATACTAGTCGGAAGAAATATTATTCAATCAGGTTATCACGTCATAACCTTTAACACAAATCAAAACCCAACATAGAAACTTCTCCCTCCTGTGTGTCTTTAATGCTCTAGCTTTTTTACCACTGATGGATCATGGAACGGGAGAGAAAGATTCATAAATTACATCATGAATATTATTTTCAACATAAAATTGATATTATATTGTTTCGAGTGATTTTTAAAAAATGAGGTAAAATTTATATATGTTATCATGGGTGGTTACGAGGAAACTAACTTTTTACGTATATCAACTTATTTATTAATAAGAAAAAATAACAAATTTTTAAAATAATTTTGGATCATAAAATTAATCCAACACATATGAGGTTGATTGGGGCCATTTACATCCTTGAGCTCAGTTGTGGCTATTCTTGGAACTTGGGCCATCCTTGGCCATTGGAGCAATTCTTGGTCTGGTTATCACCGCTATTAAAAATTGGACTATCTTTTATCCTAGATACAATTCTTGTGTCGATCGTAGCTCATTAGTTGTTAATAAGCTAGTAATATCTAGTACTGGTGGTACTGATATCAAATGGGGATCTAGACCCCTAATTGTGTCCCATACTAGTTATGGCCTAGATAAAAAACCATTAACCTAGAAAAAATATATTAATATTATTGATATATTATATATTATACAAACATTATAATATAATATTATTTTATAATATTTGATAATATTATAATATTGTAATATTATATTTATTATTAATATATAAAACTTGTTATAAATGAAATAATGTAGTGACTGAGGAAGGTCGTGCATGTTTAAAATTTAGGTTACATGTAGCACCAGGGTGAACAGTTTGATGACATTTAACATAATTTTTTGAGGTGTGTTATTTACATTTATTATTTAATCATATCTATGTATATTTCATAATACTCATTTACATACACTGATGTCCATGGTTTGGCAATTTCACATTTTTTAAACGTTTTGAATGATTGAAAGCATGAAATTTATGGCTTCCATAGTCGACAATCATGTTATGAGGTTCAAATGGGTATAAAGAAGAAGAAAATCATTCCAAAATTTTAAGGGTAATATCTACCTCGAATCTTATATGTCATTTAAAAATAAAATTTCTTTGAATGAAAGTTTATGATTTAAATTGTTTGATAAATATTGGTATTGATTGTTCTCTTCCTAACAAACTTGCTATTCTAATAGATGTTTGGAAGCCCAATTATCACACTCTAAACTAATTAAATAAGGAAAATTTTATATCTAAACTCTTCATTGAAGTCCCCCTTCCTATTTATGAATTTGATTAAGAGTCTTTTGTTTAACACATTGACTGGTCATATCTATTTCTCTCTCTTTCTCACACACACATACACATCAGATCACAATAAATATAACATATTTTAATTACTTTCCCACATCAATATTTTAATATGGTAAACTCATCTTTTTAAATGTTTCTCAATAATCTATTAATATTTTAATTTTGTAGGTTATATTAAAAAATTAGTTGTTTTAATTAGGTTCCTTTCCCCACAACAATAAATATAGCGTATCTTAACCATTTTCCCACATCAACGTTTTAATCTGGTAAACTCGTACTTTTTAATGTTTCTCGATAGTCTATAGATATTTTGATTTTGTATATTGTTTTAAAAAATCATTTGTTTTGATTAGATCATCCTCAATGGTTAACTCTTCCCCCTCAAATTTGGCACTTGTACTTAAACAAAAGCTTGCGCACCTTAACGTAATTAATTTTGATTTCCATTCCGTGTTATACTTCCCGATTTTCATAAAAGTTAGACGCTCAGCTCATTAGTTTAATGCGTAATGGATTAAACATTGCGCCATTTTTTTAATCTTAAAAATATTTTAAGCTTAGAAAATTAAAAGATGAATAGTAGATCTTCTACTCAAACTAATAAATAAAAGCTTAGTTTTCTATTTCTAATAATTGTAGATTTGAAATTTTTAAATAACAGTTTTTAAATTCAAATAAATACACTTCACTAAAACAAATATACTCAAGATGTAGCTGAAAATAGTATGTTGGATTGACGTGGATAACTGGCTGTCAAATCAGGTGGATCTGTAATCGGTTCTCCCGATTTCCTTTTTTCGATGCATTGCTTCCTTCTGCGTTGGATTCGGTGCCTTGACTATTGATAATGGAGGCTACGGAATTTGCAAGGGCTATTGTAAAACTAGGATCTGAGATAATGGCCATGACGTTTTCAATCAATGTCTGGCTTGAGTATCTTGAAAGAGCCCTTTGAATGGCTCTTAGAGCTGGATTATTGAGGAATGAATCGAGAGAAGTTTGGTGTTGTAATTGGAACATCTAGCGGTTAAGGTCATAATTTTCTGTTGGAATGGAGTAATTAGGCCTTCTGTACGCTTGCTGATGAGGAGGCTGGGCGTAGTAGAGATGATTACCGTTCCAGCGATTCGCACTGGAGAAGGATGGAAACGAATGTTCAGAACGAAGTAATGTGTTAGGATGATGAGGAGTACAAAGCAGGTTGTGTTGTGCTGATGGGTATTGGAATAAGAGAGGGAAGGTTGAAGCCAATAACGTTGAGAATGATCCTCCTGCTTCTACTGAGCTCTGTGTGTTTAATTGTGAGCTGGGATTTTTGATGAAGTCTAATGTGATTGTGGGAAAGGAACCAGAAGTGCTAATGGTTGTGTTAGAGGCAAAACATTTGTCTAATAGAGACATGTATGGATTATTGGCATTCATGGCTTCCGGGCTTGAAGTAGAAACAGATAGAAGCTTCATGGCTGCTTCGGTAGTGGAAGCCAATGCAGTAGCACCAATAGGAACTGGATGGTTGTGGATTCCCTCGTATGTTGTGATAAGTATGGTCATATCATCTGGACATCTTTGTGCCTGCACACATTTATGAGCAGCACATATAAGCACAACACAGAAGTCTTGGTGATGTTTAATATTTTTCATGTTAATAATATACAGAGCGGATAATTTTACTCCGAATTATACCAACCTGTTTTCGAAAAGGGCATCCGGGGAAAAAATTGCAGCGATAGTAGGATCTGGGACAAGGATTGTCCTTGGCTATCTTTTGCCCATACTTTCTCCAATGACAACCATCCATCATCTGAAACGTAAGTGAACAATATAAGAAAATAAAAATCATTAAAAAAATCAAGAACTAAATCAGAATGAATTTATCGTTTTATGCAATCCACACATCAGTTGGATAAACTTTAGCTCTTCCATTTTGAGTTCAGATGACAGTGCACAAAGCCATCACACAGTATCACTAAAAATTGCTTAAAGTATTGAACAAAAAGAACCATACAATAAACAAACCTGAGCTTACATTTCTTTGAAACCACATTAAATCGTTTAAATAATTAAAATCAACACCCATAAATTACAGAGACATTTCCCTGCAGTCGCAAGTACTATTGACCGTATTTAATAATTAAAATGAAATAGATTATAGTTTACATCGAATAACAATCTTTCAGGTGAAAATAGCAGTTACGTTGAAAAAAATAGCTAATTTAATGTAATATCTTCTATGCTAGTTATATTTTATAAAATTATATTAAATAATTAGTTCTTACCGTTGGTGCATCGCATCTGGCACGGACATACAGTCTCGCTTTCTTTATGCGAGCTTTAGCATCTGATTTTTCACCTGCCTCATGTGAAGTGTTGATTGGTTTATTTGACTTTATCCAACTACCACATGATTTAGCCGGGCTACTTGCTGAAGATGACGAGGGATTTATCCCAAGCGAGAGAGACACTAGCTTTGACTCCGCTTCCCATTTTCCCGTTTCCTGAACAAGTGACTAGTTATTTTAAGGTATCTGATTTTCACATCTCTTTAAATTTATTAAAAGAAGTTATTTTTTGTTTTTTTTAATCACTGAGAACTAATTTGGACATCAGATGTTTCGATTTCTCTACTGATTAATCTATAAACTATGTGCAGTAATATCCAAGAAAAACATTCATCCACAGTAATAAACCGCGAAAAAAAACATTCATCCACAGTAATAAACCGCGAAAAAGTATCTCAAATCTTTAATCAATGTATATTGTTGGTTTTTAGCACTACTGACCTTTGGAGTCTCGTCTGGCTGTGCATTGTTTTTTTCTTGTCGCCCTTCCTGCATAACTCTCAGGAGATCCGTATGGAGGTTTTTATAATTGTTCATTATGTGAAACAAAGCAGATTTCAACTTCTTGTTTTCCTTTTTCATAAGGCCCACTTCCATCTGTAAAGACTCAAGCTGTTCATACAGAATCCAACAAAAAATTAAAATTATATAATTACATCAATGTGAAAGTTTTCCTACATGAAATGGAGACTTAAAAACAAGGGATGAAGTATCGATCACTAGTTAGCATTAGTTAAGATACAACACTCCTCTCAACTGAAAGGAATCTTGGCAATACTGATTTCATATTATTTTATAATAAAATATATATACCAAAATTTTTAAGCAAGCCTCGCCATCAGTTACAGTAAAAAATTTTTAGTGATAATTTGATATTTGTTGTAGAATCTTCCTCTCAAACTTAGAAGAGAATTTTAAAATTGTAAGATCTGTGCTACAGTAAGCGTCTGACCATATGTATAAATGTTGTACACATATACACTCTTGCAGCCTAATAGTCACGTTTTGCCACTTCACATTCGAAAGTAGGCAGCTATAACAGTCCACAAAATTACTTTTATTACTTCCCAAAAAAACACACACAAAAGAGAAGACAATATACAGCTAGAACATTCCATAGAATTACGTTAACCACGCCATTTAATAAAGTGAAAAATGAAGTGAAATTAGGCAGCAATAACACTGAAAAAACTTTTAATATGTACGATTAAAAATATTAAATTTTTTTGAGTTAATTTAATTGTGGTTATTTATTGGATTGTCGTTTTTTATTTTTTATTTTGGTTTCTTTCAACATTCTTTTAACTTGGTTTGTCATTCAAGTGTGACTTTTTTACCAACTTTTTAAAGTATAATTAATGTTGTACTATATAATATTGTAAATTAATTGAAATACACTTTTCAATTTTAAAATAAAAATCTAAAAACCGAAGACGAAAAACTATGCAACAATAACATGCTCTTAAATGACTGTCCACTAGTTTTACATGTCATCTGAACATTTGCTCCTCCTTTTCAGTTAAAAAAGATTTAATTATTAAATCAGCAACATCGACCAATTTTTCTTTAACACACACACACACATATATATAAATAATTTACAATGATTCATTTCACGAAATGAATGTTCGTTTCACAATCATCACATCTAGAAAAAGGTCATTTATGTCTTAAACAGTGATCTATATATCATAAATAATAATTTATATTAACTCAGCTCTCATGAAAATAGATCTTCACATAAAACTCATTGCATATACGTGAAGGTCACTTATATGTCTTGAATTAACTTAAGAGAGGCACAATGGATTCAAAACAGCAGATCCAAATACCTACACTTGTTCACCATACTATATATGTAAAAACGAATAGGCAGGATGTCCAATTTTTAACTGTTGCAAAACAATTAAAGGGCGAACGTACCTTGGATTTCTCAACAACTTCAGAATTACTAACAGATGTAAAAACCCTCAAAGGGGCTTTCTCATGGTTGTCAATCCCTTCATAAGGCTCTGTAGGCTCTTTTTCTACCTTTTCCTCAGCTTTCTTCTCATCTTTCTCTGAGTTATCTACCAAATTGCTCGTCGCATTCCTTTTAATTAATTCAGATTCGCTCCCATCAACATTCTGTTCTTCCAATTTAACAAAAAGGTCAATCTCCATAAATGTATCCAACATACCATCAATGATCATCGTCTTTCGGGATTTAAGATTGTGACTATGATCACTATCATTTTCATTCCTCCCGGAGTCCTTTGCAAGAGACCTTTTTATGTGATTTCCCTCGTGACTCGCACCCGAAGCTTCTGCTTCCATGAGCAGTGGACAAAATACGCATATAGCCTTTAAGGCAACAAATAACAAAGAAAACCTGAAACCAAACTATGCAAACAACCTATTCTGTTTAGTCATATCCTACGTGGGAACAGAATCTCAAACTCGCTGCTGTTTCAAATGCCTACGGAACCAAACGGGGCTTTTAATGAGCAATTGGGCATGTAAATTCAACGCTTAACATCCTTTTTTGGCATATTGATACAGCTTTCTCTCTTACATTTCTAATTTAAAAGCAATGTTTCAACTCTGCTCAAGAGTTTTGTGAAGGTCGACAAACGGGCAAAACCGTGGACTTCGGTAAAATCGTTTTCACCAACTTGTCCGGTTACGCGAAAACGGAAAGTGGGTGGTTTTGGTCAATGGTGTTAGTTTCATATTCTCACCAACTATGTCAAACAGATGATTATTCCGTCCAGGTACATGTACATGTGTGGCAGGGTCGATTCCGTGGAAATAAATTTTGGACAGACAATTAAAATATTTTATAGAATTATTTAATTATAAATTTGATTTATATTTATTGATTTAGTATTAGATATTTTAGATATATCCAATTAAATATATAGGTGGGACTTGAAAATTGATTTTAAATAAAAAGTAATAGGAGAATATAAAGGTGATAGTGGAATAGACATCAAATTTAAAGTTGAAATTGTCATGTGATAGACAAATAGATATCAAATTCAAAGTCAAACATAATTTTGAACTACTGATTCCCTTGTTACCATTGTAAAATTGTTAAAGTGACCGTGTTCACATTGACTAGTGATTTTAGTTATTTTCAAACCAACATTACATTAATTGGGATCATACCCATTATAGGAGTTAAGCCTTATTAAGGAGTGAGTGAGTTATTATGTGAGAAATATTTGTACATATCATATGTTCTTGTATTTTTTTAACAATAAGATAAGTTTTTCTTTGCATACATGTAAAAAGAGGCCCTTGACTTCATAATCCTCAATGTTTCAGATAGCTTGCATTTCTACATGGCAAATGCCATACCATCAAAGGAAATTTGGAATAATTTTGCAGCATTGCTTGAGCAAACATATTAGTCTTTTGAGCCTTTTAAATCCTTGGAGCCTTTACTTACTCAACCTCTTTATGTCTCACTTCCTTCAAGATTAGATATGGCTTATATGAGTGAATAATGATGCCATTCAGATTTTTCAATGCACCCAAGATATTTTATGAGGATGATGAACATAGTGCTACATGATTACATTGATAAGTTTTTAGTAGTCTATTTTCATGATATTTTGATATTCATTAATATTAAATAAAATCATTTAAAATATTTGAAAATGGTATTATAATTACTAATTAATGATATGCTTCATAAAAATATGAATAAATACAAGTTTATGCAAAAAACAAAAAATATTATTTTTATGATTTATAACTTTAAAATATGTTGTAAAAATGGATGAAGAAAAGGTCAGATAGTTGTTAATTGGTCTATTCTAAGAAGTATATCATAGGAAAGAAGTTTCCATGGTATAGAATTTTTTTAAATAGAGTTGATTAAAAATTTTAGTGGTATTAATTCATAAATTAAATATTGCATGAGGGCAAAATAATTTGTGTGGACAAGGGATTAACAAAAACCATTTAATTGTTGAACAAGAAGGTGAAAGAAAACCCTATTTTAGCATGATTAACAAATTTTAAAAAAGTGTTTGAGGTTGATTGTGTTGCTTCACATGTGGGTATTGGTTGTATGTCGAGCCACGAATGAAGAAAAATAATATATTTTAGTGAAAATCTTTATGAGATAAGAAATAAGTATTTTACATATGATGTTGAATTTTACTTCATTATAAAAGCATTGAGAGACTAGAGGCATTACCTAGTGCATAATATGTTTATGATATTTACAAGCATTGTGCCTTGAAGTAATTGAACACTCATAATAAGTTAAATAATAAATTTACAAAGTAGGTGTCCTTCTTGCAGGGATATACTTTTGTTTTTTAGAAAAAAACCCAACAAAGTAAAATCATGAAGTTAATGTTTTGAGAAAGCGAGTGGTACTATTAATTACTATAGTTTCTGATGTAGTTAGATTTCATGTAATTAAGAAATTATATGAGACTAATCCATATTTTTGGGAGATAGTTGAACAAGGATAAAACATTTAGTAGGTGAGATGGGTACTATTCATGATGAGTATCTTATACATGATGGTTATCGCTACAAGAGAAAATAATTATGTATTCTGATTGCAGTTCTGAGAGACAACATTATCATAAAATTACACATTGGTGGTTTGAGTACACACTTTGATGGGAATTAGATGAAAACTTTGGTGGAAGAAAAGTATATTTTTCCAAAGCTGAAGAGATATGTGCCAAGTTATGTTTCAAGATACAAAATATTCCAAGTATCTAAAGGCCTTGCAAAAAACATCAAGTTTTTACATGCCATTACTAGTACCAAGAAGACCATGCATATATTTGAGTATGGATTATGTTTTGGATTTCCAAAGACACATAGTTGAAATGATACATTTTTTTTTGTTGTAGGTATATTTTATAAGATGGTTCATTTTATTGGAATATGTAAGAAAACTAATGATGCCACTAAAGTAGAAGATGCATTTTTTAAATATATTATGATATTTTATGGTGTTTCGAAATCTTTTTTTTCAGACATGGTAAAAAACATTATAAGTCATTTTTGGAAGATTTTATGGAAGACGCCGAGAAATATAAAAGCTTTTGTGCTAAGTTGTTTTTAGTCACTAGATCCATGAGAGTCCCACTTGTATCAAATAATATAGAAGCTTTTTAAGCTGTGTCTAAAGCATCACTTTCAATATCATCTCCATTCACTGTAATAAGTTTAGGAAGAGCATCCTTCCACCACGATTTCTCCATTTTACGAACTAGTCTAGACCTTGGTCAAATAACCTATATCAAAGCATCTGTGACAATAAAAATACAAACCTCATAGTGAAGAGGTTGTGTTCAAAATCGATTCTTAGATTTTAGGTCACATTTTATTGATATATCCTTGAAGATATCAATACTAACAAGGATCCAGGAAAAAGAAGTATGAGAAAAATTAGAAGTGGTAGGGTCTATCAACAAAAACTCATCTAGAATGTTACCAATTATCTTATAACAAAATTTGATCCATAAATAAAAAAGTAGATATGGAAGATGAAACAAGATTAAAAGATTCAATAAATAAATTAAAACTTGAAAATCATTAAAATCTATTTTTTTATAATACAAATTGCATAACAAATTTTTTAATACATATCTACCACCACATAATTTTTACTCCCCTATACCCACATCTCTATTTATATAACTAAACCTTGTAAACATTTTTTATAATATATAAGTTTATCTTTTATATTAAAAAATTAGACCTTTTCTTTCATAATAAATGAATAATCCTCTAATCGAAAGTAAAAATCTTACCTCATCATAAATATTAAGAAATAAAATCAAATTTTAAATAACATGAATAATTTATATAGTGTACCATTAAACCTCTTTGACAATCAAAAGCCAAATGCATAATTTTTTACATTTATAGAAAGTAGGGATTAAAAGAGAAGGCTCACTAAATAGTATGAATAGTTTATATAGTGTATCTTTAGCAACCAAAAGCCAATTGTATAATAATTTTTTACGAATAAAGAGTAGGGATTGAAAGGGAAGGCTCACTAAATAAAATGTCGAGTGTCTCCTTCGGTTGACTATTTATACTAAACACTTTTCACTTTTATGGAACGAAAAAAAGGCCCACACAAAGACTTTTGGTATCTAGAGCTTTGTTGAACCAAGCAAAGTTGCTTCCTAAAATATTTGTTAATTTCCAATTACACGTAGGTTGACGAACTTGTCAAAGACGTAGACGATAAGATTTTAAGGTGTAAGAAAAGTCATAACAAATTTGTGTTTTTATTATTTAGAAAATAAGACGGTTGACCTATAATCATTCACATGTACTTGGAGTGCCGAAAATCTATGGTTAAAGCCATGCGTTTCGGCACATATGAAGGCATGTTGATGTCAATTTTATTGGACTTATTAGGATTGTGAGAAATTCAAAACATACGGCGGTGTCTTTGTGTTTTAGGCTTTACAGGTTGGATTTAGGTTTGTTAGTCAAACAGTACATGATTCTAATTCTTCCCAGTTAAATTTTAACTTTCACTTGATTGATTTAACGCATAGAAAACGTGTTACTGCTTTCCAGGTTTCAATTTCTTATTCTCTTCTATTATTTAGTTTCCTTAGCGTCGAGCATTTCATATTCAGATGTCTTCTCAATAATGAAGACGTGTGGATAAGAAGATGGCTTCTTTTGAGTGTGGGTAACCTGCAGCCATTGACGCTAAGGATGAACCGCGGGGGTTTAATTGTGAGATGGGATTATTGGTAAGGTCTAACGTGATTGTCTGAGAGGAAGTGGAAGTGCTAATGGTGGGATTGGAGGCAAAGCATCGATCTAATCGATACATGTATGGATTATTGGCTTTCATGGTTTCCCGGCTTTAGGTGGAACCAGATAAAAGCATGGAGACTGCTGCTTTTGTGGTGGAAGCCATGGCAGTTGCAGCAATTGGAAGTGGATGGTTGTGGCTTCCCTCGTATGTTGTGATAAGTATTGCCATGTCATCTGGATATCTTTGTACCTGCACACATATATGATCACCATATATAAGCATAAATCCAGAGTCTTTGAGATGTAAGAAAATTTTCATGTATGCATGAAGAGAATGGATTATTTTACTAAGAATTATGCGGACCTGTTTTCGAACTGGGCATTTGGGGACAACGGTTCAATGATAGTATCCTCTGGGACAGATATTACCCTTCGCTATCTTCTGCCCATACTTTCTCCAACCACACTCATCTATCATCTGAAATTTCAGTCAAAATAGATTTATTAAATAAAAAATGTCATGCCCTAAGTTTATTCTTTAGTATGTCATGGTTTTCAGCATGAATTAAATTAGTATGAATTAAGCAATTTGAGGTTTTTTTTAAATTTCTTCCATTAACGGTAGCACATCGCACAGTAGACAAACATTGGCTTAAATTTTCTTGAAACCACATTAAACAGTTTAAATGTACTGATTTTCCTTAATTATATTGTAATATTGTACTTTGCTCCATAAATTTAGCATCATCTCTTGCCATCAAACCATGGATTTCGTCTTTTTACCCTCAGATTGAGGCCTTCAACGTCAAACCGATTTGGGTGAGGCTGCGGTTTTGGACAGCGTTTTGTTTCGAAGCCACAAGGTTTATTTGGGGCAATTTTTTATTTATGGATTCCAATCTCTCCATCGCATTATTATTGCTTGGATATTAGTTAATCTAGGTGTTTCTAAAGATCTTGATGAGTTTATGATGCACAATTAATAGGCTAATTTTTTGGAGGTTATAATTTTTCATCCATAACTTTTTTTGAGCTCTTCCACACGTCAAAAACACTGTATCGAACTCTTCCACACATCAAAAAAATTGTATCGAAAAGTTCAATTTTTCCGTAAAGTGCTTTATCTCTTTAAATTTTATTTTGATATTTTTCAGAGGTCAAACATGATCGTGTGAAGGTCCAAAATTAACATTTAATGATTTTCTGAGAATTTTCTATTTTTAGAATTGTATGTCAACTTCAGTTGAATTTCATCCCATAAGCTAATTTTACTATTTAAGATATTTAAGAAAAAATTTATAGCCACACACACTTGCATGCAAAACTTACTATAAATAGCTGCTACTAAAAATAAACATTTTTTTTAGATTTTAGATTTTATTTTATTTTGCATGTAAACTCTAATTTTTGAGTTTAGGCTTATTTAAGAATGGTTTGGGTTTGTAATTATTTCAAATTATTCAATACACATTAATACAAGTTATTGTTCAGAATCTTGGCCTATTGGTAATTTTATTTGTCTTGTTAGTTTTTGGGTTCACTATTTGGTCTCAAAGCAAGTTCGAATATTGGAGTAAAAAATGGTGAGAGGATGAGGAAGTGTTATGCAGATGAATCAGATGATACAAGAGATGCAAAGGAAAGTTCAATAATTAACATAGGTTATCACCAATTAATAGAAAAGAAAAGGTGGTGATGAGGAAGACACAGATCATGATGAATAAGTTCATAAAAAAAGAACATTAAGAGCAACCATCGTCAATGGAAGAGATGATGGTTCAAGATTTATAAGGAAAAAATTAAGGAATCAAGGTTGATGTTATAGATTATGGATATAGTTTAAAACTAGAGGAGTTAATAGATTGGATAAATAACAAGGAGAAGTTCTTCGAGTGGAAGACTATGAGAGAAGACAAAGGTAAAGTTTTCATGCACAAAATTGAAAGGTCATGTATTGATTTGGTGGGATCCCATGTAAAAAAAATATAAAAAAGTTAAAGAGAAGATTAATTTATAAAAAAAGATGGAGAAGAAGCTAAGGGACAAATTCTTTTCCTTTGGATTATGCACAAGCCCTATACAAAAGAATCTAAAATTTGAGGCCAAAGGTAATAGTATATAAGAGTATATAGATAATTTTATAAGCTTTCTAAATGAGTGGAGCGTGATGAAATAAAAGAGAAAATAGTTATAAGGTATGTAAATGGTTTGAAATTTTCTATTTAAGATGAATTAAGCATGCATAGAATAATCAATATGGAGGAGGCTTATCAATTAGATTTGAAGGTAGAACAAAAACAAAATAGATAAAATTTCGAAAGGACATCTTCTAGTCGAAGAAGAGGTGGATCCCCTCCAAATAGGGGATGAAGTGGGTTTAATAGCACTAGAAGTGGCTTTAATTCTAATAAAAGTGAATCATCATAGAAAGGCAAGATGATAGTAGGTGAAGATTTCAATACCAATAAAGAGGAAGAATATTTCAGAGAGGATGAGGTTATAGTGGTGCTAGAGGATGGTTTTTGAATTAACGCATATCTTATGTTTGTTATAGATGTGGAGAAGAAGGGCAAAAATCATTTAAGTGCCAACACTATAAAGATCAAGAAAGGAGGCAAGAAGATTGCCCAAGAGTGAATTTAGTTGATGCTTAGATAGAAGAGAAAAATATTGATGTTATACCTATAGATGTAGGAGATAATCTCATCATGAGAAGAACCATGATCACTTGAAAGATGGAATAAGTGAAAAATAAAGAGGTGGTTATGCATGACTACAACCCAATATTTCTCAAATAAGATGTATTTTGGGTGGAACATTATGCAAAGCAATTAAAGATGGTGGTAGTTGTAAAAATATGGTTTGTAAAAAAATGATAGATAAACTAAATCTACAATGTGAAAAGCATCTTAATATTTATCAAATTTCATGGTTTAAGAAAAAGAATGATGTTACATTAAATAAAAGGTGCTTAATCAAGTTTTCTATAGGAATGATGAAATATGGTGTGATGTTATTTTGATGGATGCTTACCATTTATTTTTAGGGAGACCGTGACAATTTGATAAGAAAGTAATTCATGATAGAGCAAAGAACACATACACTTTTTGGAAAGGTGGTATTAAGGTAGTTTTGTTACCTATTAAAGAGAAAGAGAAGATAGAAAGTATGATCTTTACCAAAGAATTTATCCAACATATGAAGGTAGTAGGTTGTTGTTATGCATTAGTAGCAAAAAATGAAGAAACAAAAATGGTGCCAATACCAACAAAAGTAACAAGAGTGTTATAAAAATATGTAGATATTATACTTGATGAGTTACCAGATGGTTTATAACTAAAAAGAGATATTAAGCATCATATTGATTTGATTCCAAGATCAGTGCTACCTAATTAAATAGCTTATAAGATGAGCCCAATAAAATACGTAGAATTAAATAAATAGGTTACTAATTTTCTATGAAAGAAGGTGATAAGGGAGAGTATGAGTCCATGTGCAACACCAAATTTGCTAACTCTGAAGAAAGATGGAGGATGGAAAATGTGTGTGGATAGTATAGTAATTAACAAAATTATAATAAAGTATAGGTTTCTTATACTTTATTTAGATGATATGATAGATGTGCTTGTAGGAACAAAATATTTTACCAAGATTGATCTGAAGAGTGTTTATTATTATATTCAAATTTGTGAAGGAGATGAGTGGAAAACTATATTCAAGACTAGGGATGGCTTATATGAGTGGATGGTGATGCTATTCGAATTATCTAATGCATCTAGCATATTTATGAGGGTGATGAATACAATGCTATGAGAATATATTGGTAAGTTTGTGTTTGTTTATTTTGATGATATTTTGATATTCATTAACACTAAATAAGAACACTTACAATATATGAGAATGGAAATGGATTTGTTAAGAAAGGAGAAGTTATATGTAAAGTTGAAGAAGTGTAGGTCTAAGCAGAATAAATTGATATTCTTAAGATTTCTAATTTCAACAGATGGTGTGAAAATGGATGTAGAAAAGATAAAGGCAATTGTTGAGTGGCCTATTTCAAAAAATATTATAGAAGTAATAATTTTTCATGGTTTAGTAACCTTTTATAGAAAATTTATTAGTATTGTGGCACCAATAATAGATTGTATGAGAGGGAAAGAATTTGTGTGGATAAGAGCGACCACAAAATGTTTTAAAATTTTGAAGAAGAAGATTATAGAAAGACTAATTTTATCATTACTAGATTTTAACAAAGTGTTTGAGGTTGATTGTGATGCTTCATTTATGAGAATTGGTGTTCAATTGAGTCAAGAAGGAAAGCCAATAACATATTTTAGTGAGAAGTTGAATGAGGGGTATACTTTTATGTTGAAACATAATTCAATAAAATAGACTCAGGTAGTTGATGCATAGAGCAGGACTGTAACATTATTAACTATTGTGTTGATCAGTGCAAGAATCCATTAATAGGTGGGACATTTATTATTCATGATGAGTATATTAACAAGAAGGTTATCTCTTCAAAGAAAAACAATTATGAATTGTTTTTTGGTCTCTATGAGATAATATAATAAAAGATTTACATAGTGGTGGTTTTGTTGGACATTTTGGTAAGACAAAAACAATAGCTTTGATGGAAGAAAAGTACTTTTGACCAAAGATGAAGAGAGATGTGATAAGGTATGTTTTATAGTGTGTAATATGTTAGGTGGCTAAAGGACATGCATAAAATATTAGACTATACATGTCATTACTAGTTTCAAGAGGACCATGGATAGATTTGAATATGGACTTTCTGTTACAATTGCTAAACACATAGAGATGTAATAATTCAATTTTTATTATTTTAGACTGATTTTCTAAAATAGTTCATTTTATTTCATGTAAGAAAACCAATGATGCCACTAGAGTTTCAAAATTATTTTTTAAGGATATTGTGACATTGTATGGTCTTCCAAAAACTATTACTTCAGATAGGGACATGAAATTTCTAAGTCATTTCTGGAGGACGTTGTGGAATAATATGGGTACTAAGCTATAATCCATTACTGCATATCAACCACAAATAGATGGACAGATAGAAGTTGTGAATAGGAGCTTAAATTTTTTGGTGAGATGCATAGTGGGAGAGAAGCCCAAGAAATGGGACTTGGCTCTACCACAAGCTGATTTTGCATATAACGTTTCAATGAATAGATCAATAGGAAAGTCATGATTTCCAATTGTTTATGAAATAAAGTCTATGAGTATTTTAGATTTGGTACAATTAGCAATTACAAATTGAACTAGTAATGATGGAGAAGAGTTTGAAGAATATATGTAGCAGTTGAAAGGAGTAAGAAGAAAGTTGTAAGAAAGTAATGAGAAATATAAATTACCAATAGATGTCAGAAGAAGATCCAAGGTATTTGAAGAAGGAGAGTTGGTAATGGTTTACTTGAGGAAAGAAATATTTTCAAAAGGCACATAAAATAATTTGAAGTACAAAAAAATTAGACGATGTAGAATTGTGAAGAAAATCAATGACAATGCATATGACATGAGTTTACCATAGAAATTTGATATATATCTAATATTTAATATTTTAGATTTATATGAACTCTATGGAGAAGATGATGAAGGTGATGAAGATGAATAAATACATTGCAAGCAATATGTTCCAAAGAAGCAGAAAGAGAAAATAAAGCAAGTTTTAGATATAAATACAGTGAGTACAAGGTAAGGGAATTATAACAAGTATTTGGTACAGTGGGAATGATTGTAGAAAGAAGACAAAACTTGGATTAAAAAATCAAATATAAAAAATATTGATAAGGACCAATGGTAGTAGTATAATCAAACCAACTCACAGGAGCTAAGTTATTTTCAACCAAAGGTGAATGATGTAGAAAAAATAGGCTAACCTTCTGGAGGCCATAAGTTTTGACCAGTAAATCTGTTTTGCCTCTTTCACGTGCCAAAATGATTGTATCTAAAATTTTGATTCTTCCCTAAGGTGCTCTATTCCCTTAGATTTGATTTAGATATTTTTTAGATGCCAAACGTAATCATCTAAGGGTCTGAAATTAATGTTTAATGATTTTTTCAGGAATTTTCTATTTATTTAAAATTGTATATTTTTAGAACCAGACATCAAATTAAGTTGAATTTTGTCCCATAGGCTAGTTTTATTATTTAGGATATTTATTGAAATTTTTACATGGTAGTGGTTTGGTTTCCCTATGCACTAACATATGTGACATTTCCTAACATGTACCTTAGCTTCTTGAAAAAGAGTAGGCCACTATAATCTTGCTAGTGGAACTTTATAAATGGTAGCCTTTCCAACATAGCCTCCTCCTATAATACCTTCATGAAGTTCTTGAAGCACCTTAGAATGTTCATGTTTCATAACACAACATCAAATAACTTCATCATGACCAAGCTTATAAAGATTCCCTCTTATGAGTTGAAAGGGTGTGGTGTGGACTTCGAGTTGTTTTTTGGCCTATAGAGTTAGACAGTCAGGTGATGAACCCACAGTTAAGAAAGTAGAAATATATTCCAACTCTTTAGGTAGTCGAGTAACATGGAAGAGTTGAGCTTTAGACAAATCATCTTTAATAGCATGCAATGGTTTCTCAAACTCAATTCAAGATAGATGGTTAGGGCCATATTTAGCTTTTCTAGGTTTGATCATGATGGAGATGTGAAAATTTTGGAAGAACACTATCTAGTGGAAAATTCGTCCAGGTAGCACATGTTCATTTACTGAGTACTTCCAGGCCTCATGATCTATATAGAATATAAAGGGTGTTTCTAATAATTACTATCAAAATTTTGAAGAGCATAAACCATCAACAATGCTTTACACTCTATAGTGGTGTAAATCCTCTCAAATATAGTGATTTTTATACTAGAAAAGTAGATTGGATGACCAAGGTAACCTTCCCCTAGTTGTTTAACTATTGTACCAACTTTCATTCTAGACACATCAACATGGATGTGAAACGGTCTTGTCTAATTAAGGAACTGTAGGATTGGAGTGGTCACTATATATTTTTTAATGTCTTAAATGATTATTGATAGGACCAATTCCATATGCAATGCTCGATATGATTTATAAGTTCCTCTAGAGTTGCAACAATATTTACATATCCACAGATGAATTTTTGATAGTAACGTGAATGTTAGAAAGATGCAACCCTCACATAGAGACTTGAGTGCTAGGAGTTGAAAAATAATAGATACCTTAGTTGGGTCTACCCAAAGTCCATCTTTACAATAATTTGTCCTAAGCAAGGTGTAGGAAATAGGCATTTTTAAAAGTTTAGTGATATTTGTAAGACTCAGTAATGCTCAAGCATGAGCTTTAGGTTAGAGAAATGGTCCTTAACCAAGCCATAGACCATCCAGTCATCCAAGTAGGCTTGAATAAATTTATGGATGAAATTCTTAAAGGCTTCAATAGCTATTCGCGATAACACTATTAGTGCATTCTTTACCCCAAAAGGCATAATGATATACATGAAATACCCCTATTTTGTAGTAAACATAATCTTTGGTTGGTCCTCCTCAGTGATCTAGACCTGATGGTATCCATAATATATATATATATATATATATCACACCCAATAACACCTTCAAAGATTTCCTTTCTTAATGGTGTTGGGAAAGAATTAGAAATGCAAGACACGTTAAGGACCTAGTAATCAACATAGATTATGATGCATCCATATTTATTTATACTAATCACCATGGGGCTGACCCACTCAAATTTATCACTAGAGGTGATTATTCCATCATATAACATACTATCAATTTCTTCTTTGACACGTGCCCAAAGATTGGGATTCATCCTATATGGCCTTTTTCTAAATGATCAAGTGTCTGTATCTAGTTTGATATGCATATTTCCTAAGTATGGATGAACTCCTTTCATCTCATTGTAGTTTATTGTAAAGACATTATGATATTCATTTAATAACTTGAATATTTTTGAAATATCTATATCAATCAAATAGTTTCCTATAGTATCCATTTTTGGTTATTATTCCATGTTAATGTTGCTCTAGATAATTTGAATTGGCCTAGAGTAAGAGTTGTTGGTATTGGCACTAGTATCATAAAAAATTCATGTGCCATAGTCTGTAAGAACATATAAATGGTTTGATAAAGGGTCAAGTGGATTAGATCATTCACCTTCTTCCACTTGAAACACTAACTTCTATTTTCCTAATCGCATCTCTTTGTGTCGATTCTAATCAAGGAATAGTTCTGGTATAGAAATAAATTATGTCAATGGTTCATTAAAGAGATGTATACCTTCTTTAGGGATATAATGGATACTTCTTAGGTGATCTTCAAAGTGACTCAGGTCACCTATAGCTAATTCATCCATGGTTTGTAGAGTGAGGCATAAATTCATCCTTTGTGAAGAATAAGATAGTGACAAGTTCATGTTTTCCTTCAAGAGATGCTAAGATTAAGTAACCATGTGTCACTCTCCATAAACATACCATACCCATTCTTAAGTGCATAAATTATAATAGAATGCATGCACCCTTAAGTATTCTAGTAAGTAAGACTCTTCATCTCTCCACATTATCTTGTAGGATTTTATGTGGGGTTTAGATGCTTGTAATCCATTATACATGATTGTTCCCTTGAGTTTGTTATCATGATGAAATCAACGATATAAGGTTGAGAATACTTGATCCCACTAGAGAAGCCACTCATAATGGGTTTGCCACCATCTTGAAGCTATACAATCAAAAAGGTGAACTAAAGATTGAATAGGGTCTATGTTCTTATGATAAAAGTCTTGAAATCATTGGACAAAGTCTTGAAATTCCATTTGTCCATGGAAACATGGAGCGTTGTCAATTTTTATAGAGGTGTATCCATCATTTTTCCCTTCATAATGTGGCTGGTGATAAGGTGAATGACACTGTGGAATTTATGGTATTGGCATCGAACATTCTCTTCATAATTAATATAACTACACACTTTTTTGTTGAGGCCATAGCCACCATGGGCCCAAAAATTACAATTATTGATTGTAGTGTCAAAAAAGGACTAAGTGTCTGACCATCATAAAACACCATCAGGAGTAGGATCACATTTTTCATCATTCCTGGTAATGATATTATAGATGTGGTTAAAATCTTCTTCCATATTGATAGGTTCTATGTAAAGGGGTCCATGTATTTGATCTAGGGGAATAATAATGCGTTGCTCAGTGTTCTCAAAACTGATGTAACGCTTCTTGAAACTCATGTTTGAATTATTTTCATAACACCAAGGTCATCCCAAAAGAGTTGGGAAATCATTAGTCTCTACTATCCTGAGAACTTCAATGTCAAGCTTAAAAGGTACTCCAAGTATATCAACCATTGCATTTTGTAAGACACTAATGGGTAGAGCATGAGTTTTATTAGCCATAAACAATACATGTGGTAATATTTGTAGTATTATACTTGCCATTTTATGCCATACATCCTTTTTGAGGATGTTAAATTTATCTCCAGTGTCAACTAGGATGTCTTGAATTACCCACCCATTGATGGCAACATTTACTAGTATCTCTTTATCTTATAGAGGAATAGGAGGAATAAGAGTATCTTGTTGCCAAGCATGATTTAATTAATGATCCTCAGTCTGACAAGTTACTTGATATTTAATGTCAATTGGTGCTTTTACTTGATTTTTAATCCAAATGATAAGTTTTAGGACAATTTATTCATCCAACGTGCACTCGCAAATCTCTTAGAAGTCATCTCATGCAACATTTTAAGGTTATGTAACCTTCTACATATCAACGCATTTTGTTACCTCTTTATCCTTGAGAAATTAAATCTATCCTAGGAATTCTTGTACCAACATCATATTTTCCTTGAGCACGTACTTCTATTATTGGGCATCAGGATACTTCCTCATTTGAGTCTCTTTATGTTGTACCTTCTCAATAAGATTAGATGTAGAATGAGACTATCCTCCGCTACATGTAGCTATATTCACTTTTTCAATTATTAGGGTTAATTAATACACATGCCACTATGGTTTCTCAATATGAATCATACCTACACCCTTTTAATTTATCTCTTTGGTTATATCTATGTACAAGTCAGGACATTCTTCCAACTGATGGTCCTTTATACAAAAAGAACATGTAGGGTAAACAAGACAATGTCTTTGGTAGTGGTCCAAGGATCCACACTTGTAACATGTTCTTGGTGGGAAGTGACCACCTCTTAATCCTCATCCTCTACCATGACCATAATAGAAACCATTATCTCGATTGTTGGTTACATAGGTTGGGTGCTTACCGTGTGTGTGTGATTTATGGATGTCACTAATCAGCCAATAATCATTAGTGTCATGGGTGTAGGCATCACATATTTTATAATAGTAAGACACCTTCAAGTGTGTAGTTCACTGCAAGAGAGGACAATAATGCACATCGTGGTCCTCATGGTAGATTTCACATGACTATTTTAGTATAGCATGGATGTTCTTGCCTGGGTAGTTAATTTGAGTATGTCCTTCAAACTCACAACCAGTGCACCAAAGACCATTATGAGTATCATATGCATTATATCCAACTAATTTCTTGATTTATGATGCCATTGAAGCTACTTAGGCTTACATGAAAGGACTAATATTAGTATCAATACTATCAACTTCTTTAGCATGGAGGGTAGTTTAAAAATCCTTACATAGGCTAGTAAAGGACTTTTGAGACAATGTGCATCGAAATGGAAATCATAAATCTCCCAAAAACCATTTTTCATGTTAGGGAACATTGATTTAAAATGGTATATTTGATAATAGTGTTTTGAACCTTAAATCATACTCTCATACACTTTTATTAAGTTCTTGATTTATGTCCCTCAACATGGCTATACTTTATTGTTCAAATTCAAGAATGTCAAATTCTTGAAAAAATATCATTTTAAGCTGATCATAGTCAACCATCACTTTCTAAATGTCAAATTTTATATACCATTTGTGCACTCACTCGAACAATGTAGTTACAAATTGGGTGGCTTTTTTCTTAGAAGAAGTGATGTCTCATGTCCTCTGGATAAGTTCATACTTATGGATGTGTTCAAATGCATTCTACACATCTCAATATATAGGTAAGTGGAGTGTCATTTACTAATATACCATTGGTGGCTAAGGTGCTTAAACTAGTGATTATTAATAACCACCAAATCC
Organism: Torreya grandis; assembly: GCA_037957365.1. Lineage (NCBI taxonomy): Eukaryota > Viridiplantae > Streptophyta > Pinopsida > Cupressales > Taxaceae > Torreya > Torreya grandis. The sequence goes on from JARHVA010005165.1 coordinate 313,915, forward strand.
TATCCCTTGAGGGGGAAGTACACCACTTCCTCCAGGCCACCTCCTAGTCCACCTCTAGTGCCTTTAGTATTAGTGCTTATGTTATGGGGCATCGTAGCTAGTTGATTAATAAGGTTTATGCCTATGCATTGTCCTCTTTGAATGCCAATTCCATCAAGCATTCCAAACTGATCCATGTAAATCCCTTGAAGAGGGAAATAAATTGTGAAGTCCATATCAGTTACAGATGTCTCAACTACAATATATCTTATAGTTCTAGTCTATGATTCCATGTTATCTGTATCTCAATTATGTCTATGTATGTCATCTAAGTCAAAAGTATCAACATGCACTATGGCTTGGGATCATGGTTGGTTCGTTAGTTTCCATCATCTGGCTAGTTTCTCCTTCATATGATCTCAATGGCATGGGGCACGGTTCAAAAGTGAAGGCATCCTATTTGTGTTTTTCTAATTCCCTTTAGATCCTAAAAACACTTCTTGAGTTCTCCTAATCTCTTCTTATGCCACTTACTCCTTTAATCCTTTGTTGAGCTTCATCATACTTCTACTTCCATAATGCCCACTAACTGGCAACCATTCTGAACCTATAATCTTTTACCAACTCTTCTCTACTCCACTTACAAATGTGTGGATCATGAAAAGAGGGATTTAGTTCTAAATTTGGACGGTTTCAAGTCTAAATTCAACAAATAACTTCTTGATTTATTATGATAAACATCTAATGTAACAACCATGTGGTTATTAGAGGAACTAGAACATGGATTCTTCAAGATAAGAATAGGTAGTTACAACATAATATAGAATGTAGCTGTTCAAAACTCCTCTCCACCAGATTTTAACATCTCACATCCATGGTACTCTAGTTTGTGTTAAAACTCTTTGTCCTTGTAACATCTAAGACTCTCTTCTCCAAAGTTTCTTGATCATCCTTGGGAATACGTAGATAGCCAAGTGTGTAAAAGAACTGGAATCTTAGAAAATAAAGTTTCATAAAATGTGCTATATAGATTTTCTTCTACCTATTATCATGTGGAAACTCTTAGTTCAAGGTAGGGAGATACAAAATTATGTTCATCACCAACAATCCATTACTTAATACTCTTAAGTGTTGTACACTTAAACATCTTCCATGACTATGTAACAAGTGTCATGAATCCCATCAATGGAACCAAAATATTAGGTTTTTATTCTTATTATTTATTTGTTATTGAAGTATAGCCTAATGAGCTACAACACTTGCCCTTTCACATAATATTTGTGGTCTTACATGCTCACCCAAAGTGTGTAGCTAGAGACTAGTTCCCATAAATTATGTTGTGTAATAACATTAACTTAGTTATATTCCTTAGTTTAAACTTGTATTTACTTAGATATTACATAGAGAAAAAGATAAACTAATTAATCCTAGTATCATCACATTCATTCACCATAATCATGCAAAAGAATGCCATAAAGTTCTGAGATTGTTATTTAGAAAAGGAAAAGACTTTTATAGATTTCATACTAAGTTCTAATCATCAAATGATCAACTCAAACTAGTGTAGATACACAACTATCCATTTTACTGAACATGAACACAATAATGGTTACAATATCCACAACTCATATATTGAGCATCAACAGAGCATTATCAAGAAAAACATATCATCCAGTGTTTTACAGTAGGGGTATCTATACTTGTTTATCCCTGACCAAGTATTTAAAAAATTAATGGCAATAGTAAATGGCCAATGAACTCTCTACAAACTAAAATTTATGGCAGTTAATGAGTTAACTTCTCCTAAAGACTCAGGCCTTTGCACCCCCTGTATACTTGCTCTATGCTAGATCCTTGCTGCCATGTGTCTTCTTCCTTATGGTCTAGTGTAAAATATTTTATGGATAAGGTTTGGTTGACTCTTAGAAATGGCTCCTTAACCACTCCTTCCCATGTGCTCCCCAAGTCTTCTGCTACTATTTTGATTCCTATGTTTTGGGTTTCTCATGATTAATTCTCCTTTGACTGGGTCCTTTCATGTTGGTGCATCCTTTATTTTATGATTTTATGCCCTATAGGTTTCATGCCACTATGCTTCTATGCCATTCATGTTTCATGCCATAGACTTTTTGTGCTATACTCCTTCCACACCGTTTTGGTTTCATGCCAAAATATCAAAACACTTAGCCAAAATTTAAGGTCCAAGAAGGTAATTAAATAACTCAATATTGCCAAGATTTTAGGTTATACGTAATAATCTTGCCTCACCAAGTTATAAATATCATTATGTTGAATGGTTGAGATAATCTCAATTTCCAGGTAGAAACTCACTTTTGCTCTAAAGTTGGGGTATGCAAATTTCAATTTCTCCCTATCTCTATCTCCTTAGATATATGCACTTTAAATATCTATCTATGTTTGTTCTAATATCATTTCTAGAGCCTTATAGTGATGCATACTTTTTAAAACAACTTGCCAATAGGTAAGGTGGTCACATCAACACATAATTGTACTCTTAAACCTTACTCTTTTAATTTCAATATATTTTATGTACTATCAAACTAGATTATATGCATTGATTTTAAACTACATAACATGCTCTTGGTTGATGTTTAGTCAATGGAAAAACATTCAAGTTTAGCAAACAAAAAGACAAGGTGTGTAAATACACCCATGTATGCATTCCTTTCCTTTAGACTATAAATTTCATTAATAGATTAAATGGGGGAATGTAGATGATATTTTATGATTATATAACATCTCACTCTTGTATAGCTAGAAAACATAGACCTTCATTGATTCTCTCAGCTTTTTACATTTCCTAATTTTTGTATGTCTCACATCTACTCTATCTTTTTTTCCCTTGGCAAAAATATCTTATTCTAAGTAGTCTTATGTTGATGACTCAAAACTTATATCTTTCCCAGAATGCTTCAAATGTATTTACCTTCCATATATGTATGTTTTGAACCTGTACTTGCTTTCCTACTCCTTGGGCACTAATGTCTTAGACAAATAGTAGTGTCAATGTTACTGTCATGTCCCAATGAAAGATTTCATTGTAATAAAGTCATCCAATTCAAAAATGAAATGTTTAAAATAATGGTCGATCTAAGTTATTTAATGAGAGTTATTACCCTAAAGGGATTGATATAAATACTAGATAAACCTATATTCATTTCTCACCTAGAAAATACCAAAGAGACAAAGGCAACTTATAAAAACCACCCTATCAAGCATTCAATTGATAAAAATATTCCCTATTTATTTCTATTTCTATACCAATCATAGATACTTGACATCATATGTGTTAAGTAATAAATGAGCAACCCAAGAGTCTAATTTTCTAAGTTACAAGATAAGTCATTATTATACTTGTTTTACACATATTATATGATCCACACAAAATCTAACACATAGGGGATAGTTACATGAGTATGATTCCCTCTTTTGGACTATCAAATATATCAATAACACCCATTGATAGTAGCGTCTTTTTGGTAGTTTAACACCATGTGCCCACTAACCCATTTTTTTCCCAAGGTCACTATGAAAATGGAAAACTACAGTTTTGTCATTTCAAAGTGAGAAACAGTTCACGACCAAGATCTGAATGTAGCAGAGTGAATTTGAAAGAAAACCTAAAATCATTAATTGGTCACATCATGTTTTAGTATATACTCCATGTATAAGACACTAGCGTCAAACCCAGATAGTAACATCGATATAACTATCATAAGATGGTTTTACTATCTAGAGATTAAGAAATGTCAAAATCAAAATTTGATGATTATTCTACAATATCCTTCCTACCTACTTTTCTCCTATTCTAAATATATAACTATAATATCATCAGAACAAGCTAAGTATTTCACTACTTTGTCATTACTATATCTAGCATAGTTAAACTTTTCATATTTAGACTATCTCAACATAATAAATTTAGTGTATACTTATATCTAAGTTTAGCATCTAATTGGACATATATATATCTAATTATCACCCTTGTATCATTTCATTTATATATAACCCTTTAATACATTTAGAGAACCCCAATTTAGATCATTTTAGGCTTAAACACAATATTTTGACATAATTTTGTTTACCATTTCAGGCCATGATGACCAAGTTGTGATCTTGTGCCTCTCAGACAATACCCATCTCTCCTTGTGTATATTGATTTTAATCATGATAGTAGGGTTGACTCTATCTACAAACAAATGTTGTCAAAATAATACAAAATTTGATCATCTATTCCACTTTATTTCTAATCTAATGGACTAACACTAGTGTTATAAGACTATAATTTATGCTTGATTGTAGAGTTTATTCATAAACTAGGATGTGCTTATTCTATTTTAATTAATTTATGTGGGATTTTTCATTTCATTTTAAATTTGTTACTCTAAGACCTATGTGTGATTAAATACAAACATGCTTATAGCTCATTCATTAAGAGGAATCTTAGAATCAAGCATTCACCCATTTTCCCATAAGTTTTCCCTATGTGATTATAACCTTAGACATCATGAAATTTAGCATACATTGGTATAACTTTTACTAAACATGCTTTTGTCCTAAAAGTGTTTGTGTTGTCCCATTGATCAGAATGATTTATTTCTACCTTGCCCTCCCTCTATTTTGATGTCTATTAGTGAATAATTGACCTTTCCATTTTATTATAAGTATTGAATTAAAGTAAATTAGATCCCTAAAATTAAACATGTTATAATTTCTCTTATTGATAGTTTAAATGTTACATTAGCCAGTGATAAGCTTAGTATTGGAGCTCTGGTGGTAGCATTCCATCTCTTGGATATCTATTTCAATTAGGTTATACAATAAATCCCTATACCTGCAACTCATGCCATGAATTATTTCATAAGTAATCCTAAAATGAGAGGACACATGTCTCTCAAATATTCTCAATCTCACTTAGTACAACTCATCCAATAGGTGTGGTCAAGAGAGATATATTAGACCGAATAATAGATGGCACTAGAAGGATAACCTTTTTCTCATTATCTAATAAAGCTTGAAACTACTAGCCTACCTATGAGAAAGATAGAGCCTATTGTATGGATCACTAGATCTTGAGTTTGTCCTAGAAGACTAATAATATCTTGACTAAAATTTCAAAGGGAGACCGTCACCTATGGTAGCACCCACTAGCAAATCCTCTCAATTTTTACCTAAGAATTATACCAAGTGTGGGACATATTGTTGAAGAACTTGTAACCTCATATAAGAATGTTAAAGATAAAGATGGTTCCTTTAGGATTTCACTCTGATTGGCATAGTGTATGACATACATAGATGAAATACAAGAAGATTGGTCCTTGCATAATTATAAAAAAATCATTGGCAATGCTTATGATGTGAGTTTACTATGAAATTTTGTTATTTATTCATTATTTAATGTTGTAGATTTACATGATTTTCATGGAGATGATGATGAATGGGAATAAAAAGAAGAATTAGATTGGAAGCAATAGGTATTGAGGAAGATGAATCAAAAGATAGTGCATGATTTTAATAAGAATATAATGAGCACAACAATATGAGTTTATAATAGGTATTTGATATAGTGGGAAGGACAACAACAAGAATACACATAAGGATAAATGGCAGGATTATAATTAGGGAAATTCGAAGCCTCTAAGTTCTTTTCAACTATAGGATAATGATACAAAAACCTATCTTGTGGAAGCTATTACTTTTGTTTTGAGAACCTGTTTGAGCTCTAGTTTTTTTAGATAAGATATTAGAAAGGGTAATTCATCCATATCTAAATCTATCTAGTTACGTTCAATTTTCATTTGGTTTTAACCCATAAGTAACCATCTATGGGTCAAACATTAAGTTTTAATATATATTTTTAGGAGTTATAATCTTTTAAAAATAATATATTTTTGTAACCAAAGATGAACAAGAAATTAAATTTGTTCATTTACATACAACTTTAGTTTATATGGGATAAGTTACTAATTTTAGGCCCATTTGAGCTTGCATGTAAAATTTACTTAAAATAATAATGTAAAGTTTGCTTAAATTAGTAGCCAATAAAAATTATGGCTTCAATTAACTTGATGTAACTTATTTATTTATTTTGCATGTTCAATCCAATTTCCTGTTGAGATTTATTTAATGATTTTTTTAATCCTTTTTATTTATTTATGAAGAATCAATAAAGATTGGTGTTTCGAATCAATAAATTGGCTTAGTTATTTCAAGTCCCACCTAAGTTCAAATCTCACTAAGATATATAATGCTGAATGTGGTTGTTGTTAGTATTCTCGGTTGAGTAGTTATTGATGTTGGTATTCTTGAGATGATTGTGGTCATTTATATATATATATATATATATATATATATATATATATATATATATATATATATATATGATCACTTGGAAATCATGACCCCCAATTATGTTTTCGATCAATTCATAGCTTCGATCAAAAGTAAATCTCAATTAAAAAATAAAAATTAATATTTCATTAAACTTTGTATATTCTTTCTTACTCTCTATTGTGGAAGGGAAAGGTTCTTTAAAAACCTCGATTATTACCATTAATACAAAAAAAAAATTAATATTTTAAAAAATCTATAAAGAAAAATGACTATTGATATTTTAGTTTGCTCATTTATGATTTCGTCACATAATCTTCTTTGCTCAACCTGCTCAGCGCTAATGAATCTTTTCCCGTTTTTATCCTAAAGACAACCATCTATAATATCATGTGTCTCTTCGTGTATGTGCATACGTGTTTTTTGAACATTTATTTAATGCATAGTCCTCTCAACAAAAGTTTGATCATATTATTGAACGGAAAATGGCTGATATGCCTATTATGTCTTCCTTCTTATTGAATTTGTATAATATTTTAATTATTATGGATGACATCTCAATTTCATGCATATTATTTAAGATACAAAAACTTATTCCAATAAAAAATTACAACCACCCCTTTGTTTTTCTAGGTCTAAAAAAATTCCCGAATGTTTTTATGAATTCTCATTTCAACTTTCATTTAATTGTAAGATTATACCTTTTAATTTCATTATTTCCAATCTGAAATTTATACTTTTAAAACAGAAACGTAATAATTATTCTACAATGAATAATATTTTAAATAAATCCAGCTAGTTATGAAAGTAACAATTGTCCCACAATGAATAGTATTGTAAATAAATCCAACTACTTGTAAGTACTAATTATCCTCGAATCAATATTAAGATTCATTATTCATAATCTTGAACTCATATCTTTAAAAATATAAAGATAAAAATTACTACACGATGAATAGTATTTAAAATAGATCCAACTATTTGTAAGGTGTTTGTTGTCATCGAATTCAATGTTAAAATTCTTGTTTGATGAGGATGTATATTATTAAATCATCTTTTCTTACAACCTCATTTCATGATTAGTATAATTTTTAATTCCATGAATAAAATCTTTGTCCTCTACACATAAATATGATATATAATAGTATCTTTATGATATAAAAATGATAATAGTCATAATGAAAATAATAAATTAAACTATCATCCATTGTAGTTAATTATGAGCATTTCACGTTATCATTATTATATTTATAACTTAATATAAGTGTATTGATCATACATAATATCAGTATATATGAATGTTTTCATATATGTGTTTCATTATATTAATTTATATCATTAAACAATTAAAAAAATATAAAATTTTATGAAACAAAAGTAATATTATAATAATTTGAAAGGGATATACGTGGGTGTACAATATAGATGCCTCATAATAGGATGGTACAAGAAGAGTAATAGTTTTCTAGATAAACTTTAAAAACATTTAATTTTAAATTACAGAAGTTTATTTTTTTTGAATTTCACATTTAAAATATTTCTAATATATAAATGTATATACATACATGCATACATACATAGTATTGAAGGGTTACACAGATATCATTAAAATGTATTATATTTAATTTTTCTTATAGTTTTAAGGTGTTTCTTCCCAATAAATATAAGACAAAAAAACATATATTTTATAGATGATTAAAGATAAAGCACTAGATTCTAAGTAATATTTTGAAAACCAAACTATTCAATTATATTCATTAGAAAAATTGACCTATAACAATATCTTCTAGAACCTTTCTATTATTCAAATATTATCTAGATTGTATACCATGTTTCAAACACATTTCTCTAATTAACACAATTTTTTTTTTGGGTTAACTCTCTTTTATATTTGGATACTTATTTTCACTATCAATTCCTAATAATTATTTTCAAATATTTTAATATTAAAATTAAAATTTTAAACTTTATATAATATTTTTTTAATTTAAAATTAATTAATTAATTTTTTATTATTTAAAAATATTATATAATCTAATTAATATGGTAAAAAAATAATATTTATTTTTATTATAATTTAATTGAAAACCACTCATTTATACTACAAATAGTTTTAAAAAAAAATTTAGTATATATAAATTTAATTAAAAACCATACATTTATACTACAAATAGTTTAAAAAGAATTTTAGTATATATAGCTCATACTCGTTCACTTTTTATTCCAACCATGCCCACATCTCCTTATATAAATAGCTATCTCTTGTGAATATGTTTTATAATGTATAAATTTACATTTTATATTAAAAATGTATATACCTTTATCTTAATAATGGACGAATATCCCCTTATTATTGAACTTACTCGAGAATTAAAAGCTTACCTCATCATAAATATTAGTAAATAAAACTAAACTTTTAAAATGATATGAATAGTTTATATATCTATCTCCTTTAGTTCACTATTGACAATAAACACTTCATTTTTATGGAACGAAAAAAAAGGGCCCACAAAGACTTTCGCAGAGAGCTTAAAGCTCTCAAAGTAAAGTTGTTCCCTAAAATATTTATTAATTTTCAAGCACAGAAAGTCATAACAAATGCGTCTTATTATTAATTAAAAAATGAGGAATTTCTATGGTTAAAGCCGTAAGTTTTGGCACATTTGCAGGCATGACGTAATTTCTATTGGTCATATTCAGATTGTGAAAAATTCAAACATATGACGCTGTGATTGTGTTAGCAAACGGATCGTTTGTTTCCACGTTTTGGTACTCGAACAATGAGGGGATTCTAAATTCTAATTCTTTCTTGTCAAAACTTACTTTTCAATGGATTAAATTAATGCATAGAAAATGAATTGCTGTTGTCCAGGTTTTAGTTTCTTATTCTCTTTTATTATTAGAGTTCAGATTCTTCTTTTTAACTGTTCGGATGATATTAATTTTATCATTTCAATCTTTTACAAATTAAAATTTTGATAAATATATTGATTAATTTTATTTTTCATGTAAAACATTTCATATTTAAATGTCTTCTCAATAATGAGTTCAGATTCTTCTTTTCATGGATCAGATGATATGAGCCTCATCAATTCATTTTTTAAGAGAGAAAAATCTCATAAACATAATGATTAATGAAAAAAAATTAAATGAGATAATATAGTTTTCCATTAATTAAAAGCTTAAAAGTTGAATGGAATCCTTTTATAGTTTTGTTTTTATTTAATTATTTATGATTTTTTTAATTTTTTTTTTTTTTTTGCTTTTTTTTTTTTTTAAATTTATTTTTATTTGTAAAAAAAAATTGAAATAAATTCATATTAATGATTTATATAAATTTTAAGATTTTAATTTTAATTTTTTTAAAATATTAATTATTTTCTATTTTTTTTTTAGTGATTGAGAATAAGTAATTTTAATTTAACTTAAGAAAAAAAAGAAAAAAAACATATAGATTATAATTAATATTCACTTCCATTCCCTGTTATAGGTACTCGACGACCATTCTTTTCTTTATTTCCATAAAGAGTATTTCGATTCACGTTATTTTTTCACATCTTTTCACATTAAAACTTGAAAATGTTGAAGAGGATATATGGGAAAAGCATTCAAACCTGTGTTGGCGGTCAACAAATTTTACATCCAAATCTATGTTTATGGTCAACCAATTTTAATTTATAACAATTAAATAATAATAGCCTGGTAAACTACAATATAATAATTTCATCTCCAGTTTCGAACAATAAAATAGAAAATTAATTAATTAATTTATTACTTTCTATCTATTTGGTAGAGTTGTAACCTTCCTAATTATAAATATACTTCAACAAATAGTTGAAAATAGTATGCTAGATTTGCGCAACTCTCTGATCAGGTGAACCTGTTATGGGTTCTCCCCATTTCTTCTGATCATAATTGGGCACTATATTATTCCCTGCCTCGATTGCATCTCCCTTGGAATGGATGACTTGACTACTGATAATGGAGGCTACGGCGTTTACAAGGGCTGTTGAAAAATTAGGATGCGATGTAACGGCGGAAGTAGCAGCAGAGACCGTTTCTGCCAAAGAATGCTGGGCTGATGAAGCTCTGCTGGTAGTGACGGTTCTTCTTACAGAAGTTTCAGCGATGACATTTTGAATCAATGTCTGCAATGAGTCTCTTGAAAAAGCTCTTTGAATAGCTATTGGATTATTCAGGAACGAAGCGAGAAAATGTTGGTGGTGTAACTGGAACCTATGGGGCTCAAAGTCATAGTTTTGTATTGGAATGGAAAAATTAGGCTTGGTATTACTATTATAGGCTTGCTGATGAGGAGGCTGAGCATAGTAGACATGATTATGGTTCCAGGGATTCGAACTTGGGACCGCTGGAAATGAATGTTGGGAGCGAATTTTTGTGTTAGGACGATGAAGGGTAGAAAGGAAGTCGTATCCAGCAGCTGGGTGTCGGAATGAGAGAGGAATGGTTAAACCCATTGACGTTGAGAATGATCTTGCAGGTACTGAATTGCGTGGGTCTTTTTGTGAGTTGGGATTATTGGTAAGGTCTAATGTGATGGTGGGTAACGAAGTTGAAGTGCCAATGGTGTGATTACTGGCATTCATGGCTTCCGGGCTTAAGGTGGAACCAGATAGAAGCATTGAGACTGCTGCTTCTGTGGTGGAAGCCATGACAGTTCCAGCAATAGAAAGTTTATGGTTGTGGCTTCCCTCGTATGTTGTGATAAGTATTTCCATGTCATCTGGACATCTTTGTACCTGCACACGTTTACGACCACCATACATAAGCATAACTCAACACTCTTGGTAATCTAGTACATTTTTCATGTATTATGAAGAGAATGGATAATTTTACTAAGAATTATACGGACCTGTTTACGAACTGGGCATCCGGGGACAACAGTACAGCGATAGTATGCTCTGGGATAGAGATTGCCCTTTGCTTTCTTTTGCCCATACTTTCTCCAATTACACCCATCGATCACCTGAAATATCAGTGAACAATATAACAAAATTAATTTATTTAAAAAAATAATCTCATACCCTATGTTTAAATTTGTTTTCTAAAAAATATTTAGAACTCCACATATGTTTAGAATTTCATGGTTTTCAACATGAACTAAATTAGTATGAATTAAGCGATTTGCGATTTGTGTAACCTAATGCAATGTTTAAAAGACTCAGCTATTTTATACTTCATAAAACAAAGGAAATTTTGAATTAAATAAGTAGTTCTTACCGTTGGTGCTTTGCATCTTGCACGAACAGACACTCTAGCTTTTCTCTTCCGAGTTGCAGCTTCTGAATTTTCGCCTGCGTCATGCACAGTGTTAATTGCTTTGTTTGACTGCCCTTCTTGGCGAAGATTTATTACTCCATCCTTCACTCTACCACTGCTTTCAGTCCCTTCTACTGAAATATCCAGAGTCCCTAACTTTATCAAACCATCTTCTGATTCAGCCGTGCTACTTGAAGACAATTTTCCCTCATTAGTTTCTTTGCTGGTATCTTCATCCGTGACATCTAAACTAAAAGTAAATCCTTTGAGATGATCTTGGGAACCCCTTGTCCGTAGTCCAGAGATTTGCACAACCTCTTTCCAATTTTTTTCACATGTGGTTTCTTCTTTACTGGTTTTAGTTGACGAGGAATTAATCCCAAGCGAGAGTGACACTAACTTTGATTCCTCTTCCCAGTTTATCGATTCCTGAACAATTGATTAGTATTTTTACTTTATAAGACTTTTATATTTTTGACATTTGACTGCGAACTAGTTTCTTGATTGGCAAGAAGGGATGAAACATCTGATCAATAACTAATGTGGAGTCTCTCATTCATATATATATATATATATAGATAGATATACACATATACAGACTAGTGATACACTGCAAAAGAAACCACCACTAACCTTTGGAGTCTCTTCTGGATGTGCATTGTTTTCTTCTTGATGCGCTTGTTGCATAACTCTCAGGACATGCATATGGAGGCTTTGATAATTTTTCATTATGTTAGCAAAAGTGGATTTCAACTTCTTGTTTTCCTCTTTCATAAGGCCCATTTCTACATGTAAAGACTCAAGCTGTACACAAACAAATCCCAGAAAAAATTAAAGCCACACAATTACATCTTTGTAAATTTTCATTAAGAAATGGACACTTGATAACAACTAATGATGGATCGATCGATATTTATTATTAATGTTTTCAACTGTAACGTTAGTCTTCAATGATAATATATATTTTAACTAAGAACACTACTCTTAACTGAAAAGAATCTTGCCATTCTGATTTTTAATTGTATAAGATAGAAACTTTGACAAAAAATTTCAACCAAGCCCTGCCATAAATCAATGTTAAAAGCTTGTAATGGGTGATGTGATATTTACCGATGAACTTCCTCTAAAATTAAGAAGTAAACGAATTTTATGACTGTAACGTCTGTGGGATTGGAAGAGGCTGACCATATTAATAAATGTTGTACACAGATAAATATAGTCATGCAGCCTAGTAGTGACCTTTTCAATCTAGACAAAATAACGAGGAAAAGGACAGAAACTACGCCGATATAACATTTTACATAATTACTTATACCGCTGCTAAAATAGTGAACAGAAAAGAAAAGACAAAGTAGGCAGCCAAGGGAAGACAAGGTAGGCCGCTATAATATTATTCTATATATTTACTTTTACCACTGTAGAAGTAAAACCTAAAAAGGGAGGACAAGGTAGGCCGCTATAATATTCAATAGAATTTGCTAGAACAATACGTTGAAAAGAAAGAGAAAATAGGCGGCTATAACATTGGGTATAGCTTTACCGCTTACGCAAAACATAAACAAAAAGAGGAAGAGAAACTGTGCAGCTTTACTCTTATACAGTATCTACAATCAAATTTGTCTTAGAAGGTAATCTTAACATTGGATACATTCTTCTTTTAACAGAGAGTTTTAATAGTGAGATCGGAAACATTGGACTAAAAACATTGAAACACAAACGAATTTCAAAAACTATTATAATTATATGTTATGTGATATTGATCTATATATCATAAATAATATTTTGTAACATTAACCTATCTCTCACAAAAACGAATTCTACATTACATATAAATCAAGGTCACTTATATATCTTAAATTAACTTAACAGGGACAAAGGAAATTCGACCAGCAAATTCATATACCTAAATTTATTAACAATACTATATATGTATAAGCAAAATACTCAACATGTGTAACCTTATAACACCATTGATTTATCCAAAGAATTAGGCGGGGAACGTACCTTGGATTTCTGGACAATCTCAGATTCACTAACAGATGTAAAAATCCTTGAAGAGGGTTCCTCAACATCCATTTTGACTTGCTCTGAGATATCTACCAAATTGCTCGTCTCATTCTTTTTCATCACTTCAGATCCGCCTCCACCAACATTCTCTTTTTCCAATCTAAAAGAAAGGTCGATCTCTGTAAGTGTATCCAACCTACCATCAATAGCTTTCCTCTTTCTGAAAATAATATTATGATTATGATCACCATCATTATCATTATTCACTGAGTCCTTTGCAAAAGATCTTTTTATCTGCTTACCCCTGTGACTCATATCCGAACCTTCTCCTTGCATGAACCTTCTGCATACCATTTAAGCCACAAATAATAGTATAACAAATAAAACCTGAAACAAATCTATGAAAATCACATATCCCGTTTAGTCAAATCCGACTTGGGAAGATAAACTCAAACTCGTCGCTAACGACCGGCTCCTGTTTGAAATGCATACGGATTGAAATGGGGTTTTGAAGAGCAATTGGGCATTTACATTCAACGCTAGGCATGCAATTTCAACGCTTGATGTAAGAATTTTGTGAAGGTCGACGGCATTAGCTAAGCATTCTCACCAAACCCCTCAAACCCAGGAACGTGTGTGCCATTATAACTTCCGTGGAAACCAACGAAAGCTTCTACTTTTATTTTTAAGATTGTATTGCATGTGCGGGAAATTTTGGATAGGGACATCCCAAGTGTTATTCAATTTTTATTTTGTGTATCGTTTTAAAAGGAGTGAAAAAAAAAATCATCGATGTTATAATTTCTACTTTTCTCGTTATTTTGACTTTGATTACCTAAAATGAATATTTATATATTTTTTCCACTCCCGTGATGCCTTTATAGATATTCGCCACAGGATTTCTGGTGTTGACTATCGAATTGAGTCCCCCAACTCTTTCAATTTGACATTCAGATTGTATCTTACATGGCCGTCATTTCCGTTCAAACATCAATCTTAATGTTAAAATTATATATATATATAATAAGGGAAGGGCTCTCATTTGAATATAAAAATCAATGAAAGGAAAAATTAATAAAAATTTGTGATTGAATATTCAAAAAGGATGTAAATTCCAAAAATAACATACTAAATTCAAATTTGAACCAGATAAATAACAAATATTTAATTTAACAAAAAATAAATAATTTTTCTATTTATTTATTTTTTTAAAAAAAAAAACTTTCAACTACCCAATATAAATAACAACTAACCAAACCAAAAGTAACAACTAGAAACAAAAGGGCTACCATCACCACATAGACCAAGAAACGAGAAAGCGGAAAATTACAACGCTCTGCATATAAGTCACCGTCCACAAAAGTCCAAACATCCACTCTAAAGTCAACAACGAGTGCACCACATTGAGAAAAAGCATGCATCAAATTCACTAAGGAAAACACTGGTAAGCAGACAAGATAACAACTACTGAATCAAACTAAGAACTTGTCATGAATTCGAACTCTTAACTAAGATAAGCGCCAACAATCATGACGCATGACCCTCTAGCAAATTAGACAATGAAAATGTAGGAGGTAGCACAAATTCAAATTCTTCACCAAATCAGAATATAGATACCAAAGTATTCAATGGATCCAACGTATACTCATTCACATCGTTTCAATTTTCAAAATTTAGATACCAACGTATTCACTGAACCCAACATATCTAATACTTGTGTCAATCCATCTATTGCGAGCAACTTGAAGAATAAACTCTTTCATTTTCGTGTCTGAAACACAGGCCTCTAAACTCCTTCTGAAAGCACTTCTTGATTCATCTGCCCTGCATTGCGCAATGACTAAATCAACAATCTCTCTGCCCATAATTAACTTAATAATGTTCAAAGCGCCAGTAGAGGAGAGGTCAAATATTTGAAAGAAACCATTAGCATACAAAAGGACAAGCAAAGAGCCTACCACCACCATTGTTCTCAGCAGGACACACCATCAGAGAGAAAAGTATAGGAAAGAAAGCAAGACGTGTGATGTACACGGAGGGAGAAGAAGGTAAGGGAAGAGCTAAACGATAGCAGCCAAAATAAAATAGACAACATTAAAGGCACCAATCCTTAGAATGTCTTCCCCTAGGGCAAGAAATAATATTTTGAAAAGGCCTTCGTACAGTTTGCCGATGAAAAATAAAACACCAAAAGATAGATATATGAGAGCAAGCTTTAGTTAGATGATTCTCAATATCCTTTTATTTATTCTTTTATCATTTGAACGAACACACTAATTATTAGAGAGATGGGCGCAAAAATTTTCAAGAAAGTTTATTAAAATATATATTTATTAATTTTATATATACAATTGTATAATTATATAGATATCAATATTTCATGTTTTAAATTATATGTAGTATATTATAATGATTAAGAATGTGTATATTTATGCCTTTGGCTTTATTTTGATTAAGTAGTTATTATGAGAAGGCACCGAATCTGTCAAAGTCATCTAATGAACAATTTTAATATTGTATTTTTTATTAAGACCTTGTTTTTACACGGATTACGTGAACAAAATATTTCTTCAATTTAGTGTCAAGGACAAAGGGATATCTATTACATCAAATTTACCTGCGACATAATCCTGGCCTAATCTCTTTTTGATATCTCTTGGGATTTATACATTGGTAGATGGCTAGGCAACACCTTTTACACCATAATCCTCATTTTTGAGATGAAATTCACTTGATGACGTATCTTTTTGAATCTTTGTATCAATTATCTAAAAAATATTTGTACCCCAAGAACTACTTATTTATAAAACAAAAATGTTATTTAAATATTTATACATGAATTTTTTTAGAGTAATTTTATAGTGTATAAGAAGTGTATTATATAATACCTATATAAGTACTAATGAAAATTGATTAGGAAGGTTAGGCAATCCCATGGCTAAATGTTGAACACTTCCTTTTTCTGACAACAAGCATACAGTACAAGGCAAGTATCGATAAAAAGTTGAACTTTTCCATTTTCTAAAAACAAGCCTAGAGTACAAAACAAGTATGTTTGAGAGAGTGATTTATATTTTTATTATTCAAAAGAGGGATTATAAGGGGCCTTACCAAGGAAGATTAAAATGATGTATTTTAAAGAGTTGTGGATAAGCCAAAAGTGAGTCAAAATAGATAAAATGATGGCTAAAGAGATATTGACATCCATGAATAAATTCCCATCAGAAAAATAGATGAAACCCATAACTAAGAAAAGATTAAAAAATAGTACTAAAAGATGGTTTCTATAACACTAGAACAATAATAAAGTATAGAATCCAAGTTATCCATATTGAACCTTATAGAAGCTCTTAGAAAAGGCACTATTTGGAATGACTTATTCACTAGCCTCATTGAGTAAACAACCTTGATTTACATTGTATTGAGTTACTTATTGGCATATGAATTCCAGGACCATCTTCAACTGAATTATCTTGTGATATTTGAGTTTCATAAAGAACTTATATTTTAAAATTTGTAATGAAACCAATTAGATGATTCATAGAAATAAAATAATATATCACATAATTAAGAACATAATAAGTAGATTAGGAATAATAATTGGTAAAAGAGCATAATACATGAATATTATGACTAAGACACTTTGAGGGGGCAACCTTCATAATAGTGTAATAAGAACATAATTCTTAATATAATTAAAAAAGACTAACCAAGATAGCTCATATATATACTCTACTTAGCCATGGTTATTTCACAGGCTGACCATACTAAGAACATCAATAAATATAATAAGATAATATAAAGGTATGTAAGCCACAAGTTAGCCATGTAGATCCCTAAACACAATATAGGTTAAAGATGTGTCGTGCCCCTCCCCTTCAAAATAATATTGTACTTAGAATTTAATCAAAGTAGGATGTTGTTGTAGGTACACTTAATCCTCCTATGTTGCATCTTAAGAATGTAGATTCTTCTATTTGATCAAATACTCCTTAACCACTATGGTCTATACTTACTCAGTGCTTGTGTGAAGGATCTCATCAAGCTCGAAAATGATTGGACCTTCTTCATCCAATTCATGTAACTCAATATCAATGGAAAATTTATGTCCAATTACCTTCTCTAGGAATAATACATGGAATATGAGATGTATGTGAGTGGACAAGGGAAATTCTAGTTTTTAGGCCACACTACCAATTTTTTCCAAGATCTGATAAAGGCCATAATACATAAGGGACATATTATTATCCATTTTTATATTAATTCAGAGACATCTAATTATATGTTTAAAATGCACAAAGACCCAATCACATATGTCAAAATGTCACCCATTACAATGTTGGTCTTCTTATTGATTCATTATATTTTGTGTCATTTCTAAATTCTCTCACAAACTAGCTTGTACCTCACGTTTATTATGAATGTTTTCCTCAATATATTGACCCTTCATATGCATCATCAAGGCTGAAGTGGTGGATGGGGGGTGATATCTATACAATGACAAAAGGGGAGAAATTTCTAGAAGAAGTGTGAAATTAAATTTCATACCACCATTCGAAAAGTGGTGGCCAATGAACCCATTTGTCCTTTATAAAAAAAACAAAGATAATACCCTTATAAACATTTATTTATTACCTATATTTTCAATCACATTGAAGATGATAGGATGAGTTATGAACCAAATGGGTGTCAAAACATGTAACTAATTCAGTCCAAAAATTATTAATAAATATGGGATCTTAGTAAGTTATAATCATCTTTGGAGTACCATGCAAGTTATGAACTATATTGAGATAAGCAAAATTTATTTTACAAGCAACAAATGGTTGTGATAAGGAACACAAATGAGTAAACTTGGTGATTTTATCCACAACTACCATGATAACATTTTTACCCTTTGATTATTATAACCTAGTAATGAAATCCAAGGAAACCTCCTTCCAATGTTGGCTAGGGATGGATAAAGTCTAAAATAGACTTGGGGTCTTAATGATGTCTTCTTTGTTATGTTAACATACCATGCATTCAGCCATATATTTCAGGACATCCCCCTTGAGTCCTTTCAAAAAGAAATCTTGCTTGATTCTATGATTACTTTTACAATTATGAGTGACCTCCCAGTGGAGATGCATGAAGTTATTGAATTGTTTTATGTTTGAGGAGGGAATTCTTACATAGGTGTAATATATCTTTATAGCATAATGTGTTCCCCTTCTATGTAATTGTTTCAGATCCACCTAAACCTTGGTAATGATTTTGATTAAAATCACGGGTAGAACTATTATTCTCCAATTCCAATATTGCTTCCTCTAGCCATCTATATACCAAATAGTCATTTCACATAACAATGCCTCAATTGATTCATCCCTCAGGGATAGTGCATATTCCACCACATTTACTTTTCCTTTATTATAGACTATTTAAAAATCATATAATAACATTTTAGTTATCTATTTATTTTTTGCGTAGAAGACAATCAATGTTATAAAAATATATTTAAGGCTATGATGATTAGTATTTATGTATAAATGATTAACCATTAGATAAGGTCTCTATTACTTGATTACATACAAAATAGCCATAATCTCTTTATCATAGATTGGCTTGAGCGTATTTTTACCCTCTAGTTGGTGACTCTCAAGTGTAAGTACTTTTCCTTCTTTCATGAGTACAACCCCCATACCATATCTTGATGCATCACATTCCACAAAAAATAAATTAGAAAAATAAAGAGTAGAAAAAATTATAGTGGTGAACATAGCCATTTTAAACTATTAGAGAAGATTCTTTCTTCCGTATGTATGTCAGTGCAGTTACGATGCTACCATAATTTTTGACAAACCTACAATAGTAACCAGTTATCCCTGAAAATACCTTAAGGTTCTTGAGTATCATGAAAACCAACCATGACATCATCACCTAGGTTTTTTAAAGATAAACTTTCACTCCTCCATGTGAAATAATATGACCCATGTACTCCACCTCTTGGACACCAAAAAGACATTTGGAAGGTTTTGAATAAAACTAATGATTTTCTATAACTGAAGTACCTATTTCACATGCTTCAAATGGACTTCCCAATTTTTGATGTAAATGAGGATGTCATCAAAAAACATTAACATGACTTTCTCAAAAATGGCTTGAAAATAATACTCATCAAACCCTGAAATGTATATGGTACATTTATGAGGCTAAAAGGCATGACCATAACTCATAATGGCCTTCATGAGTTTGAAAATATATTTTAGGTATATTCCTTACTCGAATTCAAATCTCATCATACCCAGAGTAAAAACCTAACATGGTAAAATAAACCACACCATGTAATATATCTAGAAAATCATCAATTACTAGAATAGGAAACATATTTTTGATGGTGTACATATTGAGTTCTTTTCACTCTAGGCAAATCCTCCAAGTGTCATCCTTCTTTTCCACCATGATCAATGTGGAGAAATATTCACTTTGGTTATGTCTAATGATTCCTACATCTAACATCTCTTGCAACATATTTTCAATTTCACTCTTTGAGACACATGGATATTTGTATGGTCTGATGTTGGGTGGTGTACTTCTAGTAAGTAGTATGATGGTAGGATTATGTGATTGGCTTGGTATAAGTCTTTTGGCATGTCACACAAAAAATAGAATGGTTATTTAATACCATTTTTAAATTAGGATGGGTAGAATCCTTGGTTGGTTGAAATTATATATAAAATAAGTATACTAAAATCTTTCATCATCTTTTTAGAGAATCTTTATCATATAATGGGAACTAACTAGATATGGATATTTAGCCCGTGATCCACATAGCTCAAATGTCATGCCTTTTGAAAGAAAACACATGAATAGTTTTTAGGAATTCATCTCAATAGTTCCCAATATGGTGAGTCATTTCACTCCTTAAAAATGTTAGCCCCTCCCATGGGAATACCAAACATAGGAAAATCAAACAAGCAGTCTCCCATAACAAACATAATAATATAGAATTTTATAGAATAGTTAACGATACCATCATAAACTCGTAATGGTTTTCATGAGTTATAAAATCTATTTCAGGTATATTCTCTACTCAAAATTGAATATGATGATACCCAAAGGGAAGATGAAACTTGGTAAAATAAACTACACCATATAATTCATGTAAAAAATATCGATTATTGGACTATAAAAATTATTTTTGATGGTGTACTTATTGAGTTATATGTAATCAAGGAACATATTCTAACTGTCATCCTTATTTTACACCATGATCACTATGGATGAATATTCACTTTGGTTGTGTTCAATGATTCTTACATCCAACATCTCTTGCACCATATTTTTAATTTCAATCTTTTAGGCATAAGGATACCTATAGGGTCTATTGTTGGGTGGTGTACTTCTAATAAGCAATCTAATGGCATGATCATTCACACATCTTGGTAGAAGTCCTTTTGGAATGTCACCAAAAAAAGGAATAGTTATCCATAACCATTTATAAATCAGAATGGGTAGAATCCTTGGTTAGTTGAGCTTCTATGGAAAATAAGTGTGCCACATATCCTTCAACACCTTTTTCTGATAATCTTTATTATTTTGATTGGAATCAAATAGTTTTGAACATTTATCTGGTAATACATGTAGTTCAAATGTCATGCCTTTTGAATGAAAATGCATGAATAGTTCCTAAAAATTCATCTCAATAGTTCCTAATAAGATGAGCCATTTCATTCCAAGAATAACGTCAGCCTCTGATGGTAATTACAAACATAGGAGAATCTAATAGGTAGTCTCTGATAATAATATCAATACTATGAAATTTTATACAATAGTTGATAGTACCACTTTCTATAATTTTATGACCTAAAATTCTAGAGTTGAGTAAATGAAACAGTTTAAATGAATATCCAACTTACTATTGATATGAATTTTTGTGTACTTATAGAGTTAATTAACATAGTCACTTTCTATTTCTTGAAGAAACTCATGACATTAAGAATTTAAGGAGTAATAATACTAGAAAGTGAATGGTAGGAAATAATAGGTTGAGAATATTCAAATTCATCCTCAGGTTCACCTAAACCTACACATAAGGCTTCATCATATTCGTCATCCTCATTGGTGCCTTCAATATAAAAAATATATATTTTAAACACACCAATTTACTTTGTTTAATTTGCTATCACATCCAAAACACAAATCTTTTTCATGCTTCTTATTTTTCTAAGGGGTTAATTAGGTATGCTAAGGAAATGATAGTGTTGTGAAAGTGAGTTCATAGACATTAGTGAAATGTCTTTATTTGATAAGCTATTTATATTATGCCATGAATTACTTTGGGATGGCTTTAGATATTGAACTATGACTAAATATACAAATATTAAATTGTATGTTATCCTTAGGGTCTCATAAAAATAGGTGAGTCAAAATTTCCTTAGTAATGTCTATCACACGTAAGGAGAGATTTTGAAATCGATGAATATAATCCTTTAAAGTCCTTATTTGTCATACTTTGGCTACCTGGTTGAATTATTTTTCTAAGACGTCATTGTGATATTAGAGTTGTAGCTCTTTAGAATATACATACTAAGAAACTAAGAGGCCCTTATTTTTATTTTGATCACGTAACTATTGATACCAAATGAACTACTCATGTTCTAGATACATAGAAGCTATGAACATGTTTCGAGACCAGGGAATTTAATTTAGATCAAATAAATTTTGAATTTGAGTGATCAATGTGAATAGGTCATTACCATCAAACATGTGCAAGTCAAATTTTGATAACATCGACTTTGAACCAATATTGGCATTCTAATTATTTGGTGTAGGAAAATCAAACTATGGTGGTGGAAGGTTACTTTGTAATTTATGATCTTTAAAGATATCCAATTTCACAATTATTTATTGTAATTGATCACACAAGCCTCTGAGTTTCCCTCTTATCCCTTTGATGTCCCCTTAACTACATCAAGACCATATTTATGTACTAAGACATGTAAATCTAGTTTAATTTGTTTAACTACCTTTGAAATACATAGATCATAAGTCTTAGACTCCATGTCATCCATAAGAGGAATTTTAGTGGTTTCTTTCCCTTTTTTTTACTTTTAAGTGTTACTACCAACCTTACGTAAACCCTATAAAAACTCCATAGGGTTAAACATATAAATAAATGATTTTTATTCATTAAATACATATACCAAAAATATATTACACCAAAAAATATAAAGAGACCAATTGAAATACTAAAGGTGTGATAATAAAAATATATGTAATATAACACATATCATAGATCTCTAACAATATGAAAGTACACATCATAATATGAATATATAAAATATTCACATTAACTCAACTATAATTAAAATAAGTCTAAAACCACCAATCTCAAAAGACAATAATAAGTAATTATAACTCTTCATGACAATATTCAATGATAAACACAATTTAATACAATATAAGGTACATATGGATACATGGTTCTCTCGAAGCATAGTTTCCAAACTCAAGTATTTATGCTAATCTCAATTGTCATCTTGATAAATAGTTCTATTTTAGGGAGGGAGAGCATCATCAAAGCACTTTTTCACATCAACAATAAACCAGTGATCGCCTATAATAATCCCATCATAAAATCATCCACACTTAATAAATGAGTAGATAGTGATGGTATGGAAATCTAGAGAGATAAACAAGTACCCGTGTGTTGTATGATTTCTAACTAAACATATAGTGTATCATAAAAAAAAAGTCTATTACAAGATATCAAAAAAATATGTAAATCATGCTCATAAAATGATAATGTCTCACTAAACATATTTTAGCCTAAATTTTTATGAATAATAAATAATAATGATCTATAGATCAATCAAAGTCATACACACCACTTGATCGGACTGCCTTCATCTGTCATTGTGATACTAGTAAGCCACTAAATTATATCTCACTCATTACTCCATATCAATAATGTAGATTGGTCAAATACAATTCAAACACAAGATTCATTTATATCTTACTATCAAACACATTATATAACATGATAAACATATGAGTAATCAAAGCATACATTCATTTTATAAAACATATGAATGAATGTTACATTATTTTCTATCCCATAATATAAATAATGAATATAGTTTATACCACCCAAGTAAATGCATATTTAACTGTAGATTTTAACTACCATAATTTATTTTCAAACATACTACCCCCTATAATAACCCATATTACCATAGTCTAGTATTCTAAAATATAACTATTAGTATTCTACAAGCAGTCATTTAAAGTAATCCTAAATACATGAAAATATAAGGCTTTATTCAAGTAATTAAATATAATAAATCAAGTCATATTATATACAAAGCACATAATATATTATCAAAGCATTCATTAAACTTTTAAAGGTTGTATGCACACATACATAGAGTCATAACAACTATTTTAAAACATGTTATCCATAGTAATAATCAACAATCATATCTTAAATTAGTGAAACATAGATATGAGTCTAAACATAACAATTATAGTATGTACCATCTGGACATAACATATATTTATATTATATTACTCTATGAGATCCCATACTATCATAGTTTACAACTACATAAAAACACATAACCAAACTTATGATTTCAAGATTCAAATAACCCACATACTTAATAAAAATCAATCAAATATATGGTTATACCACCCAAGTATACTCTCAATTTAAACTTCATACTAGTATTCAAATAAATATAATTTATAAGCATGCATCATGATGCACCATTATATGCTAGATATAACCAAACATTTACATATGTTAATGCTCTGATATTATGTACCACACATAAGTATTAAATATTCTTTACATACAAATAATAGTCAATCAATCATTACTAGATAAAAAGAGAACTCATTAACCTATTATAATATTCATTTAATATATTATTCTATTTCTTAAAATACTATTCTAAAAAGTTATAATTTCTTGGTTCCTAGGAAACTTAATGACTTACTCTAACCATCTATTAAACTATACATATAATTCCTATATAGCAATACTTGTATGTCATAACTATCACCACATGTAAGTACTCTAATGCCATGTAAAAAATGACCCACTATTCACTTATATATTTTAATAAAAAATATCTCATATAATTAATTGCATTTGAATAAAATGACCTTATGCTAGGTTAGAAACTTATATTCATGTTGACAGAGTTTCACCATTCTTGAGGTCCCATGACCAAATGTGTTTATATTCATCAACAAATTAGAGGCATTCATTTCAATATACCCAATGTATGTTAACACATACAAATACTCATCAATCCTTGAAAAAATGATTTCCTTTCTACATAAAAATGTTCAACAATATAAATAACATCATTAGCCTTTACAATTCATGAATAAATACCTAGTAAAAATAAATTTATTGATAAGCTAAACTAAACAAGAACATATTACCATAATATTAAATAACAGGAAATCATATTTGTTATCATTGAGATTATATATTATATAAAGCCACCAAAGTATATAGATCACTATAATCTATTGATTTTTTTATACCAACAACTATCTCATTATGGTATACTTATTGATTAAACCACAATATACTCAATATAATTATCTAAGTATATTTGATACGAGCTAAGTGTAGTCAATTAGTAATTTTCATAAATGCATATATCTCACTACTACCTTACACCAGGTTATTATATACAACTCAATATTTTCAATTCGTTATATTTTGCATAAATACCTCATAGTAATATATATTTTGATGTAACTATTAGGGTACATTTTAATATTCATTAGTTTATTCAGTTATTTTTATGTTAACTCATATAATATTATAGCTAAATGAATTGTTGAAAATTGTACTATAATATCATAAATGTAAAACCCATATGCTAGTTTATTACTAGAGTCTAGGTGTATAAATGATGCAATGAGTTAGCATAATATTAACTCATATAACATTGAATAGTGTCAAAAATATATAAAGTGACGTCAATATAAATAGATTTCACAATATTAATCAATATTAAGAGTTTTAGTGATGTCATTCACTATATTATACAACCTAGATAATATACTTCGGTTACCTGAATACTTGGTGTAAGTTATAGATTAAATATATAATGCCCTAGAACTTGTTTCAAAGACTAGTATTAAACATAAGTGACTCATAAATGATCAGTGATGCTATCTTAATATAATGCATACCAATTTAATCTATTCATAATAAGAACTCAAAAACTATGTTGTTTATACATAATGGGAACTTAGAATGGCAATACATATAACAATGCCAATAGTTTACCTAGTTACTATTATTCTCAAAAGAAGCATAGTGATTACCTAGACCAAAATATAGGCTAAATCATAGTGCATCAATTTCAATTTATTACACTAAATTAATGATGCCACACTTTCTACTATTATCTCATAGACTGGATTGAAAAGGTATGGTGATCCCATTATACATGGCATGGTAGAAATTAAGATAATTATCAACTCTAAAACCAAGGTATATGCTATGCTATAAAAATATGCAGGGATTGGCTTCATTTGTAAAAATCCATTGATTCAAATGAAAGGATAATTCTACCATTTTACAAGACTGAGTGTTTCTTGATGGTCGATGTCATATGAAGATACAGTGATTTAAAAAGTATATATAGTCATTTTAATTCCTTGTACAAATCATTATTTTTTTGTAAATTTTCTATTTCCTTAAACTTATTCATAGCACAATCATTTTTCATATCCATTTAGAATTATTGTCTATTATTGGGATGCTCATCCTAGATAAAATGCAATTCTATCTAACCAAAATATGAAAAGTTCTCAAAGACATTAATCAAATTTGTATTAAAATATTTTTGCCTTTATTATCTTCACTATTAATCTTCTATCTATAAAAAAATAATTATCACTTTATATACATCGATGGCCTTCTTATTTTTTAATTCCTCTTTATGAGTATGAAAATATTCTCATAGTCAAATAATTGGAATTAGATAATTATGAAGGAGAATATTATTATTTAATATATCCATTTCATTCCAGAAATGTCCTAATAGAAAACAAAAAATTCTAAATGGTGAAGTTAAGGAAGCAAGGATAATCACATCCTTGATTGTATGGTTAATATGCCACCCAATTCCTTATCTTCTAAGTTCACCAGTTATGGCAGTGTCAATAAGTAAGGTATGGCATTTAGAATACTATGACCAATCTCTATAGAGTTATTTTATATTCCAGATCAATTATTAATTAGGACAATCATGCTTAACATATGCTTTGTCTAATATTTTATTAAAACATGGTTGCTATATATCTATGTGTATGTATCTTAGAATTTTAGAAAACATACAGACATTCAAAGAATAGAATCACCCAAAAAAATTTACATAAATATATTCTAAGAATTTTAAATCATTACCTACCTTAAAAATTAAGTGGTTGATCTCCTTCTCCGCTTCCTTTCTCTTCTTCTATGTTATGCAATTCCCCTCTTCTTATTGTTCTCTCTAATCCAATTTTTCGTGAAACTCTTATCATTGGCCTCTTCCATAATTTTCTCTTTTTAAAAATAGGTGTAACCCTTTTCCTTAAGTTTTTGTTTTTTTATATTTCATTCCTTTTTATTTTCTAATTTTAGTCTCTATATTTATTTTTATTTTATTTTGTATTTTCGTTGTTCTTTCCCATTTTTCAAGGATAATTTTTAATTTCCATTTATTTCAACAATAAATAGAGAAAATATGTAATTTAATAATTTATTTAATATCTTTTATTTTCACAAGTTTTAATGATAATTGATAATTTCATATTTTAAATTTAATCATGCTAGTAAGGTTTTCACTAGCTTTAATGACAAGCACACCAAATACACAAAAAGAATTAATTATGCTATTCAGTTGATACTAAAAAATCATAGATATTGACTTTGAAAAATAAATAGGAATAAACACACTATGTGCAAGCTATTTTTAATTCATTCTAACATATGCTAACTATTATAGTATATGCAGGGTTATCACTAATTTTATGTCATCTTTCAACATGTCCATTTACATCACCCTCTCTAATGATGTTTTACCTTCATCACACTTTAAGAGATGGATTATTATGTATAAAACTCATTTAAATTAGGTATTTTGATCATAACAATCATGATATATATTCATCATAAAATATAGTTAAAATAATAAATGTATATGATAATAAAGTAAACATTTACTTATATCTAATTTATAGCAGTGTTATCATGTAACCTTAATAATATCCTACTATCTCATATAACATATATCTTAAAACATAGTTAAGAATAGCCAAATCTATATTTATCAACTATAGATATCTATAGATAATTTAAAAAATTTGTTTGGTGAGGAATCAGGGTATAACACCTTGCTCCCCTAAAGTTAGTCATCATCCCTGATGACTCTTATTCAACATAAGTTCTAAATTAAAATTATTATTCATCAAATTAATAACATGATATATAATATAAAACTAAGCAAATAAATGGAAATTACCTGTAGAACTTATCATAGTTCTTTTAATCTATACTATTCTTAGAGTATTGGTCCCACAAGATCACTATTTTATTTTATCTCTCTGTTATGAAAATATGGTTATGAGTATTACTTACTCTGATTAGTTATATAATGACCACCCCAAAGTCCAAAACTATAAATACAAGCCTATATGCTATAGGGATGACCACTTCTGTTTCTTTGAAGAGTCCCACATATCTTAGTAAAACTTTCACTAACTTCTTGAGAGCACATAATATCATCATACAAGCCAAAAAAAATGATCAGGGAGAGTTCCACAAAATCTTATAGCCTTTTTCACATCTCTTTATTCTATAGAGTGTTTTTCTCATTATGAAGAAAAGTAATAGGGAACCTGGAAAGAATGATGTGTATAAGTTAATACTATCGCTACACCATGTATATCTTGATAAGTATAATGTGTCAATACTATCACTACTCCATGGATCACCTGACAAGTATGATGATGAATAAGAACTAGAAATACTACATTTCTAATGTATACAAAGTTAAAAAATAATTATTCCACATGTATATGGCCATATGATTGAGTTTGACAAGTCCATTTATCAATCTTGAATATTATAATTATGTGTGTCAAATCTAAACTCTATAACTATTGAGTTAATGTGAGACTGAGTAGGATCTACTCCTATCACTTAGTATTGATGTTCCTAATTCACCACTCTTCCCATAGGTCTCCACCACACAATAATCTCCAAAATATACATAAGATTCAATGAATCATAATTCTATACTAACAGATCATAGAAATAAATAATATGAGATATATAATATTAGATGTACCAATATACATAAAAGAGAAACCATACAATCAATATATAATTATATTAAGTTACCACTAGCCAACATAACTAGTACCATATTTCTTAGTTTAACTTATAGTGTTATATTCATAGTTAAGAGGAAATAATGTTAAAATTAACATAACATATAGAGGCCAAGGATCACACTTATTCTAAAACCTTATAAAATAAATAAGTGAGACATATCTCCCTCTTGCTCAGCTAGAATGTAATAAATTGAAAGTTTATCTCAACCATTATATTGACAAGATGTTCTATACATCCTATGCTCAACTCACTTCTAGTGAAAGGTATAAAAATAAATCTTCAAAACAACATGTTTTAAGATAAAAAAATTATTATCAATCGAATCAAGGTTATATAATATCATAATAATTATAATGAAATTATAATTCTTAATCTATTAATTAATATATAATTCAAAATTTGCCACTCCTCATGGTCAAAGCTCACAAGTTAGATAAACTAGTGACCCTAAAGAGTCATAAGTGAAAAGTAGAAAACTATCATCTCAATTAAAAATCCTCCTATGTACCCTCACAAGTAAAAAATAACACACTACACATCAATATTTTCAACTCACTACTTATTGACCAAATCTGTCAGTATAGTATCACAATCTATTTCCACAACTGGGATAAGATACTAAACACAAGATATACCAATCCATACTATCCTATAAGTTCTCTTTCAATAGGAAGTATAAGATATTTATCCCATGACTCCAAGTAATATGATCAAACCAACTTGATAAAAATAATTTTCAACAACAAGAAAATATGAATCCTCTCAGAAGCTTATAATAATGTCAAAGAAGAATGAGATAATAGTGATCCACCTCTAGGATAATTAGGAGAGATAACCCTTCTTCCTAATCCTCATGACTTAAGGTGTAAATACTCAAGCAAACTCCTAACATGTATAAATTCTTAGCTAACATAACAATACTCTTCTACAAGAAAAATTTCCACCATAGTATGTGGTACCAACTAAAAATGGTCTTATAAGATTTTTCCATTTCTAGGATTAACGTACATTTCATAAAAAAACTAAACCACATATATTTATGTGAGAAATTTCCCATGATTATTAAACACTCACAAAATACAAAACATAATGACAAAGGTGAATTGATAATCATGATATGATGTAATCATTCTCAAAGTGCTCGATCTAAATGATAAAATTATGGTAGGAAAACTCTTATTCACAACTCTTGATCTATGCTATATACTCACCTACCAAGTCATCAAATGCAACTATCGCCATCAATTCACATGATAAACCAACCCTATAGCATCTCTAAGAGGGTAAAAGTGATGTTAAACGTACATACACAATGTTCTCCACACATTTCTTGAATGTATAATACTTCTAAAGGTCACCAAGCCATACAAGAGGATCTATCAAGTCTCAAAAGTCTAATTACAATGTAAAATGATTCTTTACTAAGGTACCATAAATCCAAAATATCAGTGCAGTACTTCATGTCACTGGGTTTACACTAGTGAGTAAAAAGACACAAAAGCATAAAGGATTCATTAGGTCTTAGAATTAGAGCCATAACTCTGATATCACATGTAATAACCCACAAAGTTAGACATAAAAATATGTGATTGTTTTTAATTAAATACATATTACAAAAATAGATTAAACCATGAAAATATATAGAGCCCATAAGAAATATTGAAGGTGTGACAATTAAAAAAATAATAATACAACACATATCACTAATATCTAATATCATGAGAGTACACATCATAATGCAAATATAAAAATTAATCACATTAACTCAGTGACAACTAAAATAAGTCTACATCCACCACTATCAAAGTATAGTAATAAGTAATTACCTCTCTTTATGAGAATATTCAATGATAAACAAAATTCAATATAATATAATGTACATATAGATACATGGCTCCCTCAAAGCATAGTTATTGAACATAAGTATCAATGGCAATCTCAAGTTTCATCTCAATAAATTATACTTCTATGAGGATAGAGAACATATTTCAAACACTTTTCAATATCCACCATGAACCAATGATCCACTGCAATAATCCCATCAAAAAATAGCCTTCCCTTCATAGATGAGTAGATAGTGATGACTTAAAAATCCAAAAACATAAGCAAGTACTTGTGTGTTGTATGGTTTCTAATTAAATATGTAGTGTATCATCAAAAACCATTCTATTGCAAGATATCACACAAACATGTAAATCATA
The DNA here is from genome assembly GCA_037957365.1 of Torreya grandis. Classification (NCBI taxonomy): domain Eukaryota; kingdom Viridiplantae; phylum Streptophyta; class Pinopsida; order Cupressales; family Taxaceae; genus Torreya; species Torreya grandis. The sequence goes on from JARHVA010005165.1 coordinate 345,130, forward strand.
CTCATGAAATAATAATATCACACCAAACATACTTTGGCCCAAAGTTTTATGAATAATGCACAATAGTGATATTTATATCAATCAATTTTATAGACACTATTTGATTGGATTGCATTCATCTGTCATTGTGATATTAGTAAGCTAGTGAAGTCTATATCACTTCTTACTCTATATCAACAATTATAATTGGTCAAATATAATTCAACCACAAGATTCATTTACACTTTACTAGGAAACACATCATATAACATGATAAACATAGGAGTAACTAAAGCATACATTTATTTCATCAACGGTATGAGTTAATATTACATTATTTTCTATCATATATTATAAATAATGACTACAATTTATACTACCTAAGTAAATACACATTTAAATATAGATTTAAACTATCCTAATTTGTTTCTATACATACTACCCCCTATGATAACCCGTACTACCATAGTCCTGTATTCTAAAACATGACTCTTAGTGTTCCATAATCAGTTATATAAAATAGTCCTAAATACATAGAAATATAAGCTTCTATTCAAGTAATTGAATATAACAAAGCAAGTCATAGTTTCTAAAGAACACATAATGTACTATCAAAGCATTTATTAAAATTTCAAAAGTTGTATACACACATACACAAGGTCCTAACAACTATCTCAAAACATGTTATCCATAATAATAATCAACAAACACATCTTAAATTAGTCAAACTTAGATGTGAGTCCAAAAATAATAATTATAGTTTATACCATCTGGGTATAACATATATTTATATTGTAGTACTTTATGTTACCCCATACTATCATAGTTTACAACTACATAATAACACATCACCAAACTTACTATTTTAAGATTCCACTGATCCACATATATAATAACAATCAATCAAGAATGGGGTTATACCATCCAGGTAACTCTAAGATTAAATTACATACTAGCATTCAAAGAAATATTACTTATAAGCATGTGTTATGATGAACCATTATATGCTATATATAATCATAAATTTACATATATTAACACTCTCATAATATGTACCACATACAAGTATTCATTATTTTTGACATATAACTAATAGTCAATCAATGATTTTTAGAGAAATAGAGAACTCATAAACCCATTATAACATTCATTTAATATCTCATTTTATTTTCTAGAAGACTATTATAAAAGGTTATAATTTCTTGGTTTCTAAGAAAATTAATGACTTACTATACCCATTGTATAAACTATAAATATAATTCCTATATAGAAGTACTTATACATCATAACTATTACCACATGTAAGTACTCCAATGCTATGTAAAAACTAACCCACTATTCACTTATATGCTATAATCTAGAATATTTGATATACATAATTATGTTTGAATGAACATGACCTTACACTAGGTTAAACACTTATATTCATGTTGACACAGTTTAACCATTCTCATGATTCTATTACCAAAAATGTTTATATGAATTGACAACTTAGAGGTATTCATTTCAATATAACCAATATATGTTAAAACATATAATGACTCTTAAATCCTTAGACAAATTGATTTCCTTTATATAAAAAAATGTTCAATAATATAAATAAAATTATTAGCCTTTGTGATTCACAAATAAATACTTGATCAATATAGCTTTATTTACATGCTAAATTAAACAGGACCATATTTCCATAATATTAATGAACAAGTAATCACATTTGTTATCATTAAGATTATACATTACTAAGAGTTGCAAGGGTATATAGATCACTATAATCTATTGATTTTATTGTAGTGACAACTATCTCATTATGGTATACTTATTTATTAAACTTCAATATAGTTATCTAAGTATACACGATATGAGCTGGGTGAAGTCAATTAGTAAATCACCATAGATATATATCTTGCTACTACCTTACATTAGAATGTTATATATAGCTCAATCTTTTCAATTTGCTATGCTTCTCATAAATACCTCATAGTAATATATATTCTAATTTAACCATCAGGTACATTTTAATATTCATTGGTTGATTCACTATTTTTTAGGTTAACTCATATACCATTATATTTAAATGAATTACAGACATTTTTAATATAATATCATAAATCAAAAACCCATATGTCAGTTTATTACTATAGTCTAGGACTATAAATGACACAATGATTTAGCATACTATTAACTCATATAAAATTGATGAGCATCAAATCTATATAAAGTGACGTCAATATAAATACATTTACTAATATTTATCACTATTAAGAATTTTAGTTATGTTTTTGTGTTTACCATGCAACCCAGATAATATACTTTGGCAACTTGAATACATAGCATAAACTATAGATTAAATATAAAAAATCCAACATTTATTGTAAAGACTAATATTAAAGATAAGCGACTCATAAAAACTCAATTTTACCTTCTTAATATAATACATACTAACTTAATCTATGCATAATAAGAACTCAAATACTATGTTGTTTATACATAATGGGAACTGCGAATGGTAATACATATATCCATGCCAATAGTTTATAAAATTATTATTATTCTAAAAATAAGCATAGCGATGGCCTAGACCAAAACGTAGGCTAAATTAGAATGCATTGAATTCAATTTATTACACTAAATTAATGATGCCATACTTTCTACTATTATCTCATAGACTCGATTGAAAAGGTGTAGTGACACCATTATATAGGGCCTAGCACAAATTAATATAATTATAACCTCCTTAACCAAGGTACATGCTATAAAAATATGTAGTGAATGGCCTAATTTCTAAAAATCTAACAATTCACATGCAAGAATAATTATGCTGTTTTACAAGACTAAATTTTTCATGATGGTCAATGTTGACCATTTTTTCCCAACAGGTCAAAAATCGGTCACCTTCTACCCCTGCTGTGCTAGGCCATTTTCATTTTTTGATTTTGCATGAATCTAGCAATTTTTACAGACTCTATAGGTTTCAGTGATTTCTACAGACTTAGGAGGTTAGTCTTTGGTGCATGGAGAATCAGATCCAAAGAGAGTGATAGGTTTTACAAGGCTTCTTTGGGCTCTGGTTTGAGGAAAATCACAATAAAAGTTAGCATGGTTGAACCAATGAACCAGTCCAATCATTTGGTTCAATGCCCGGTTCAATCGGTAGTTCATCGGCTTTGGTTCATGCCTTGGTTCAACGCCTTGGCTCTATTCAACCACTTAGTTCAACACTTCAGCCTTGGTTCAGCAACTAAAGTTCAATGAGTGGTTCAACCAAATGGTTCAAAGGCAAGTTCAAAAGGATTAGTTCAATGGCATCGACGCGCAGTGGTTGAACCGTTGAACCAATTGAACCGTTGAACCAATTTTGGTTCAATGGGTTGGTTCAACGGCTTGGTTCAAGGGTGTGCCCTACAGTCGAAGGACACAACCAAAGGTCCAGAAGCCCTTGTGGAGGGCAGAGAAAGGCACTTCAAAGAGGCCACAAAGAAAGAAAGCCCGAAGGAAATTGCCAAGGATGGTGACATCGTGGAAGTCGTCAACCTTAAGGAGGTGAACTAGCTATTGGTTTTCAAGTGATGACAGGTACACAAACGTCAATTTTAAGCTAGAAAAAAGGCCATTATTTTTTAAACACCCAAGCGCTAACCATGAAAGGAGCCCAAGTAATGCAGCGACCCACCTAGAGATAGCCCCAAGGGTCAAAGGAGCCAGAAGAGACAAGATAAGGAAAAGACAAAAGTGTTAAGTGTAGGAGCAGATAGATAGTCTAAGTGGCAAAGGGAGGCATTGATTCAAGAAATTACTCCAGCAGATGACACAATCCCTGTGAATTGACCATTAGAAGGCACAAACGGCCAATCGTGCGACCCTTTTTCTTCATTTCATATTTATGAGCAGACAAACTACATAGGTGCCTTTAAGGAGCAGTCTCGATTAATGAGGAAATAACGTGGCCATGTCAAAAAATGCCTGAAGTCAAAGTTAAGGCTGATAGAGCATTTATGTTTAAGTAGCCTGCTCTTCCCAATGCTCATAAGGCACATGGGTCACTTGGAAAAGGGGTGCCAAAAGGCCTCCTTTCTTCTCCTATATATTGAGGACTTGTCATTTGAGAAATCATCTTCCACATTTGTAAGGCGTAGCCCTGGCAAATTTTCACCTGAATCAATAAACACATTTTTACCTCTATCTTGGTTAGATATTTTTGTGTATGTCTTGAGTGTTAGTTTGTGTTTAGTCATTGTTTCTTGATGCTTTCACAGGTTTAACACGAACATATATGTCATCTATAAGGTGCCATTTTTACAGCTGATAAGGAGAGCTATATTTGAAAGTGCAAAAATAGAAGAAATTACTATACAGTGTGCATTTCACAGCACCTTTGGTGAATCTTTGTTTCTTGTATTTTCCATTAAAGCCTCCATGCCAAGTTTCTTGTAGCCTGGTCCTTCTGCCAAGTGTGAAGTGTATGTATGTGTTTGTCTGATTTTAAGTGTGAGTGTGAGAAGGTCGATTTATTTTGGTGCATCACCTCTTTAGAGTAGATTTGTTTTTTTGCAATCATTCTCCCTTTTCATCCCCCCATTATATGTGTGTGTGTGTGTGTGTGTGTGTGTGTGTGTGTGTGTGTGTGTGTGTGTGTGTGTATTATCACTTACTAGAATGAATCAGATGCATCAAAGGAGCTAGCCCTTACCTAGAGACTCTCCCCTCCAGCTTCGCCAGTCCCACAGGCGAGAGGGGAGTTTCCATTGTTGCATGTGGAAGGCAGGAGCTCAACCTCCTTGCCCCGAGTGCAATCCACTTCATCAACAGTCAATAGCATATTAAGATACAATGATTTAAAAAGTGTATACGGTGATTTGATTTCAATGTACAGATCATTATTGTTTTCTAAATTTTTTATTTTCTTAAACTTGATCGTAGCACAATCATTTTCCATATCCAATTAAAATTGTTCTCTATTATTGGGACACCCACCCTAGATAAAATACAAATCTATCAAACTAAAATATGAAAAGTTCATAAAGAATTTAATTTGATTTATATTAAAATATGTTTTATTTTGTCAGATTCACTGCTTATCCTCTAGTTATAAAAATAGCCTTCTCACTTTATATACATTGATGTCCTTATTTTACAATTACTCTTTATGAATCTAAAAATATTCTCATACTCAAAGCATGGCAATTAGATAATTATGAAGGAGAATATTATTATTTAATATATCCATTTCATTCTAAAAACATCATAATAAAAAATAAACAAGTCTAAATGGAAAATTTAAGGAACTGAAGATAATCACATCCTTGATCATATGGTGAATATGACATCCAATTCCTTATGTTATAAGTTGAATAGTTATGGTAGTGTCGAGCAATAAGGCATGAAACTTAGAATAATATAACCAATCTCTATAGATTTATTTTATGTTCTAGATCAACTATTAGTTAAGACACTCGTGTTAAGCATATGCTTCACCTCTATTCTATTAAAACATAGTTGTTATATAGCTATGTGTATGTATCTCATACTTTTGAAAAACATATATACATTTGAAGAATATAATCACCTAGATTTTTTCACACAAACATATTCTTAGAATTTGAAAAATTTGCCTACTTCGTAGAATAAGTAGTTAATCTCTTTCTTCACTTCCTTTGTCTTCTTTTGTGTTATACAACACTCCTCTTCTACTTCTCTCCAATCCAATTTTTCTTAACTCTTATCATACCCCTCTTCCTTGATTTTCCCTTTTAAAAATAGGCACAACCCTTTGCTTTAAGGATTTTTTTTATTTTTAAATTTTAAATGCTTTATTTCTTTTATTTTAATTATTTTTAATATATTTAATTCCTTTTTTATTTTCTAATTTTAGCCTCTATTTTTTTTCCTTGTTTTTCCCCCTTTTTTAATGATAATTTCTAATCTCCATTTGTTTCAATAATAAATAGAAAAAAATTATAATTTAATAGTGTATTTAATATATTTTATTATCATAAATTTTAATGGTAATAATTTTGGGTTTTAAATTTCTTCATGTTAGTAAGGTTTTCAATATATTTAATGACAAGCACATCAAACACACAAAAATAATTCATTACGCTATACAACCTATACTAGAAAACTACAAAATTTGACTATTCAAAGCAATTAGAAATAAACGCACCATGTCCAAGCCATTTATAATGTATTCTAACCTATGTTAACTATTGCAGTCTGTGTAGGGTTCTTACCAATTATATGGCATTCTTTGACGTCTCCATCTACATCATCCTTTTTGATGATGCTATCTCTCTATCACACTCTGAGGGATGGATTCTCCTAATTCAACCTTATAATGAAGTATGTACTTAGATTATAACCATCATGATATATATTCATTACAAAATATAACTAAAATGATAAATTGACATGATCAGGAAGTAGACATTTATTTAAAACTAACTATAATTCATGACAAGCACATCAAACACAAAAATAATTCATTACGTTATTCAATATATACTAAAAAACTATAAAATTTGAATTTTCAAAGCAATTAGGAATAAACACACCATGTGCAAGCCATTTATAACGTATTCTAACATTTGTTAACTATTGTAGTCTGTGTAGGGTTCTTGCCAATTCTATGGAATTCTTTGACATATCCATTTACGTCATCCTTTTCGATGATGCTCTCCCTTTATCACACTCTAAGGGATGGATTCTCTTGATTCAACCTTATAATGGAGTAGGTAGTTAGATCATAATAATCATAATATATATTTATTATAAAATATAACTAAAATGATAAATCGACATGATCTTAAAGTAAACATTTATTTAAACTAACTCATAACAATGTGATCATGTAACATAAGTAATATATTTCTTCCCTATAATAACATATATCTTATAGCTTAGTTAAAAATATCCAATCTAAATTTCTCAATTATAGATATCCATGGATGATCTAGCAAGTTTGCCTTGAGATGAATTGGGGTGTAATAAAATCTAAGATAATTTTAGCCCTAAAAAAAGTAAGAACATATGATACCATTTTGATCCCCTCACTAAGATGAATTCAATGACTACTAGTGTGCATAAGTGTATGAATCCTAAGCCTAAAAAAATGTGTTGATAGGGTACACTGTTATAATCATCTCATACAAACAAATCCAATGATTAATAATTTGCACAAGGTTAAAATTTTCTAGACTTTTTCTTACTTTTTTTCCTTTTTTGTAAATAAAATCCATGAACAAAATGGCAGTGATAAAAAAAATCAATTCTTCTAAGATCACAAGTTATGTTCTCTAGACCTTGTATTACTCAATATACCAGATCCAAAAAAATTCTGCCATAGAATATTGCCCAAATATAAGCTCTGATACCACTTATAATGAAATTACTTAGATGATTCATAGTAATAGAGTAATTTTTCACACATTCAATAACATAATAAGTATATCCATAACAACAATTGGTGAAAGAGTATAATACTTGAATATTATGATTGATCCACTTTAATGGAGAACTCTACACAATAATATAATAAGAACATAATTCAAAATATGATGATAAAAGACTAATCACTACCTACTATAAATACTCTACTTATCCATAGTTATTCCATAAGATAATCATAATAAGAACATTGAGAAATACAATAAGATAATTTGAAGGTAGGTAAGTCATAAGTTAGCCACAAATATCCCTAGATGCACTACAGGTTAATGGCATAAAAAAATAATTAAATTTATAATTAATATAATAAATTTCTCATCATTTATGAGATGCCAAAATTCATAATTCATGTTAGTGAGATAAGGGGAAGTGTCATTATTGTGAAAGATAGACACACGGGTGGAGGAATGTGAAAGTAATAACAAACACAAAATGCTTCAGAGTTTACAAAGAAAAACTCTAATTTGTGTTTCTTGATGCCAAACACTTTACATTTACCTCACATTTATAGATTTCTTGAGATATATCTTTATATTTCCAATTAATTAAATAGAAATTTTTATAACCTACAATAACCTAGTATCAAGCAGTTAATATTTTGCCCCTTCTTATAGAAAATATAAACAATTAATATTTTTTGTAGAAATTACATTTTCGAACACTACCCCTTAATTTATACCAATTACTAATTCAACATTCACAATGCCCAAATTTTATCTTAGATGCCTAAATTTATCCTTTGTTAATGCCTTTGTGAATATTATTACCAACTAGCTTTCTATTCTACAAAAATCTAAGTAAATTTCTCTATTATTCAGTAAATCTCTAATGAAATGGTACTTTTTATCAATATGTTTTCTCTTTTTATCAAATACATGATTTTTTGATAATACAATTGTATATTTTTTATCACAAAAAAATAGTGTTAGATTCTTATGATCATGTAATATATTTGACAATACTCAATGCATCCAAACTACTTGACAAGTTGTTGATGCTACTACCACATACTATGTTATAGTCTATGAAATTATAAAAATAGATTGATTATTTGATGCTCATGAGACTATGCCTGATCCAAAATAAAAGACACATCTGCAAGCACAATTCCTTTCATTTATGTTACCTTTAAAATCATTTCTAGTATAAGTAAACAGAATAAAATCATTAGTTGTAGAATATAGAATTCCATATCATGTTGTTTATGCTACATATCTCAGAATTATCTTCCCAACTTGTTAGTTCGAGTCTTTTAGTGACTACATAAATCTTTGTATTATAATAACACTATACATAATATTTTGACTTGTAGCTGTGAGACACATTGAACTTTCAATGAGTCTTTTCAGCATTATTAGATCAATATTAGATCATTATAGTAAGTGTATTTGATTTATGATTACAATTAATAATCTTGAATCTCCAAAAAATCCTTATCATATTTGGTTTGGAAAATGTATATGCCCCTATCATTACATAACTTAAATGCCTAGGAAATATCTCACCATTCCTAAATTTGTCATTTAAAACACCTTTTTGATGGTTCTTTTGAATGTTTTATATATAAGTTTTTAGAAAAACTTAAGTCATCCACATATATATACATAATTAAAAAATAACCTTAATTATTGACCTTTGTATACAATGTGCGCTTACTACTTCTTCTACGTAATCAATTGTTAATCAGGTATGAGTCAATTACAATATACCACATTATTGATGATCCTTTTAGACCATAAAGATTTTTCTTCAATCTACATGATTTTCATTCATGCTCACCCACTTCATAGCCTATTGATTGTTTCACATACACTTCTTCTTCTATAAAATAAATCAAAAATGTAGATTTGACATCTATTTGGTAAAATTTCCAATTATTTTGTGTTGCTATGGATAAAACCATTCTAGTTGTATCAAGCATTATAACTGGTGTAAATTTTTTATTGCAATCAATTCATTGTTGTTGTAAAAAAAAATTATTATTAACATTTTTTTAAAATTTTCATCTTCACCTTTTGCATTAAACTTGTTCTTATAGACCCATTTAACTCATATGCAACATTTACCTTTAGTTAGATCTACCGGCTTCCATGATTCATTATTTTCAATGGAATTCATCTCTTCATACATAACCTTGATTCAATGTTCTTTCATTACTTATTCTTCAAAATGTATAGAATCATGAGAGAATAAAGAAAAGTTTGAATGTAAATATAAATCCTCTTCACCTTGATCATAAATCTCTTTTAATGTTCTTATTTGCTTGCCTTTGTAACTTGATCTTAGTGAGGACAGTGTAGAATCATATTCATCACTTACTTGTGAATTAAGAGTAAGATGACCTACATGGCTTGATGGTTCATCTAGTACATGATTATTTGGTGTTATCAACTGTCTTGAGTTGTCTCCTTGTAGATTTCTTATTGGCATACTTTCTGCTTGTGAACTTGGTTGACCACCTTGCTCTCCTTATTCTTTTAGTTCTTCTTAAAGTATTATTTATGAAATTATAATTGAGCTATAAATACTACCATCCCATGTTCATTTTTCATTTAATTAACATCTCTAATGATGATTACCTTTTGGGTAATGGGATCATACAACTTGTAGGATTTTTACTTCTCACTGCAATTGATCAATATATATTTTTCAGTTCTATCATCAAGTTTTATTTTTATTTCTTTTAGCACATGTGCATATACCACATATCCAAAAATTATTGAGTCACGTAAACTAATTTTTCATACCACTCTATGCTTCCTATGTAACTCTGTCCTTTACACTCTTCATAAGACATTAGTTTATAATATATATTTCACACACTACGTCTATTTTCTAGTATTCATAAGACAAGTATTTGACCTTTAACATGTCTTAGACATCTCTATTATTGTTCAGTTCTTCCTTTCTACAACATGATTCTATTGTGGTGTATTCCTTTTATTAAACTAAGTATAAATATTAATTATAATATATCTATAAAAATCTAAACATTTTTTATAATTTTATTCTCTGCCTCTATCTGACTTGAGTACCTTCATGGACTGGACAATCTATTTTTCAACTATTACCTTGAAATTATTAAGCTTTCTTAAAGATTTGGAATTATACTTGAGAAAATAGAGCCACATTTTTCTATTAAAATCATCAATAAGGGTTAGAAAATATAAACTTCCTCATAATGATAGATTTTGAATTGGTACAATAAATTAGCATGGACAAGCTCTAATGGTGCCCTCGCTTTGTAATAGACTCTTGTTAGAAAAATTTTACTATGTTGTTTCTCCAGAATACATCTCTCACACAAACTAGCTAGATTCTCAATTGGTGGTAATACTCTCAACATCTACTTCTTCTAAAATACACTCAAACCTCCAAAATGGATGTGTCCATACCTTAGATGTTATAGCCATGTCTAGTCTAAATATGCTTCCTTAGAATTTTCTTCCTCTTCTCTTTTGTTCTTACCTTTGGGTTGCCTTTTGAACTTCACTTTTAATCTAGAGAGTGAACATGTGGTTCTTGTTCAATAGAGATACTCTATATTCTTTTTGTACAAATTTTCCATCACTCCTAAGATTTTGCTTAAAATTTGGCACAAAATGGACAATTGGGATATGTTTTCTTTCACCATACTTAGTAAAACTATTAATTATACCTTTTCCATAACTGTCACTTTGTTGTCATTCCTTAGTTGACTTCTGACTTCACAAAATTGTCTAAACTTGCAAACAATTATTCATTTCCTATCATATGATTATTACACCCACTATCTAAAAACCAAATATCAATGGAGCTTTCTTGAGAACATGACATGTTATAAATAAAGATCATAGATTGTTTTCAGATACATTTTTATAATTTATGTTCTGTTTATTGGCATCTCCTTGTTTCTTTATGCACTTATGTGCATAATGTCCAAAATTCTTACAATAATAACACTGAACATTATATTTATCATACCTTTGAGCATTTTGTTGATATTGGTTGGTATTTCCATGTTCCCTAGATCCATCATAATTGTAACTATGATTTGTCCTTCCACCATGATTTGGGGTGCTCCTTCCACATTTATAATTATTATTTATGCCTTTGCCTCTAAATCTTGATCTTCCTCTACCTTTGTTGAGTAAAAATTATGATTTATATGCATTTTCCAAAGAATTATTATTGTTTCTATTCATCTTTAACTAATGGAATAGTAGAGATCCCATCAACTCATCTATAGATAACTGTGTAAGGTCTTTGGAATTTTAATTGGAATAAAAATAACATCAAATTTGTTGGGTAGACTTTGGAGAATTTTTTTACAACCTTTTAATCAATTATTTCTTCTCCATGTGATCTAATTTGATTAACAACTTTCATGACTTGACTCAAACAGTTGTTGATAGACTCTAAATCTTTCATTTATAAATTTTGAAAACTTCTCCTAAGTGTCTATAGTTTGGCCACTTTCACCTTAGTTGTTCACTGATAACAAGTTTCTAAAATCTCCCATGCCCTTTCGATCAAGTTGCTATTGTAACCCTAGGAAAAGTAGATTTATCTACTACTTGTTGAATATAAATAGGGCTTTCACATCCTTTTTCTTATTTTCTCTAAGTTGATCTCATTCAACTTGCATAAATCCTAATAGATTGCCTAATTTTTAAGTTCTAGAAATCCATTTTTTACCATATCCCAAACATCTTGAGAACAAAATTAAAAAAATTATTTTAATTGCCCAGACATCACCGTTCTTACCCATGAATATGGGAATCTGGGGTTGTGTGACATTGTTCCTCATTGCCATGGTCTATTATAGAGAGTTAATTTTTTTATTTCTCCTTCTTGATGATGATAATTTTGTGGCTTTGTGCACCTTTCTCTCTTTATCTACAAAATTATTGTTCTTATCCTTGGCAGTGGTGTGTTTACCAAATGCTAAAGCTCACTGTAATGTCCTCAATCAGATAATTAAAATAATTTTGGATTTCTTGGAAGCCCTTCTCTCAAATAAAATAGTTTCTCACCCAAGAATGTATAAAATTCCTTCATTTAACAGTCTTGTTTCATTATTATAATAACTAAATAAATTGAAATTATAATTTGGTTACAAAACATTAACACAAACCTACAGATATTGTTAAATTACCTTAAAATACTACTAGAGATCTACAGGGTGATTCTACATGGCAGCGGATGGTGAAAAAATTGTCGAATTATTGAAAATTCTTCCTCCTTTGCTTTGGCTAAGAGGTCTTTTTTTTTAATGACTCTAACTTGTTCTCCTTCTTCTCTTATCTATGTTGATTTTGTAGCTCAAAAGGTGGAATGTGGAATTGTTTTAAAGCAACTCAAGATTAGATATGCTTTAAAACAATTCAAGTTAGATTTTTAGCAACATTAGTTTGTATTCTTTAAATAGAATGTTTATGAGATTGTAAGGATAAGATAAATCCTAGAGTGATTTTATGTGTAAAAAAAAAAGCCAAAGAAAGCAAAGAAATATTCTTTTTCTTGCACGCTAAGGAAAGCTTCTTTTTCTTGCACACTAAGGAAAGTAGCTAGGCTCTCTATAAAAGTAAGATCACTGTAGCAAACTCAGACATTGTATTTTTTTGAAAGAAACATTTGATGTTAGGCTGAATAGAAGATCCAACATTTGCAGGTTTTTCCCCGCATTAGGGTTTCTTGGGTATATCTGTGTTATTGTCTTTTTGTATGGCTTATTGTTATTTTTGCTTTCACTGTTATTAGTTGTTAATTAATCCAGTTGTATTAATCATTATAAATCAGATTTATGTTTGTGAATTTATTGTGGAATTAATCTGTTGCTAGGTTATGGAAATTAACATGGTATCAGAGCTCTAAAGTCTGAATACGAAGCCAAGATTTGTAACACAGATTTCAAGAAAAAAAATTAGTTTTTTATCCTCAGTTCTTTTTATGGCTATGGTAACCAGCATTTGATACAAGGACAATCTCGAGGGTGTGTCTAACTTCTTGCAGTGGAAGGTTCGGATTAATCTGTTCTCAAGGAGAACACGCTATGGATCTATGCTATCATAGAAGTAACTCCACCAATAAATGATCTTGTTGCCTTAGATTCACATGAAGTTAAAGAGGCCCAGGCTCAGAGGATTATCCTGGATGGAGTAAGAGATCATTTAATTCCTCATTTATCGAGGAAAGACACCACCAAGGAGATGTGGGATTCACTCACAAAACTTTATCAAAGCGACTATCAGAGTCGTAAGATGATGCTCAAGGAAAAATTGCATAATACCAAGATGTCCAAAGGTGAGAGTGTGACCTCTTACTTATCCAAGTTGACACAGGTCAGGGATGAGCTTGCTATTGTTGGAGAGATGATTAATGAAGATGAGTTGGTGCGTATAGCCTTGAATGGATTTTCAAAGCACTGGGAAGTGTTTGTCAAGTGTGTTGTTGGCAGAGATTGGCTACCTAATTGGGCAAGACTTTGGGATGATTTTGTTTAGGAGGAGATCCGTGAAGGTGCTCATCGAGGAGATCAGACAAAGAAGGGTCAAGATGAAGAAAATATTGCTCTTGCAAATAAGGGTAAGAAGAAGTCCAATAAAGAGCAATCAAAATGTTCTTCTTCCAAGAGTGGGAAGAAGAAAGATCTAAGCAAGATTAAATGTTTTTGCTGCCATCAGATGGGTCACTATGCCAGTCAATGTTCGAATAAGAAAAATAAGGACAAGCAAAAGAAGCAATTTGTTGCTACAACAGAGGTGGATGAGTTTGCATCAAAATTCAAGAATGAGTTTTCACTCATTGCCTATCTCTCAAGTTTAAGTGCCAACAGAGTATGGTATATTGATAGTGGGGCTTCTCGCCACATGATGGGAGTCAAAGAATGTTTCACCAAGTTGGAGGAGAAGAAGTTTGATTTCTATATTGAGCTCGGAGATAATGCCAAATACCATGCAACTGGTATTGGCACCGCCAAGTTTCAGACAGAGTCTGACAAACCTTTATTGGTGGAGGATGTGTTGTATATCCCTAGCATGACAAAGAATTTAATCTCAATTTCTACCTTGGAAGACAAGGGTTACATCATGACCTTTGAGAGGGGAAATGCCTATATTCATCCCAAAGATTCCAAGATTGCAAAAGTGATTGGTGTCAGGCATGGCAGCTTCTTTTGATTATAGTTTGAGTTAGCACATGCGTTGGTTAGTAGCTGTAAAGGGATAGGAGAATTGTGGCACAGGAGGATGGCTCACCTTCACCATGGAACACTTAATATTCTTAAGGAAATAATGACAGGGCTGCCTGAGATGAAGATAAAACAACATGAGTTGTGCAAGGGTTGTGCTCTTGGGAAATATGCCAAAACTAATTTTCCAAGCAGGGACACTAGATTTGAAGGGATTTTGGATCTCATACACTCAGATGTGTGTGGAATTATGTCAACAACATCCTTGAATAGATATGAGTACTATGTTACCTTCATTGATGATTTCTCCAGGAAGACGTGGATATATTTCATGAAGAATAAAGATGAGGTCTTCAGTAGGTTCAAAGAGTTTAAGGCTCTCGTGGAAAACCAAACTGGGAAGAAGATCAAGATACTAAGGTCTGATAATGGAGGCGAGTATACCTCAAATGCCTTCAAAGATTTTTGTGCTTAGAAAGGTATCAAGAAAGAGTTGATAGTTCTGTATAACCCTAAACAGAATGGGGTTGCTAAACGAAAGAATAGAGCTATCATTGGAGTAGCCAAGGCCATACTTCATGATCAAGTTCTGCCTTGGTTCATATGGGTAGAAGCTTGCAACATAGCTGTGTAATTGAAGAATAGGAGCCCTCACAAAGTGTTGGGCAAATTGACTCCAGAAGAGGCATTCACTAGTAAGAAACTAGATTTGGGGTAGATTCACATCTTTGGATGTCTTGTGTATTGTCACATTCCTGATGAGAAGAGAACCAAGTTGGAACCTACTGCAGAGAAGGGTATCCTTGTTGGGTACAGTGAAACTTCTAAGGCTTATCATGTTTATATTCCTGCTCTCAAGAAAATAGTGGTTCATAGAGATGTGAAGTTTGAGGAAGAGAGGGCTCTTCAGAAGTCAAGTAACTTGATGAATGAGGAGGAACAAACATCCACAGTTGAGGTAGCACAAATTATTCAAACTTCAGTCACGCAAGCTGGAGAGTAGAACAAGCAGGATGAACAGATAGAGGAATAAATAATTCCTCAGCCTCAGGTTCCTATTAGTGAGAAGAGGAGAAACAGGGCAGCTGAGCAAACATTAAGAGAGGCTCAAGAATATGTAGGTGATCCTCAAGATTTAGTCAGACAAAGAAGGGCTCCCAGACGTTATTTAAATTATGTGGCACTTATGAGTGAACTAATTGAAGTAGAGCCTTCCAGCTTTCAAGAGGCATCCAAGCACCAAGTATGGAGAGATGCCATGGTGGAAGATTATTCTTCCATCATGAAGAATAATGTGTGGGAGGTAGTACCAAGACTAGAAGATAAGTCTGTGGTGGGCTCAAGATGGCTGTATAAGATTAAGCATGCTGCAGATGGTAGTGTGGAAAAGTTCAAAGCTCAGTTTGTGGTTAAGGGGTTTTCACAGAAGGAAGGAGTCAACTATGATGAGACCTTTGCTCCAGTAGCTAGGTACTCATCCATAAGAGCTATCATTTCTATAGCAGCACAGATGGGTTGGAGGATTCATCAGATGGATGTAAAGATGGCCTTCCTCAATGGGGTGATTGAGGAAGAGATTTACATAGAGCAACTAGAAGGGTTTGAAGCACATGAGAGGAATTCTCATGTATGCAGATTGAAAAGAGCACTGTATGGACTCAAGCAGGCTCTTAGGGCGTGGTATTCACATATTGATAGTTACTTGTAGAGTGTGGGCTTCATCAAGAGTAACGCAGATTCAAACCTGTACTATGTTCAGGTGAAGGGTAAACTTCTCATATTATTGTTATATGTTGACGACCTATTTCTCACAAGGTCAGAGGAGCTCATAGCACACTGCAAGTGGGATCTTGCAGGAGAGTTTGAGATGAAGGACTTGGGGTTGATGCACTACTTTTTGGGAGTGGAGTTGTGGCAGAAAGAGGGATAAATCTTCCTTGGACAAAGGAAGTACTTAATTGATATCTTGAAGCGATTCAGGACAAAAAATTGTAAGCCGATGTCCACGCCACTTGTGACCAACCGAAAGAAGATTGATGCTTCTAGATCAGAGGCAATGGACCCTACTTTATACAAATAGTTGATAGGCTCTCTTATGTATCTGGTCAACACCAGGCCAGACATTTGTTTTTTAGTGAACTCACTCAGTCAATTTATGGTGGAACCTAAACGTGTTCACTAGATAGCTGTGAAGCATGTTTTGAGATATCTCCAAGGCATAGTTGATTATGGGCTGAAGTATGTTCAGCAGGATGGAGTGAAGCTCAAGGGGTTTACTGATGCAGATTGGGCAGGTAGTACAACTGATCGAAAGAGCATTTCAGGGTGTAGTTTCAGTTTGGGGTCAGGAGCAGTCTCTTGGTACAGTAGGAAATAAAAGTCAGTTGCACTGAGTTCTGCAGAGGCTGAATATATGGCAGCCAGTATGGCTACATGTGAGGCTATCTGGCTTTGGAAACTTCTAGCTGGGCTCTTTAATCAAGAGCTAGATCCTATAGTCATTTATTGTGATAATCAGAGTTGTATCAAACTCTCTGAGAATCCAATGTTTCATGAAAAGTCAAAGCACATTGAGATCAAGTATCACTTCATCAGAGATTGTGTGGAGAAGGGGATAGTGAAGCTCAATTACATTCCTACTGACGAACAAATTGTAGATATCCTGACGAAGGCCTTGATGAAGAGCAAGTTTGAATTCTTCAGGGACAAGTTGGGTGTGGTGTAGAACACCTTCCTCGCTAAGAGGGAGTGTTGATTTTTGTAGCTCGAAAGGTGCAATGTGAAATTGTTTTAAAGCAACTCAATATTAGATATGCTTTAAAACAATTCGAGTTGGATTTTCAGCAATAGTAGTTTCTATTCTTTAAATAGAATGTTTCTGAGTTTGTAAGGATAAGATAAATCCTAGAGTGATTTTATGTGTAAAAAAAAAAAGCCAAAGAAAGTAAGGAAAGCTTCTTTTTCTTGCACGCTAAGGAAAGCAACTAGGCTCTTTATAAAAGTAAGATTGCTGTAGCAAACTCAAACATTGTATTTTGTCGAAAGAAAAGTTTGCTGTTAGGCTGAATAGAAGATTCAACATTTGCAGGTTTTTCCCCGCATTGGGGTTTCCTGGGTATATCTGTGTTATTGTCTTTTTGTATAGGCTTCTTGTTATTTTGCTTCCGCTGTTATTGGTTGTTAATTAATCCAGTTGTATTAATCGCTATAAATCAAATTTATGTCTGTGAATTTATTGTGGAATTAATCTATTGCTGGGTTATGGAAATTAACAATCTACAGTCCAATCAGAATTTTCTTGGTTGTATTCCCTTTCTTTAGCAGTAGAGATATCAATTTTCTACTGGGCCAACTTCATATTTACTACGCCTTCCTTTCTTGCTACTTGAGTGTGGACGTCGCTTTATTTACAGCAGTTGACTGTGCATTTTGTCTTAAACTAGATTATAACTTCATAAGTCTGCAGACAACAGCTTCTCCTCCCCATGATCTCTTCCTTCCAGCTGCGATCTATATTTATGTTTCTTCTTTGGCAGTGGGTGGGTTTCCCACGGTCTTTTCTTCCTGATAGTAGCTTCCCACGATCTCTTCATGTCTTTAGCTTTTCCACAAACTGCCAAGCTCTTGTCCCATGCTCAACTTAGCTTTGATACCACGCTTAAAGAAATAAGAACCACAAAAACATTAACCCTTAACAAACATAAATTTTGATTCGTATCTCTTGATACCAAACCAATTGCATTTGGCTCATATTTATAGAGGTCTTGAGATATATCTTTCCAGATCCAATTAACCAACTAGAAATTTCCAAGAGCCTACAACAACGTACTAACACGCATTTAATATTTTTCTCCTTCTAGAAACTAGAAACATTTACAACCCTTATATATATAAATATATATGCAGGAGCGGTTTTAAAATTCATACGTAACAAAGGAGACAGTTTATACATTTATTTCATAGAACCCCAGAATTGATATGACAATCATTTCCTCGCACCTTTTTACTAGACTTTTCATGGAAATACATTAAGCTTTCAAGTCTTCCAGTTCATCTTTTAATAGAGATAATGCCGCCATTAATTTCAACGAAAAGTAAATTGAGAATTGATTACGATGTTTAATTCCTCATACGTTGCACATCGTGCTCTATAAATCTATGGGTTAGGCTATCAATAAATCTGTGGGTCAGCCTATAATACAATTTGTATTCCCACTTAAAATAAAAAATAATAAGAAACTCATATGCCTTTCAATTTTTTCCTTCCCAACCAAACAAGCTATAACCTACAGTATATTTTCATGGACAAAATTTAAGTCAATTGATTTTTGTGATAGTTGACACAGGCTTGCGTCACAATTTTTCCTCAACATGAAATACATCAATACTAATACAAAGTGTGTCAACCCAAGATTATAACCAAAATTAGGAAGGAAGAAGGTACCATGTTTGTCATATTTTTCTTCTCTAAAGCACACAATGTCAAGCTTTGGTTGACATCATGGGATTGCATACTAAACATTTTTTATGTTTTTATATTTTTTTAATCTTATCATTTTTAGATTTTACTTATTTAATTATTTTTAATTAAATCAAATCTATTTTTTAAATTAAAACTAGATGATATTTTAATTTATATTTTAAAATTAAATCAGTTTTAATAAACAGTTTAAAAATCTTTACATTTAAATCAAATTTAAAATTAAACTTTTCACCATTAAATATAAATAAAAACATTTTAATTTTAACCATTATAATTTATGTACATCTAAAGAATCTAATATAAGTTCTTTATATTTATATTTTTGTTTCATTATATGGACTTCAAAATTTATATGAAAACAGTTAATTGTATTTGTTGCCAATTCTTTATACAACACATTTACGTAAATGGAAGGAGAATAACACGTTGTGAAAACGGAAAGGAGTACAATGTAATTGTATACTTGTGCTTCTATATTTGTATTCAAAAAATATGAAATTAGGGTTGAAGGAACTGTAGTTAAATGGAAATATACGGGTTGGAACTTGAATAGATGAAAGTTAAAAAAATTTCGAATACGTAAGTTATAATATTATATTAAACCACATAAATTTTATTTTGATCCGCTTGTCTTAATGCCAATACTTCATGCAATAGGGCATATTTTTTCTTTTAAAATTATTCATCTTTAAAATTGAAACTTTTTTCATATCTCATAATTATCTTTTTCAACTGAAAAAAAACATGCATGCATTAAAAAGAAATATATATACCCAACAAAACTAGAAGCAAATGCATATAAACATCGACACAAAAATTGACCACCGTGACCATAAGAAAAAATACAACTTTCATTAAATAATTAAGTGGGAAGCTTTGAAAATAAGTAATCTATTCAAGGCAAAAAAAAAAAAAAAAAAATGCTAATTTGCCTAAAATTTAATTTTCCTACAAAATTATTTTTTTATCAAATTCTACAAAGAGTTGTTATTATTTATTATAAAATTACAAAATTACACGTCACATGTGTCATCACTGTCATCATAAATGCATCTTATAAAATACCCCACTCTGTAAATTATGAACGCTCTTTCATATATTATACATCAACCAAAATTAATAATCCTCAAGACATCAAGAAGTTAAGGTTGGTGAATGATTTTTTCCTAAATCACCAATTCCTAAGATACTTTGCATAATGGATCTTGGTTATTATAATAATAGTTATGTCTTTGGGCCATGTTTACATGTGGATGCACATTCCTCCCCCATTGCAACACTCATCTCCATTTGTACTGTCAAAGTACATGTAAATATCTTATATAAGTATTAATAGTTAAATGAAAATTACAATAACATTATCATCTCTCAACGTAAAATTAAATTTATCTTTTTCACTTTCATCACTAATTAAAGTAATTACTTGAATGGATTAATTAGGGATGGAGTGTCGGTTAATTTGAGCTTCTTACAAATATTTGTAATTAAGTGATATGATTTGGGGCTTGATTAACCCTAATTTCATCATTGATTAAACCAATTACTATAATTTATTAATGATGGATGCAGAATGGACCAATTTAAGTCTCATGAAGATATTTTTAACAAAATATGATATTTTGGGTTACATTGTATTCAATTTCATCACTCAATAAACTAATTTCATGATTAGATAAATGACAAGCACAAAGTTGGAAAAATTGAGTGCTATGCAATTAATTGTGATTAAATGATGTAATTTGGGTCTCAATTTATCCTAATTTCATCACTAGTTAAATAATTAGTTAATTTTATCAATGAAAAACATATATGGGGCTAATGTGAGCCTCATGAACCTAGTCTTGACTAAACGGTGTGATTTTGAACTCCATTATCCCCATTTATATCACTAATTGAACTAATTAGTGGATTGAATAAATTAAGAACTTAGATTTATCAAAATCAAGTCCAATGAACTTAATTCTAACTAAAAACTATAGTTTCAGGCTTGAGTGGCCCTAATTTTATCATTGATGGAACCAACGACTTTATTTGATCAATGTCGAATGTAGAGTTGCCCAATTCAATCCCCATGGATATACTTATCATTAAACAATGTTATTTGGCACTCAATTGGACCTATTTTTTTTAGTGATTGAGATATTTACTTGACTGGATTAATGAATGATCTTATTTATGAATAAAAGTTGTGATCTTGTGTTTTTATCCCTAATGTTGTCAGTAGTTGAATAAATTACTGAAATGGATCAATGAAAGACATAGAGTGGGCCAAATGGAGCTTCTTTAATGTATTTTTTACTGAATAATACAAGTCTTGGGTCAATGGCTACCAATTTTGACATTGATTAAACCAATTCCTTCATTTTATCAATTAAGGATACAAATTGGGAAAATGTCAGCACCACAAATCTAGTTGTGACTAAACTATGTGATTTGGTGCTCAATTGGTCCCACTATAATCACTGATTGAATAAATTTCTTGATCGAAATAATGATAAACACAATGTTTGTAAATTTAAGGCATTTGAACCTGGTTGTTATTAATTATGCAATTTTGGGGCTCAATTCACCCATACTTCATTATTTATGGAGTTAATTACTTGACTTGATTTGAAATCTTTTGAATAGAATGGAAGGAGTACACCTTTATGTGAATGAATAATGTTTCCCCATAATTTTTTAGAAATTATGCTTCCTTGTTAAACCATTGAATAATTGTTATTCTTTGCTTAAACACATGGAGAGTTTGGGTGATTGTACCCCAAATTTATATAACTATGAAAGCCTTTGAGTTACAAATATAAATGCCATGACCATCATGGATTGTGACTAGTGTTAATAATATCGAGCATCATGAAACCTGAACTACACTAACTCAAATAACTAATCTAGATCTATTTTTGAACTTCAAGATTGTATGGTGAAACCAAATAATGGGTTTAATATAGGTAATTATATAGTTTTCTAGCTTCCCTAAATCTCAATGTAAATTATAACTCAAATTTCATGAATTAACAACTACAAATAAACTCATATATTTATTTTTTCTCACTACCTACTATCATCAAATTTTGTTTTATAAATAAATAATTTAAATATTGCTTAATGAAAAAAATGTAAATATTCATGAGAAATTATCATGCGTCACTAAATTTATGCCAATGTAAACTAAAATAGTCTATATGTGCATGAACACATATCATGCCTCATTAATTACTAACAATAGGTATATAATGTTATGTGTCTATATTATGTATATAAGAACATATACCTCACATGTATCTACATGTCAAATATTGTGATTTGTGTTCCTATAAATTGTGTACATATGAATTACGTATACACTCAAGTATATCTGAATCTAGATTTTTTTAACTTATCTATATATAAAATAAGTGCTTGTATATGTAATATGCCCCCAAAATTTGTACTAATGTGTAAAATATATGTCACATATATAAACCAATATCATATTTAAACCAAATTGAATGTGTAAAATTTATACTATGTTCCCAAAATATACATTTTATGTTCATGAATGCTTGTGTATCTTTGACAATCCTATTAATATGTGCCGCCAAACCCACCCACCCCATGCCACCCCCCACCCTTTTAATTTAAGTGATGCAACCTATAAGTCACTCATATCAAAATAAGTGTTAATTGTAACTTGTCATGCATAAATATTTAATAGCGTATACTCATGTCAACATGCAAATAACATGTCATCATATTAATGTAATTTTCATCAAAACATGTATGTAACATATGTATCATAGAGCACATCAGTGTCATGTCAAGATATATTTATCAATTAGGAACACATTAGTAACCATCAATTATAAATGCACTAAATAGAATTATGTAGTAAAGAGGCACATGATATAAATCATGGTGCAACATATAAATGGTAGAGGTGTGATATGGATCATGATGCCCACAAAATAAAAAATATTAGGAAGATGAATAAGCATAAAAATATAAACAAATAATCATATATTAATCCAATCATAAGCAATAGTGTCACACATAAGGATAAGGGATACAATCAAGGGAAAATATATATGTTTCAAAAAAATAATGTAAAGGGCCACTTACAAGGGACATAAATATGTCACTCAAATAATAGAAAGTGGCATAGATAAGGGACATAAAGACATCATAACAAATAAGTCCAAGGTGTCACACATAACAAATAAGAAATGACTAGTCTATCATTCAAGAGTAATAACATCAATAAAACTTAGAATGATTAAAAACTAATCTACACTATCCATGTATATCAATGTCATATCATAATAAAGTATCATATCTATATAAACTATTATATAATATTCATATATTACTTTGTAATATATAAATAACCAACAATGCATGCCTAAGAAATTTATATATCTAAGAATCATATAATGTCATTAAAACATATAACATGTAACATTATGGCCCAATAAAATGGGTTACTCTCAACATGTGCAAGGACATGTGGTATAGGAGATTACAATATTTGTGTCAATGTATGAATTATATGTCCTACATCAAACTCATATAAAATGGAGTGAAAGTATGTGTGAAAAATAATATGAAATCCACAAAGCATGTGATAAATAACATATCTAAATAGTTTAATGTAATAATAACATCATGTTTAGGTCTTGATTATTTATTTATTAAATACATTTGAATCTTTTTGAATTTTATAATTATTTATATTTTCTATTTTTAATTTTGTAATATACATATTTATTGATGCTAATTACTTTTTCAAAAAAAATCCTCATCAGCATTGAAGTCGATGTCTCATGATTTGTCCTTGAGATTATGAAGATGCATTACTATTTCTTCTATTGTCTCTTATTTTTCATTTATTAATATTTGTGTATCTTTCACATCATATTGTACCTTGATTGTATTTCTTATACATATATTATATTCTTCCATAGTGGTATCATCATCATCACTATTGTAATAACATATGACTATATAATTATGGTTTTTTGAATTGATCAAAAAGGGGATCTTGAATTGTCTTTTTAATCTAAATAAATTGTGGTAATTTCTTCATATCTTCATTAATGTTCATAATTGGTTCCATTGATTTACCCACCTCATATGTATGCATCTAATAAAATGGAACGGGTTATGATGGGGGATTGATAGAATGGTCTTCCAACTGTGAATGCGATTAATTATCGTTAATAAATTATGTCATATTTAGATATGTGAAAGGATCATAATCTTTAGGTAATATGTATAAATAGCCTTCATACATAAATTGGATACACCTAGGTAATGTAGATTATATTGCTTTCATGACATGTATCCAAGGTCATCAAAAAAATAAGTTTGTGATGTAGATGACTAGGCATAACATGAAATATAATAGGTATATTTTGTGTGTAATTATATATACAAAGATATGCTCTAATGTACTTGGCACAATTTTTTTCCAAATCCTTCATTTTTTCAGGCTAATTTATGGATATTATCCATTTAGATACCCATTTTTTGTATAAAATGTACATTGAATATATTTAATCCATAACCATTATCTACCAACATGTATTTAACTTATTTACTTTATACTTTCACTTTTAAAAAAAATGGTGTATTTTTCACTATTATTTGTTCTAATAACTCTAATTTTTCAAAAGTGATGAATTTATATATATCCATTAATTTATGCAAGATAAAACTAAAGAAGGATAATTTTATTTCAATTGGGATAATTGTCTCATGAAATTTTATATATTTATATATATATATATATATATATATATATATATATAAATAAATGTAAGTTTTTGATCTCTTTAGAAATTACATAATAGATATATTAGAATGGGTGTTATTTGGTTGATCAATTATGTCACATCCTTTAGTTTATTTTCTTATTTTATGGGAGTTATACCTAGGGTTAACAAAGATTGTGTGGAATACCTTCAGTCTACCATGCATTATGAGGCATCCCACCTCTCTGAGTGGTGATAGCATGGACCATAGAATCTAATGTAATCCAAAGGAAATAATGAGGGTAGGATGATAGTTGGTACAATTGTGAGGTCTAAGGGGAGGAGGGATAATAGGAGTAATGCATTCCCTTTTATTTTTAGTGGTAACAAAGATAAAATATTATTGGATGTTTACAAAATATGAGCTGAGGGAGGTTTGAGGGTTTTTATTATTACTCTCACCCTTATTAGTGTATAAAGATTTGATCTATTTAATTAAATAGTTATCCAAATTTATTAAATAAAAGTAGCAATAAATATGAAATGATTACAATCGTCATTTGATTTAAAATGTATAAGATATTTTCATTCATTATAACCACATGAAATTTTTAATATTAATTAAAATAAAAAATTATGTTTAAAAATGAAATCTTAAGGTAGAAATATGAAAAACCTATAACTAAGGATGAAACACTCAAGGATACCTAGGATTTGGCATAGCTTTAGAAATATTAAGGTTCACTAATATGTTTTACAATAATTTGTATTGTATAACACTAATTTATATGTAAACATTAATACAATTAAGATTGTAAACTATGATAATTAAGCATCAATATGAATGTAAAATACTAAAATTGAGTCTTAAAGTGGTTTGTGTAAACATCAAAAGTAATAAATAAATAATATACATATATTTTATTTTTCACTAACTAAATGTGACTGAATTTTGAAAGTGAGAAGAGGATTGCAACAGCCATGAGAGTTTAACAAGTATGGAACTATTTTCTTCTCTGTGTAGAGTCAATAAAGTCAAGTTAGGGAAGGTTTGTCATTCTTACTATCTAAGGTTTATGTTACATTGCTCTAATAATTTAGATATTTATGACTATACAACTAGATGTGCCTACTTGTAATACCTATTTGTGTGTGCTATTGATGTGTTATTATGTATAAAAATACATATATCATTTTCATTATCTTTGAATAGCTAGGTCCACTTGTGAACAGTATATGCCCATAAAAACTTGGGATGTGTAAAGGTTTGAGTTAACCCCAATCACTCCAATTGATGATTAATTGATATCTATGTTTCAAAAACTCTTAAGAGGTGTATCAAGCCACGGTAGTTCTTCCCCTTTATGTAAATTTGGTACTATTTTCTCTTTCTATATGAATGTGTATAGAATATTGATTTCAATACTTTAAGGTATTCATTATTCACATGTCTTGGAGTGTTCTAGACATGGATTATTTTTTCTCCTAGCGACTAACTTGAAAATTTTCATGAAAAGGGTATGTTATGTTTGATAGATAAGTCCCAAGTTAGTAACATGGGTTTGATTTGTACTAATATTAGTCTATTTGGGTGATTAATCATAATAATGACACACTATAAAAATTGTCTAACCCATAAAAATGGTTTACATTTAAAAATAATCGATTCTAGGTAAGAATTAGCAACATCATTGTCATGTCAAAAAATTTCAATAAAACTTTCTGAACATGACAATAGTTTAAAACAAATATAAGTGTGAATCTAATGATATAAAGAAGTTTGACTAATATATTAAGATATATTAACATAGATTGAGAGTTTTTTTTTAAGTAGCTTCTAATAAAATAAGAGGTTCATACTCATAACAAACATATATATATGTGATAATGGAAAATAAAAAAACATATATATTAATATTATTCATTTATTTTGAAAATATATCAAAATGACATTGTGAAGTATCTAACACTAAATTTTAATATCTAAAATTCCATCCTTCACCATCCGATTCAATTTGATTTCATCCATGGATCTCCCTCATGCCACTTTTATATCAATAACTAATATAATAATCCATTGTGAAAGCATAATTAAATAACATCAAATATCTCTAAGAATCATGTGATGACCATTGATTAGAAGGTTCCAAACCCATAAAAAAAAGTGAATATTAATCTAATTAAAAATGTAGAAAGACCAAATTTAACCGAGTTATTTGGTTAACATCTATAAAGACCGATATGCAATGCACTAGAAACTTTTTAATTGATAAATCCCACTTTAGATTAAATATTATTAAATACATTAGTTTAAAATTATAAACATTAATTTATCATATTTATTTCGTTAATTTCTATAATGACCGATATGCCAATCCAATATCAAGTTTTACTTGATACATCGCACTCGAAATCAAATATGACTTGTCCTATCAAAAGAGACTCATATTAATGAATTACAAATAAAGTTTCCCCAAAAATTATGTTTATTAAAATATTTATTCCTTCTTTTTTTAAAATCACATTTGAAATTTCAAAATGCCACATTAATTTTTTTCTCATTTATAAAAATGGTGAAATTTGACAATTTATAGATAATTAAAGTGAATTCCAAAAAGTAGTGAATATGCAAAAATAAATAAAAATTACGACAAATCCAAAAAATCAATGAAATTTGAATAACTTTTTGAAAATTCAAGAAAATTAGAAAAAGTGGAAATTACGGAAAATTTTAAAAACTAGGTTAAATAAGAAATTATTAAAAATTTAAGGAAAGTCAAGGTAGTTTACGGAAGATTTAAAATATTATGGAAGATTAAGGGAAACTAGTTTAAATTATAAAACATTTAAAAATATAGGGGAAATTCTATAAATTTTTTAAAATTTCTCAAAGTAGGACTTCTCAAGGATACTTAAAAAATTTAGATAAAATTAAAAAATTTAAGGAAAATTAATCATATTTATTTAAAAAATTATGTAAAATTCAAAAAATTACCTTAAATTAGTGAAAATTCAGAATTTTATGGATATTTTGAGAAATCAGGTTGAATTAACAATAATTTCAAAATTTAGGGAAACATTAAAAAATTGAAGTCAAACTTGATAAAATTGGAAACTACGGAAATTTAGGGCAAATATGAAAAATTATATTATATTAGGGTAGATGTGAGAATTTAGATAAATTTAGGGCACTTTAGGGAAATTGTGAAATATGAATTAAAATTAGGTAAATTTAAGGGAAGTTATAAATAAAATAAACATTTAAGGAAAAGTATAAGTAAAATGAAAATTTTAGGGAAAATTATAGAAAATATATAGAAGTAGCACAATTTAGGGAAAATTTAAATATTAATTAGAAAAAAATTTAAAATTATTAATAAATTTGAAAAAAATGGATATATTCAAAAAAATATGGTGAATTAGGGAGATTTATTAAAATATAGCTTAAATTAAGAGAGGATGAAAACATAAGGTGCAAGTAGGGTTTTAAGGTTTTTTCAAGATCTATAGATATCCTTCTAAGACAAATAGTTAAGAAACCTGATAGTTTGGTTACCCATAAGATGAATCCACTAGGGGATATACCCCTTCTCCTATAAATAATAATTTAGATTAATGGTTACTGGACTTACAAATTTGGTGTTTAAGACTGAGATTAATATTGTGATGAACGTGGTCAGTAAAAATAAGATCAAAAATTTGAGTTTTGGAGCCATAAGAACATTCATGCAAACTGTAGATGAAAACTCAATCACCATGTTGGATCCCATAAAAATAAGTAATAGTATAGTGCGTTTTCATGGAGTGAGATTTATTTGCAAATTTATGGGTGCTCAACTAACCCTAGAAGAGATGCATGCATGGAAAGGATAAAATTGGAGGATGAATGGAAAGTACGAATGAGGACCTATGCTAAAGTATGTTTTATAGGAGTTTTCACCAAAATATCAAATAGAGATAATGTGTTAGGAGGAGGTCCATATTTATTTAGAAATGTAGGTCTCTTTATGAAGCACTGACACATACCTTTTATACCATTAGAGGATATCCCAACCATAGTATTAGTCTATATCAAAATGTATGCCCTTCCACAATAATGATTATCTAGGTATTTATTTAAATAATATATAATATTATTAGGATACCTATAGACATATCTAAGACATACCATGAGAAAGGACTATCCAATTATGATAGAATATGAGTTGAGTTAAACCTCACACAACCCCTTCCCAAGAATGTCACTTTGAAAGCAAGAGATATGGAATGGGTGCAAGGCCTTGATTATGAGAGCATACCATTATATTGTAGAAGTTGTCATGAATATGGACATGTGATCAAAGAGTGTTCTATATTACCAAATATAATGTCCTAAGAAAGCTTCAGAATCCACTGAAAAATATTCAAAAGGCTTTATCAAACTAAAAAAGAGTAACACTATTTTATATGTTCCAAAAGACACAAAATATTACATAAAATATAATATCACCTTGATGAATTGAATAAAATGCATCTTAAAAACCAAAACACATGGGAAGTAGAGTAGTAAATAAATAGATGATATCAAAACAAACTATTGTTTCAAATATGACTTGGAAAACTAGTCAAATACTCTAACACACGAAATTAAAAAAGAAAATGAAAAAAAAAATGGGAAAAAGGGATAAAAGAAAAAGATGTAAGGGATCATCAAAAGCACAAGTAAAACTAGACAACTATGGATGAGGATGATGAGACACGCTCAAAGTTGGAGGAAAATATAGAAGTTTTACAAACTCCAAATCAAAACTCCAAAGGAAACTTCAAAAAGAGAAGGAGGGGGAGACTTAGTAAGAAGGAAAAAAAATAGGAAAAAGCTATGGAAGCCATAGGATCTAGGACGCAAAATCATGTAAATGCTTTAATGGAAAAAACCAAGTAGAATAATTTTTCATAATGTAGATTATCTCTTGGAACATAGGAGATCTGAATGCGCCTTACAAAAGGATAACATTTAAACAACTAATTATTCAATACAATCCAGAGATAATGTTGCTATAGGAAACATAATTGGAAAACTTGTCAGATCACAAAGAGGGTATTTAAATGAATTTTAGAAAAAAAATCATGTGGTGTGATGCTATAGGTATAACCCGGGGGATATATTTCCTTTGGGAACTAAATATGGGTAGCTTAGAAAAAGACATAGGTCTAGAACCAATACCTTATTTTTAGTGTGGAATCTCAAAGTTTAGGATATAGGTTCTACCTAGTTAACATCTATAGGTCTCAAAATAAATTAAAAAGAGAGAAAACTTGAAAACATATTCTATATATAATCAAAACATATGAAAAAACTTTATGTATCATAGTGCGATTTCAATACCAAAATCAATTCCTATGAAAATAAATAAGGTGTTTCTAAAGAAAGACAATGGACTCCAAAGTTTTGTGGAAAAGTTGGATCTATAGGATATTAAAACCAAGTTAGGTTGGTTCACTTGAATCAATAAAATATTGGATAGGGACCTCATCCTTGAGATACTAGATAGGTTCTTGTCCTCAAGAAACTAGTTGGAACATAATAAGATCTTAGAAATGGAGGTGCTTAAAGTAGGACTAGATTATTGTTGGATAGACCTTTACCTTTTATAAAATGAACAACCAATCAAAACTCCCTTTAGGTTCAAAAATATGTGGTTAGATCACCTAAACTTGTATGACTTAATGTCCTAGTTGTGGAAATCCCAAAATAATAGATATGGGACTAACATGTTTATTTTCTTCTCGAAATTGAAATAACTTAAGATTGATGTAAAAAATTAGAATAATCTCATTTTCATAAATATATTTAAGACTAAATAATACTTACTAAAGAAAAATAGTGATATTTAGGGGTTAATAATGGAGG
The DNA here is from genome assembly GCA_037957365.1 of Torreya grandis. NCBI lineage: Eukaryota > Viridiplantae > Streptophyta > Pinopsida > Cupressales > Taxaceae > Torreya > Torreya grandis. Next base: position 375,822 of record JARHVA010005165.1, read on the forward strand.
ATAATAATTTCACTAACCTACTTGAAGAAGAGGAGGTTTCTAAGAATCTGAAATAAGTCCTTACCAAGGAGGATTTCTTTTGAAGTAAAAGTATAGAGTAACATGGTTGGAGGAAGGAGATAAAAATAACAAGTTCTTTCAATTGTCACGAAGGATCAAAACACAAAATAAATTTATTCATAAGCTTGAAACACTGGAAGGTGACAACCTAAAACATCCTAAGGAAATCAGAGTATATATGGTGAGATACTAGGAAAACATGTTGAAACAAGACAATCTAGAGAATTGGGAAGAGTTAGAATCTTTAGAAATGCAAATCCCATGTTTGATCTCTCAATAAAATAATATATTGCTAATGAAATACATATTTATGGAGGAAGTTAAGAATGTAGTCTTTGAATGGCTAGAAATTAGTCCTTTGGCCCAGTTATATTTCCAGCCTTTTTCTATCATCAATTATGGGATCTCAGAGGAGAAGACATATTACAAGTGCTTCAAGAATAAAATGAATCCTAGTAGATATTGAGTGTGATCAACTCTAAATTTATCATTCTTATCCCAAATAAATATTATAGTAGGACTCTAGAGGATCTCCAACTGATATACCTTTGTAATATAATCTATAAAATCATTAACAAGGTTATTGCTAATATAATTATAAGTATTTTACCTAAATTAATCTAAGAATAACAAGGATTATTTGTCAAAGGTAGATAAATTAAATATGGTATTATCATAGCTCACGAGATCATACACTCTCTCTATGATGGTAAGAGAATAGGTGTGCTAATAAAATTGGACATCTCTAATACATTCGTCAAGGTCAATTAGATTTTTCTTGAGGATCCTACAAACATTTTGTTTCAATGATTAATGGATAATATGGATACAGAGTTGCTTCTCATCTCCCAAATTCTCATTGATGATAAATGATTCTCTACAAGGGTATTTCCATTCCTTGAAGGGACTCAATCAAGGTGATCTACTATCCCCATATCTCTTCATTACCATGGTTAAAGCCTTATGAAGAAGCATAAGATCTATAAAATAAAAATAAAAAATGAAGGGGATCCAAGCCTTCTCATGTGAATCTTACAGTACTCATCTACAGTTTGTGGATGATACAATGATGTTTGACCACCAAAAAATTCAATAGATCAAAGAAATGAAGTATGTATTGCTAAACTATGAAAAATATTTATGAAAATCAATTAACATAAGTAATTCTAATTTTTTTCATCAATGTATCTCCTAACCTTCAATTTGTCTTATGTAGATTTATGGGTTTTGAGAAGGAACTTCTCTTTGACATCTACTTAGGATTTCCTTTTTTCAAATGGAAGGGGTATAAATACATTTTAATAAAATCATTGAGAAAATGAATAATAAGTTATATAATTGGAATGTAAAATATCTGACATATGAATGAATAATTATTATCATCAAGATGGTACTTCATGCCATAATCACTCATTAGTTATGTCTTCTAAAGGCACCTGCTAAAAGACTTTTTGAGATGAATATAATTATGAGAATTTTTTTTTGGTATAGAGTAGAGGACAAGGATAAAATTCCTCTCCTAGCTAGGGATAAAATATGTAAACCATTATCCAAAGGCGTTACCATAATAAGAAACCTAGATAAGGCCAATTTGGCCCTCCTAGAGAAGTTAGTGTGAAGAATTATGTCCAACCACTTTGAAGGATGGTGTGAACTACTAAGAGGAAAATATTTGGATTAAATTAAAATTAAAAGTGACACACACTCTTTGGGAAGGAAATAAAATGGAAAACTAGATAGAAAACTATGCCGTCCATTCCTAATTTAGGGATAATTAAGGAAATATGAAAAACATATTTGGAACCTAGGAAATGGAGAGATTAAAGGAAATCATTTTTAAGGAATTTATAGAATAATGCATAAATGATTTAGAAGGAAATCGTTTTTTTGGAGTTATGATTTTTTTTTTAAAAAATCATAACTCCAAAAAAGGAGGGAAAATCTAAGAATGAAATAAATATTTCTAGTGTTGGTAAACCTATAATCAAGGACATAAAAGAAAATAAAATGGATTTTTATGACCAAAGAAGTGCTATATGGGCTCATAATAGTGTGGAAGAGTGGCTAATTTTATAACTAGTGTGATAGCACCAAAAATAAAAGCCAAAAAGCACATTATAGGTGTAGAGGTAGCCATAACTAAAATTTTCTCATACAATATTTAGATAGTTTCCCATACTTAGCATGTAAATTTCCCTTTAAACCCTATAATTTTCATTTGGATTGTTGACCTATTGGTAGATGCATGACCCCAACTTATACTTATTATTCTAACTAGTTTTCAACTTTTACAAAATCCGGTAAATATTAGAATGATTTAGATAATAATGACCATGTATTTATTGTAGTTCCTATGCATTATGTTTTTCATAAAAACTAAAATACTTGAGAGGTTTAAATCTATCACTGAGGAAAAATAAGACACCCTACCACATGACTGATAGGGGGAAGTAGGAGACTTACTCACATAGGTAATGGAGACATGTAGCATGTCTAGAGGGATACTAGTGAGAGGCCAAAAAATTAGATCCTCTTAGTTAGTGGAGTTAGATAAATATAAAGGAATAATATAAGCACTAAGAAGAGGAATAAGGTGGGAGATTAAAGAAATAAATAGAGGAGGTGAGGTTGCTTAGTACTATAATAATAATGTATCAAAGAGTGTGTCTAAAGATATAGCCAACACAAGGAGATGTTTGCATGCTACAATCCATGAAGTCTTAAAATGGATAAAAGGAGTGATCAAACCCAAATTAACTAGGACAAGTTTAAACAAAATGACAATACCCTCTAATAATTTTTTGTAAATGATGTGAGTATGAGGAAGGCATTATTGGCTCAGGATGGGCTAGCTAAAAAACACAAATCTATTAAAATATAAGAGTCACTAAATTCTTGTGAGTGGGAGTATGGAGAAGGCTCAAATCCACATAATTCTGGGCCCAATTATGTAAGTTTAATGTTAGATAGTATAGAATACCTAAACCATGGTATTATTTAGATTAAAGAGGTGATGTTTAGTACTAACAATATTATCTTTAAACAAAATCAAGACTTTTTGGAGTGATAGAAGCAGATAGAGGCTTTGATTAAATATTTGATGATATTTTAACAACTCATTTCAATTTGATGTAATCTATTAATGAAAACTTTATAAATATAAAAAAATCATTGAAAATGATAGTAAATAAACGAGACTGCACGCATAAATCTTCATGAAGATTCATATTAACATAGATGAAATTGAAGGAGTTAGGAACACTCTAAATATAATATGTAAGGGCACCATGAGTATAAGATATAATTTTCATCATTGAAATTATGTATAGAATAGGAATCCTCAGGGGAATCAATCTACAAAGTAAAATGAGGAATAAGAAAAAATATAAGATCCTAGCTGACATTAGTCCAAGAACTTATGGTCATAGATATACAATAGAAGGATGATTGTAATAAGTTGGTCTGACTTAGATCTTTATGTTTCTCATTGTTTTCATGCTTCTAGCTATGTTAGCCTTATATCATGGCTATGACCTCTTTAGAAATAAATTAAAAAAATTAATTATTAACTAAAACATATAGGTTAAATTTTTTATTAAAAAATAAAAAGTAAGGGGATTTAGAATAAATTAAGGCAATTTAGGACAACTTGGTACAATAAATGATGAAATTTAACCCTCAATTTATAAAAGGATGAAACTAGGGGAAATCAAATCCTACCTAATGTAATTTGTGGATTTATTTTACTTACTTATCTCCCATATTGAACCAATTATTTGGTTGGTTTAATGAGGGAAGTAATTAGATAAAATCAAGCTCTTTAAAACTAGTTTCAACTACTTGATATGATTTCGGTTCAATTTCACCAATTGACTTCCACATTCAAAAAATTACTTGATTATTTAAATTTGGGATACAATTAGAGGGAATATATCACTATAAATTTAATTTTGACTACATAAAAGTATTTTGGGTTCATCTTTTCATAATTTACTCTCCTATTTAAAATTATTTGGATAGGTCGAATGGGGGATGAAACTATGGGAAGTAAATCCATGTCACTACAATTGTGACTATTTAAATGGATTTTGGGATAAATTTTACATAATTCACTCTCTCATTGATCCAATTACTCAATTTTTTTATAGGAGATAAAGTTAGGGGATATGGATCCCTATAGATATAATTGTGACTACCTAAAATTATTTTGGGCTTGATCTTGTCTAATTAGATCCTTCATTGAAATAATTACTCAATTAGATAAAAGTGATACATAATTAAGTCAATCCAAACCCCATCAACCAACTGACAACTACCTAATGTGATTTGGTGCTTATTTCCCCCTAATTGACTCCCGTATTGATCCTATCACTTGATTGACTCAATGGTATATTGAATTAGGTGAAATAAGACCTCCTAAATATAATTGTAATTAGCTAAAGTGATTTTGGGTTTTATTTTATCTTATTGACTTCACCATAAAAAAAAATACTCAATTAGTTCAATGGGGATCACAATAATGGAAAATCAATCCCCATAAAAGTATATAGAACTACCTAACATGGGAATGATTTTTTATAATTGACTATCTAATTAACCTAGTTACTCGATTGATTTAATGGGGATTAAAATATTAGAAATAAAACCCTTTGAGGGAAGTAGTAAATATATAGTGTGATAAGGGTCCAAATTTTATTCAATTAATTCCATTAAATTAATAACTCTATTAGCTCAATATAAGGCACAATTATGGATAATCGATCCTCGTTAGCATAATTATGACTATGTAATGTGATTTGGGGATCAATTTTGTATAACTGAGTCCCATGTTGAACTAACTACTTGATTAGTTCAACTTGGGATGTAATTATGAATAATCAAGCCCCATAAATGTAATTTGAACTACAAAAAGTTATTTGGGGCTCAGTTTTCCCTAATTAGCCCCCTATTGAATTAAGGAATTGATTGATTCAATAGAAGACATAACTAGGGCAATGTGAGACCCACTAATGTAATTATTTGTACATATTAAAAACATTATAATTTAGAAATAAAGTAACCCAATATATTATGCCAAATAAATTATTAAGTTAGATAAACACTAAATACTTATTATTGGAAGGAACCACTCCAAATAGTATCTCTATATTTAGATACTAACACATGCAATACTCTTCACATTTCCTCACATATGGATAAATAATATTTATATAGACACACACACACACACACACACACACACACACACACACACACACACACACACACACACACACACACACACACACACACACACACACACACACACACACACACACACACACACACACACACACACACACACACACACACACACTTATAATAAATAATCATAAATAACCCATGTATAAATCTAACTAGATACAATGAATCTAATATTAAATTCTAAAGTAATCTACCTACCACTATTAATTAATTTCATTCTATTTAGCTAGTGTGATGATTTGAAAACCATATGTACAAAACCTCTATTTAGGTATTATAAGTGCATGATAATACATCCCCTTATAAAATTTCATATTTTAAGTATGATAATAATCTAAATAGTAAAACTATTTCAAATGAGTACAAATACAATGCCATGTATTATCATCCAACCATCTATATGTATTCTTCTTGGAGTATTTTTCTTGGTAGCACTTATATCAAAACCTTATATTATATCTATTATAATTTAATTTACCTATATTTTAATTCATCATTTTATTCTAATAATAACCATTTCCTCTTTCATGCCACTGATTTTATTACTTTCTCATATGATTCCATTTTGATCTATAGCGATTCTATGACACTCCCTAATACACATTCATGTTTATTTCCTCTCATGGTGATGTTGTGATATAAAATCCTCAACCTTAATATCTTGGTGAGATAAATTGACCTTATCCTTTTATTCTTGTTGATATTCCTCAATATATTCCTAAACTTTCTCTATCTTGACTTTTATTTTGTCTCTAATATTTGTGATAACATGTAAACTCACCTTATTATCTACAAAACAAATCTTCATGAAACAGTTTTATAAATTAAATTTTATGACTGATAAAGTTTTAAATCAAGGATTTCAAATAAAAATATTCAACCATTTAATATCTAAATCATAAATATTTATGTGGAAAACATATTTTCCTATAGTGAGGTTTAAATATTCAATAAAATTAATTTTCATGCTTACACTCTAATTATTTGATTTTCATGAATTTATGTTTCCTTAGATAAGTCCATTTTGATTAATTTGTACCCATTTATTGGGTTTATACATAAATTAACCTCATTATTTTGAATGCATCCATGAAATTGATATATTGAATCTTCCTTCTTTTGATCTAAAATATTTTATCTCTTAGTCTCCATCTCCATTCATTTTTCTTCCTTATCTTTCTCTTCAATGTTATAAACACTCTTATTTTACTATTTTTATACCTCATCCTAAATTTTACTTATCATAATTATTATTGTTTTAATCATTTACCATAAATCTATTAAAACATGTTCCATTTCTTGTCATGAAAAATTATTTTATTCTTTTTGCATATGAACAAACCAAATCAATGCACGACCATCGAGATGAGTAGAC